>CM051275.1:39056218-39182335 GCA_027921565.1 Artemia sinica | reverse complement strand
CGGTATCTGAGACTACGTGGAAGGAAGCTGAAAAACGAATAGGGAAAGTCGAAATAACAAATCAAAATCTTCTACACTTCGTAGACAAACAACTAACAATCTTAAAACACCACGAAACAAGGATATCCAAAATCGAAGAAAAAGTTAATCAAACAATCAATACGCTTTCCATTTTTAAAAAGGAGATAACCAATTCAGTATTCATAACTCTAAAACGAATAATAGGAAACCAAAGTGAAATAATAGAAGATATAAATCTTCAGATGGCTCTACAGCTATTATCTAGTGCCATCATGGAATGAATTTAATCAATTGGAGCTGGAGTTTCTAACCCTTTTGACAAAAAATTTACCAGCACGACTCCTAAACCCGGGTAAACTAATAAAAGTACTCAAAACCATAGAAAGTCATTTACCTTATCAATTGAGATTAGGACTAGAACCAAATTTCGAGAAAATTCTATACTTTTATAGCATGGCGGAAAAATATTTGCAAATTAAGCAAGGGGAATTAAGGATATTTCTAAAGATACCCCTAGTTAAAATGAAGAATACGCGCTATTCCAAATAGATACTTTCCCTACAGTATTGACGAAGACCACAAGCTGGATTAAGATAAATAATTTGCCCCCATATATAGCCATTTCCAACTTAAAATATAGAATACCAGAGCAACAGGAAATAATCAAATGTCAAAACGATAAACTTCCCTTTTGCAACTTAGGAACTATATCGCATCTACGCGCAAGGAAAATCTGTGCTATTAAACTTTGGGAGGAGGTAGATCACTCAAATCTCCTACCAAAAGCATGTGATGTTGATATAGTAAGCGCAATTAATCTGGAGCTATGGAAAAAAATTAGTGAAAATGATTTCATATTCAGCGTTCCACAACCCTATATGGCACAGTTGAGATGCAAAAATTCTTCTGGGTTGAAGAATACCAGAGATATACGAATAGAAGGGATGGGGCTAATTAATATCCCCCCATCCTGTTGTTTAACGACAAGAGAGACAATTGTATCATCTCCAATGTTGGAAATTACGGAGATAAATATGGAGAAATGGGGTATAAAACCGATACCCAACATAAACCTTTTCAAAGCAACAAATGGGGAACAAGATAATGAAAAAATTAAGAAAGTACAAAAGATGTTAAAAAAATTAAATGATATCTCCATACCAAGAAAATAAAAGGAGAAACACCCAGATTTCTGACAACCCTGGAAGATCTAAATAAAAATCTGGACATAAATTATCCCATTTTCCAAACAGAAATAGAAAGAACCACTTACTATAAAGGCTTATTAGCCTATACTTGGGGTATTTCATAACTACTATCGTGGTTCTGGGATTGTTTATATGAGGTCTTAAATTTTGGTATAACATGAAACATCAAACCCTGGGGGGGAAGGATATAAGAAATCCTGACTGTGCAAAACCATAATCTGACATTAAAAAAAAAAAAAAAAAAAAAAAAAAAAAAAAAAAAAAAAAAAAAAAAAAAAAAAAACTTATCTACAACCGCAGACAATTCGATTGTCACTATGATTTCATGAACATGAAAGTAAAAGAGAAATCGATGATTGTTTTGAAGCGATTTTTTTACTGTGTCACAGTAATACTTGTTACTAATGTAAATAAATTCGCAATTCGAGTGTTTACGGATGGAAAAAAAAGAGTTATACCACTTTTTGAGTTGCTTCGCAAAAAATCGACGTTTAAAAAAAAAAAAAGGAATGCTTGATGCTTTAAAGTATATTTGTTACTTAACATAATTGTGTAAGTTATTACACAATGCTTATTTATATATGCGCTATTTGAATATACTTAAAATTTTAAATAGTGATGTAATGTTATATGTAAATGTTTGACCTCAAGTCAAAGTATTAATAATTTATAAATAATCCGTTATAAGTAAAATAATCAGTTTAGTATTTAAGTTTGAAAGAATAATTCATCAAGGAATATAATGTTTCAATTTAAGCGGGATATTATTTTTGGAGTGATAAAAAAAAGTGGAGAAAGTAATTAAAGTAATTAACTTTCGAATGTATTGATATATACGAAAATATGAGTGTTTAATATGGTATTTTAAGTGTTTAATAATTAATGCTAATTTTAATATGTAAAGAATATAAATACAATTAAAATAAACCAGAAACGGAATGTTTCTATTTTAGCGGCACATTGTGTTTAGAAAACGAGTAAGAAAATATTTAGCCTCTTACTTAAAAAAAAAAAAAAATTATTTGTATATATTAGTGTGTGATTTTTCTTCCTTAAGTATACAAACGTTAATGCTTTATTTGTATGCTGATATCAATTTTTTTCTTTAGATCACAGACCTAGTTTTTTTTTACAACCTATTTTTGGTTAATTTTTGCCGATACCAACCAAATTTGGATGCAACTTCAGCCAATTTTGGTTCATGTATGATGCTAATATCAACCAATTTCTGGTGCATTGCAAGAGCTTGTAGTTAGCATAGCCCAAGATAATCTTTCTATCCAGGACCGAAACGTTTACCTTGTCCGAAATCAACGTCAACAGAATCCAATAATAAGTGAGAATTTACTACCAATTTATTGACTGACAAGTGAATTTAAATCCGTAATTTTCAATGCTTAAGATGTATAAGCAAATGGCTTATAGCCTAAACATTCATTAAGTTAATGTAAAATGTAAAGAAAATGTAAAGTGTTTGTGTTTAAAGAAATCTGTGGTTACAAAACAAATTGTTATATATTGACTAACCAAGGCATTTCTAAAAAAAAAAATAAATAAACGGTATATCAGCCACGTCACACAGATAAATTAAATATTTAAGGGAAATTAAATTTAAACTCAAATAATTCATAAACTTGTCTAATATTACTTGAAATTTAATTTTAGCAAAACCATTAATATTATGTTTAAGCCGCTTGGGGTCAAGTTAAAACAGAAGGTGCATATGAAGAGGGTAAAAGAGTAATTGTCAGTCCTAGAGACAGAGAAAAAGAGAAACAAGGATGAATTTCAAATTGAAATCCTTCGACAAAAAAAGGAACATGGCCAATATTGGACCAGAAACATAACCCTAAGGAAACCCATTGAGGGTAGATGCACATAATGACCCAAAGATGGCAGCATAATAGCTTTAAACGAAATTAAGTTGTTTTAAAAGTAAAATATTGAGAATTGGGACAATTCTTCTTTAAATGGGGAGTATTGTGGTAAAACTTTCTAATTTAGTTAATTATTAAATTAGTAAAAATATATATGACGCAAATATAAAGTTTTCAAAATACCACTTTTTAAGATAAGGACAAAAATCGTGGAATGTGTGGGCTTGGAGGGAACTTGCTCAATAACCAATTTCCTGGCTAAATGCGTCAATTTACCGGAAGGACGTGGATAGGTTTTTCATATATATACCCCGATTTTTGGGACTGAAGGCAGATCTTTTGACTTGCCGGGTGAACCTCTGCCCGTTTATTTTCTCATTAGAAATACCTTGGACTTTGTCTTATCATTGTAAGTGTCTAAGTATCTTATTTATATTTTATTGTTGTTTTATTGAGACTTGTGGGCTACTTGGGACAGCCAGTCCCAGTAGACAGTTTATATCAGATTATATATTATGGTAAATGCATAAAAGTATTGTATTTTAGACGACCTCTCTACGATCTATTTTTAGCCTCTCGAACATCCCCAGCCGGTACGCCTCATTGGTTCGGTCATAGCCTAAGGCACGCTACCAAAAGTTTAATTACCTTAGGGCCAGAGTTTATCTCCCCTATAAAGGGAGAATAAAGGCATCTACGACTACAACCCGCAAATACCACAAATAACGCTTCACAACATTATGATTTAGGGATCGTCTCGTTACCATTGCGCTACGGCAACTTTTAGTGAACAAGATATTATCAGACATAACATGATTTTGCAAACAAATGATGGGCGGCGTCATAATCAAAGGTTACAACCATCATGGTTGAAGAGGTAGCTGCAACCTAATAAAACACGAACCAAAGCCACTAGTAACAATAAAAATTGCTAGTTACATTATCTCTCATGATGATTAACACGGATGCTGTCCCAAATGACATTATCTTATTTATGTCACACTGGTTTCTTGCCTTTGAGATTTTAGCTTTTATTTTTCCTTCATGCAAGTCTTTTGCTGATTGAGCTCAGCAGTGTAAATTTTAATATTTAACATTAACAAGCTAATTTGGTTCACTTTAGTGTTGCATTTTGTGGGTTTGATTAAAGCAAGGCACAGATTTAAACCTTAACCCAGAGATTGGTGACAATTTAATACGGGAAAATGACCTAAGGACCAATAATTATTAACCATTTCTCATTTGCAATTTTATCAGATTTGATATATATGATTGTCCGTAAAGGTTTAATATATATATATTTGATGTTTATGATTGACCCTGCATCCCCCATGTCCTACCACAATTAAGGTAGAGGTGTGTTTAAGGTATAGATTTAACAATGTCATAGGCAGCACCACTCTTTAATAGCTAAAAATATCACTGAAACATTTAAGGAAGCTGATTCGATTCAAAATTATAACTTCTAGGGTCCTTTCTAAGAGTAAAAAGAGATTGGAGGGCAATCAAGCCGTCTTTCAAGCCGATTTATTTCCTAAACACATCTAGTCAAAACTTTGAGACAATCCTTTTGTTCAGCATTGTAAAACAGTCCAGCAACTATGTCTTTTGGGACATTGGTCATGTCAAACCCCCACAATTATGCCAAACTATGGATTCTTAAAGAAAAAAAAACATAAAATATCCTTTTTTTGTTCATGAAAGTGACTTTGTCAATAAAAAACGAACAGAAATTCATCTAAAAAAACTTTTTCTTCAAAACAAGCTTTTTAAAACCCCATTAAGCTAAAACTGGGCAGAAATGAAGTCAAGTAATCATCCAAGCGTAAAACTACCACAAATCACTATCAATAAATAAACAAAACTCAAAATGAACAGAAATTAGAATAAATAGCCGAGTCAAACACGAAACGAGCAAAAATTAACATTAGTAGGGCTGATAACCTCCATGCCTGCCCATGCCACCCCATCCACAACCCTGTAGCCTGGCCCAAAAAACAGAATTAGATGTGTTTAAATGGATAATAGTTGCTGTTTATACTAACCAGGGCCCAAGTACCCATGTATTGCAGAAAATCTTAAGTTTTGAACTTATTTCATATTCACCGGCACAGTTTGAGGTTGTGCAAATTGGAAGCACTGTCTTGAGAACTGGCAGTAAGTATGCTTAATTAGAATATCTGAAAGACTCTCATACCATCGGAAAGTGGCCAACTGAATTACTGAGTTTCAAGAGGCAGCAAGTGTTGGAATTGTTGTAGATTTTATGCCCTTTACAAGAGACCAACCTCCTAGGAGGGATGAAACTTTAGTGGACTTTGCTAAAAGGACGTTTTACATATCTCATAGGGAAACTTTTGAAACAAACAACTGATCTGCATGTTGTAGCAGACCGTTATGATGGACTATTTAAAGACAATGAGGGCTGTGAAATCGTTTCTTTGAAAGGCAGTAGTGGTTTTCATGAACAGCGTGGAAACAGGCTTGGAAAATCCTTTTCAATTCAACTGAAATGGTTCTCGACAGCTGGGACTCTATCCTGCTTGATATCCGAAGTAAAGCAAAGCTTATAGAATGCATGTTTGACCGGTACTGACCGCAAAGTCCTTGCTTTTCCAGTGTACCTATCAGGAGGATTTGCATATAGAACGGGAGTAGTTCAGCTGCTTCCAGGTAACCAGACTGTAGACTGCCAGAGATTTGCCAATAAACTAAGCAGCATACATGAAGAACCGGATGAAAGATCTTAAGCCGAACTGGCCAGCCATGACAAAAAAAAAACCAGCAAAGAGAAAAATCTCAATGAAAAAAAAAAATAACAAACGGGACTACTTTCTCTCCACTGGCCGTAGTCCCATTTGTTGTTTTTTTTTCATTGAGATTTTTCTCTTTGTTGGTTTTTTGAAGAAGCGGATACCCGTGTCGATCTTCATACGGGTTTCTGTGCCTGGACGGGGTGCACGGATGTAATCTTGGAAGCAAATGACACAGACATTGTGATCATCTTGCTTCAGTCTTTTAAGACGATTGAAAAGCAAAGCCATGTCACCCCTAATACTTTGGTTCGCTTGCGAGATAAAGTGATTCCGGTCACTGAACTCACAAATAGGCTCTCACCGTCTCTAGTGACTTCAATTGCGTTTTTGCACTGTTTTACTGGCTATGATTCTGTGAGCTTCATTTTCTCAAAAGGAAAGAAGACGATCCTTTGAGCAGCTGTGCCGTAGTTACCTAGAATATGTGCTCTTACGAAACAGATTTTGGAACAAATCGACCATGTAGTTGAGCTTGTGGAAGATATTATGAGGCTGTGTTGCGAGATTTTGATCACCTCATACAGAGAATCAGAGGAATTTTCGTGTTTGAAAGACTTCCGCATTCACTTGTTCCGTCACCGGGAAACCACTGAAGAGCCTGCCTCCAACCGACGACTCGTTTGCCTTACATGTGAAAAGGTGCATTTACCAGTGGTCCATTATCCTGCAGGCCCTTATGCCTCACCCCTCGTACCTTTTCTCCGCTTGATATTGGATGGAAGATGAAGGACAGATGGATAGTTCCCATTAAATCAACCCTTCCTGCTTGGCAATCCACTATTCAGAAAACTTCACTCGACAAAAAAGTCCATGTGCAGATAGAGGTTGCGATATTTTGTGCTCTTGTTGTGGGAAACACTGCCAGGCCGAGGCTGATTCAGACGAGGAATAGTTGTGCGTGACTTGAAATGGAAGGATACTAGGAAAAAAACCGTAATGAATTTGGTAATGTGAGTATTAAATAAATAGTCTTAATTCTGACTTTGTTTAGTTTCTTTAACTGCGTCATTGCTGTCATTTTTTCTAACTATTCGTGTTGTTTGTTTTGAAGACATTTTATGGTGTCTAGGAATTTCTATCACGTATTTGAGAGGAAAATTGCACATCAAACTTTGTAAAAGATGCATTTTCTTGCATGAAACAACAAAATACAATAAAAAGTAGAGTTTTGGAGTGTTTCACCCCTCACAAGCAAGTGCCGTTAGCATTTTTCGAATCAGCATCGTCGACTTAGGGTGGGGGGGGGGGTGGTAGGCTAATTCTTGCACTTCCTCCATTCCGTCGTGGTGTGTTTTACATTTTCAGTACCTGGCGCCCGGACTACTAATAATTGGAAATTTTTGGCAAATATCATACACTTTTTATTATTCATAAGATAAACAGTAAGATAAGAAAGTAAGATTTCCAAAGTAATATAAAGTATATAAAATTGATTTATGTCCTCTATACATACATGATATACACAGAGGAGTATAGGAAATAAATGAAAAGAAAACTGAAAAATACAAAATTATACTTCTGACGAAAAGGACGACAACAAGTAGCTCATAATACTCAACAGCTCATGAATATATAATAAATAGCTTATGATAGCTCATTTGCATGAATGCCCATGGACTGAAATTTTAGGGGGGGGGGGCTTACCTGGTCTAATTAGCACTTCCATTGCTGTATAATTGAAATCTCAGGACAAAATATCTTAGGCAGCGCGATAGCGCTGCCTAAGTAAAGAGCGATGTGGGCACAAAGTATTGTTATTTTTTATACCAGGGCACTTCTTATAGAAAGAAATTTCATAAGAACTTCAAAAGAACTCATGGAGGACAACCAGCTCCCCCTCTCCCACTTCAATCACTTCCCCAAACACATCCAATCAAAATTTTGAGATAGCCATTTTGTTCAGTGTAGTTTTAATATGTTCATGTAGTTTAATAGCCATTTTGTTCATTGTAGTTCGAAATAGGATGAAAATTTTCAAATGTGTGGTTACAAATCCGTTGACTGTCAAATTACAATGAAAATATGTAAATGTGTTGTTCAAAATTTTTGTTTTCCTCCAAATACGATGAAATTATACAAATTTATGGTTCAAAATGTGCTGCTGTTCTAAACACGATGAAAATATGCAAATTAGTGGTTCAAAATGTGTTTTGACTCAAAAGACGATGAAAATATGCAAATGCGTTGTTCCATCAAAACGTGCTGTTGCTTAGAATACGATGAAGATATGAAAATATGTTAATCAAAATGTGTTGCTGCTCGAAATGATGAGAATATACAAATGTGCTGTTCAAAACGTGTTATTGCTTAAAATATAATGAAAATATGCAAAAATGTGGTTCAAAATTTGTGACAATATGCGAACTTCCTTGTTCAAATTGTGGTGTTACCTAGAATACAATAAAAATATACAAATGTAAGGTTCAAAATTTGTTGTGTCTCAAAAGACAATGAAAGTAAGCAAACGTGTGGTTCAAAATGTATTGTTGCTAAAAATACGATTAAAATATGCAAATATTTGGCTAAATGTGTTGTTACTCAAAATAAAATGAAAATATGCAAACTTGCCGTTCAAAATGTGCTGTTACTCGAAATAAGATGAAAATATGTAAATATGTGGTTCCAAATGTGTTGTTGCTGGAAATACGGTGAAAATATGCAAAAGTTTGGTTAAAAATATGTTCTTGGTCCAAATAAGATGAAGTTATGCAAATCTATGGTTCAAAATTTGTTGTTATTCGAAATGTCATAGTTTTAGCATTAATCGTATTTAAAGCGGTAGTAATAGAAGTAGTAGTACAGTACTAGTAATATTTTGAGTAGCAGTAGTAGTAGTAATAAAACCAGTAGTAGTAGTAATAGTAGCACTAGTAGTAAAAGTAGTAGTAGTATTTATAGCAGTAGTATTAGTACTAGTATTACTGCTGCTACTAGAAGTAGTAGTATTAGTAGTAGCAGTATCAGTAGCAGCAGAGTAAGTAGTAGCAGTTTTACTACTAGTGGTAGTAGTAATAGCAAGCAGTAGTAGTGGTAGTAATAGTGGTAGTAGAAGTAGTAGTACCATAAGTAGTAGTAATGGTAGTAGTAGTAGTAGTAGTATAATGGGATGTAGTAACATTACTAGTAATGGTATGAGATGTAATAGGATGGGACGCATTGGGATGTAATGGGATGTATGGGGATGTATCCTGTTGCAATTCTTATTGTTGTTATTTTTAGTTTTTGATTAGTATTTATTTGAATTGTATTTTGTTATTTGATTAGGAATAATACCTAATCACAGGATATAGTAGTAGTAGTAGCCGTTACCATACCCAGGCTTGAAATCAAATTCTTTATGATTTAGGGATCGTCTCGTTACCATTGCGCTACGGCAACTTTTAGTGAACAAGATATTATCAGACATAACATGATTTTTGCAAACAAATGATGGGCGGCGTCATAATCAAGGTTACAACCATCATGGTTGAAGAGGTAGCTGCAACCTAATAAAAGACGAACCAAAGCCACTAGTAACAATAAAAATTGCTAGTTACATTATCTCTCATGATGATTAACACGGATGCTGTCCCAAATGACATTATCTCATTTATGTCACACTGGTTTCTTGCCTTTGAGGTTTTAGCTTTTATTTTTCCTTCATGCAAGTCTTCTGCTGATTGAGCTCAGCATTGTAAATTTTAATATTTAACATAAACAAGCTAATTTGGTTCACTCTAGTGTTGCGTTTTGTGGGTTTGATTAAAGCAAGGCACAGATTTAAACCTTACCCTAGAGATTGGTGACAATTTAATACGGGAAAATGACCTAAGGACCAATAATTATTAACCATTTCTCATATACCATTTTATCAGATTTGATATATATGATTGACCGTAAAGGTTTAATATACATATTTGATGTTTATGATTGACCATGCATCCCCCCTGTCCTACCACAATTAAAATAGAGGTGTGTTTAAGGTATAGATTTAACAATGTCATAGGCAGCACCACTCTTTAATAGCTAAAAATATCACTGAAACATTTAAGGAAGCTGATTCGATTCAAAATTAGAACTTCTAGGGTCCTTTCTCAGAGTAAAAAGAGATTGGAGGGCAATCAAGCCGTCTTTCAAGCTGATTTATTTCCCAAACACATCTAGTCAAAACTTTGAGACAATCCTTTTGTTCAGCATAGTAAAACAGTCCAGCAACTATGTCTTTAGGGAAATTGGGCATGTCAAACCCCCACAATTATGTCAAACTATGGATTCTTAAAGAAAAAAAAACATAAAGTATCCTTTTTTTTCATGAAAGTGACTTTGTCAATAAAAAACGAACAGAAATTCATCTAAAAAAAACTTTTTCTTCAAAACAAGCTTTTCAAAATCCCATTAAGCTAAAACTGGGCAGAAATGAAGTCAAGTAATCATCCAAGCGTAAAACTACCACAAATCACTATCAATAAATAAACGAAACTCAAAATGAACAGAAATTAGAATAAATAGCCGAGTCAAAAACGAAACGAGCAAAAATTAACATTAGTAGGGCTGATAACCTCCATGCCTGCCCATACCACCTCATCCACAACCCTGTAGCCTGGCCCAAAAAAACAGAATTAGATGTGTTTAAATGGATAATAGTTGCTGTTTATACTAACCAGGGCCCAAGTACCCATGTATTGCAGAAAATCTTAAGTTTTGAACTTATTTCATATTCACCGGCACAGTTTGAGGTTGTGTAGCCTGGCCCAAAGCCATGTAGCCTGGCCCAAAAAACAGAATTAGATGTGTTTAAATGGATAATAGTTACTGTTTATACTAACCAGGGCCCAAGTACCCATGTATTGCAGAAAATCTTAAGTTAGTATGGTTAGTATAAACAGGGGTTGTGGATGGAGTGGCATGGGCAGGCATGGAGGTTATCAGCCCTACTAATGTTAATTTTTGCTCGTTTCGTGTTTGACTCGGCTATTTATTGAGGCCATTGAGGCCATTGGTATTTACAGAGGTATTTACAAATACCTCGTCATAGCCGGATGGGTTTTGTTGGGTAAGAATTCTTAAACTTTATTTATATTTTGTTGGGTAAGAATTCTTGCTAAAGGTGGAGGGAAAAAGCCTTCACTTAAGCCTTTGCCGCTTTTTCAGTCTTCTTGGGTAGAAGGACTGCTTGAATGTTGGGCAAAATGCCTCCTTGGGCAATGGTAACCCCCGACAGCAGCTTGTTCAGTTCTTCGTCTTTTCTAATGGCAAGCTGAACGTGACGAGGAATGATGTTACTAGATTAATATGAAATGGAAAGTAAATCTTTGTTACTAGGTTAATGTAAAATGGAAATTCCTCTGAAATATATTCGTAAGAAAAACATTATTTTTCTTATTAATGTAAGCTTATTAATAAAGTGTCAACAATAATAAGCTGACAAATACCTCGTCATAGCCGGATGGGTTTTGTTGGGTAAGAATCCTTAAACTTTATTTAGATTTTGTTGGGTAAAAATTCTTGCTAAAGGTGGAGGGAAAAAGGTACGAGGGGTGAGGCATAAGGGCCTGCAGAATAATGGACCACTGGTAAATGCACCTTTTCACATGTAAGGCAAACGAGTCGTCGGTTGGAGGCAGGCTCTTCAGTGGTTTCCCGGTGACCGAACAAGTGAATGCGGAAGTCATTCAAACACGAAAATTCCTCTGATGGTAACGGGTACTACTACTACTATATCCTGTGATTAGGTATTATTCCTAATCAAATAACAAAATGCAATTCAAATAAATACTAATCAAAAAACTAAAAATAACAACAATAAGAATTGCAACAGGATACATCCCCATACATCCCATTACATCCCAATACGTCCCATCCTATTACATCTCACACCATTACTAGTAATGTTACTACATCCCATTATACTACTACTACTACTACTACCATTACTACTACTTATGGTACTACTACTTCTACTACCACTATTACTACCACTACTATTGCTGCTATTACTACTACTACTACTACCACTAGTAGTAAAACTGCTACTACTTACTCTGCTGCTACTAATACTGCTACTACTAATACTACTACTTCTAATAGCAGCATTAATACTAGTACTAATACTACTGCTATAAATACTACTACTACTTTTACTATTAGTGCTACTATTACTACTACTATTGGTTTTATTACTACTACTACTGCTACTAAAAATACTACTAGTACTGTACCACTACTTCTATTACTACCGCTGTAAATACAATTAATGCTAAAACTATGATATTTCGAATAACAACAAATTTTGAACCATAGATTTGCATAACTTCATCTTATTTGGACCAAGAACATATTTTTAACCAAACATTTGCATATTTTCACCGTATTTCCAGCAACAACACATTTGGAACCACATATTTACATATTTTCATCTTATTTCGAGTAACAGCACATTTTGAACGGCAAGTTTGCATATTTTCGTTTTATTTTGAGTAACAACACATTTAGCCAAATATTTGCATATTTTAATCGTATTTTTAGCAACAATACATTTTGAACCACACGTTTGCTTACTTTCATTGTCTTTTGAGACACAACAAATTTTGAACCTTACATTTGTATATTTTTATTGTATTCTAGGTAACACCACAATTTGAACAAGGAAGTTGCATATTGTCATTTTGTTTTGAACAGCAACACATTTTCATAGCAACAACAAATTTTGAACCACATTTTTGCATATTTTCATCATATTTTAAGCAATAACACGTTTTGAACAACACATCTGTATATTCTCATCATTTCGAGCAGCAACACATTTTGATTAACATATTTTCATATCTTCATCGTATTCTAAGCAACAGCACGTTTTGATGGAACAACGCATTTGCATATTTTCATCGTCTTTTGAGCCAAAACACATTTTGAACCACTAATTTGCATATTTTCATCGTGTTTAGAACAGCAGCACATTTTGAACCATAAATTTGTATAATTTCATCGTATTTGGAGCAAAACAAAAATTTTGAACCCACACATTTACATATTTTCATTGTAATTTGACCAACAACGGATTTGTAACCACACATTTGAACATTTTCATCCTATTTCGAACTACACTGAACAAAATGGCTATTAAACTACATGAACATATTAAAACTACACTGAACAAAATGGCTATCTCAAAATTTTGATTGGATGTGTTTGGGGAAGTGATTGAAGTGGGAGCAGGGGAGCTGGTTGCCCTCCATGAGCTCTTTTGAAGTTCTTATGAAATTTCTTTCTATAAGAAGTGCCCTGGTATAAAAAATAACAATACTTTGTGCCCACATCGCTCTTTACTTAGGCAGCGCTATCGCGCTGCCTAAGATATTTTGTCTTGAGATTTCAATTATACAGCAATGGAAGTGCTAATTAGACCAGGTAAGCCCCCCCCCTAAAATTTAAGTCCATGGGCATTCATGCTAATGAGCTATCATAAGCTATTTTTTATATATTCATGAGCTGTTGAGTATTATGAGCTACTTGTTGTCCTCCTTTTCGTCAGAAGTATAATTTTGTATTTTTCAGTTTTCTTTTCATTTATTTCCTATACTCCTCTGTGTACATCATGTATGTATAGAGGACATAAATCAATTTTATATACTTTATTTTACTTTGGAAATCTTACTTTCTTATCTTACTGTTTATCTTATGAATAATAAAAAGTGTATGATATTTGCCAAAAATTTCCAATTATTAGTAGTCCGGGCGCCAGGTATTGAAAATGTAAAACACACCACGACGGAATGGAGGAAGTGCAAGAATTAGCCTACCACCCACCCCCCCCCCACCTAAGTCGACCGATGCTGATTCGAAAAATGCTAACGGCACTTGCTTGCGAGGGGTGAAACACTCCGAAACTCTACTTTTTATTGTATTTTGTTGTTTCATGCAAGAAAATGCATCTTTTACAAAGTTTGAGGTGCAGTTTTCCTCTCAAATACGTGATAGAAATGCCTAGACACCATAAAATGTCTTCAACACAAACTAACACGAATAGTAGAAAAAAATGACAGCAATGACGTAGTTAAAGAAACTAAACAAAGTAAGAATTAAGACTATTTATTTAATACTCACATTCCCAAATTCATTACGGTTTTTTTCCTAGTATCCTTCCATTTCAAGTCACGCACAACTATTCCTCGTCTGAATCAGCCTCGGCCTGGCAGTGCTTCCCACAACAAGAGCACAAAATATCGCAACCTCTATCTGCACATGGACTTTTTTGTCCAGTGAAGTTTTTCTGAATAGTGGATTGCCAAGCAGGAAGGGTTGATTTATTGGGCACTATCCATCTGTCCTTCATCTCCCATCCAAAATCAAGCGGAGAAAAGGTACGAGGGGCGAGGCATAAGGGCCTGCAGAATAATGGACCACTGGTAAATGCACCTTTTCACATGTAAGGCAAACGAGTCGTTGGTTGGAGGCAGGCTCTTCAGTGGTTTCCCGGTGACGGAACAAGTGAATGCGGAAGTCATTCAAACACGAAAATTCCTCTGATTTTCTGTATGAGGCGATCAAAATCTCGCAACACAGCCTCATAATATCTTCCACAAGCGCAAATTGGAAGCACTGTCTTGAGAAGTGGCAGTTAGTGTGCTTAATTAGAATATCTGAAAGACTCTTTTACCATCGGAAAGTGGCCAACTGAATTACTGAGTTTCAAGAGGCAGCAAGTGTTGGAATTGTTGTAGATTTTATGCAATTTACAAGAGACCAACCTCCTAGGAGGGATGAAATATTAGTAGACTTTGCTAAAAGGACTTTTACATATCTCATAGGGAGACTTTTGAAACAAACAACTGATCTGCATGTTGTAGAAGACCGTTATGATGGACTATTTAAAGACATTGAGGGCTGTGAAATTGTTTCTTTGAAAGGCAGTAGTGGTTTTCATGAACAGCGTGGAAACAGGCTTGGAAAATCCTTTTCAATTTAACTGAATATGATTTTCGACAGCTGGGACTCTATCCTGCTTGATATCCGAAGTAAAGCAAAGCTTATAGAATGCATGTTTGACCGGTACTGACCGCGAAGTCCCTGCTTTTCCAGTGTACCTATCAGGAGGACTTGCATATAGAACGGGAGTAGTTCAGCTGCTTCCAGGTAACCAGACTGTAGACTGCCAGAGATTTGCCAATAAACTAAGCAGCATACATGAAGAAGCGAATGAAAGATCTTAAGCCAAACTGGCCAGCCATGACAAAAAAAAACAACAAAGAAAAAAATGTCAATGAAAAAAAAATAACAAACGGGACTACTTTCTCTCCACTGGCCGTAGTCCCATTTGTTTTTGTTTTTTTTTTATTGAGATTTTTCTCTTTGTTGGTTTTTTGAAGAAGCGGATACCCGTGTCGATCTTCATACGGGTTTCTGTGCCCGGAAGGGGTGCACAGATGTAATCTTGGAAGCAAATGACACAGACATTGTGGTCATCTTACTTCAGTCTTTTAAGACGATTGAAAAGCAAAGCCATGTCACCCCTAATACTTTGGTTCGCTTGCGGGATAAAGTGATTCCGGTCACTGAACTCGCTAATAGACTCTCACCGTCTCTAGTGACTTCAATTGCGTTTTTGCACGTGACGGAACAAGTGAATGCGTGAACCAAATTAGCTTGTTAATGTTAAATATTAAAATTTACACTGCTGAGCTCAATCAGCAGAAGACTTGCATGAAGGAAAAATAAAAGCTAAAACCTCAAAGGCAAGAAACCAGTGTGACATAAATGAGATAATGTCATTTGGGACAGCATCCGTGTTAATCATCATACGAGATAATGTAACTAGCAAATTTTATTGTTACTAGTGGCTTTGGTTCGTCTTTTATTAGGTTGCAGCTACCTCTTCAACCATGATGGTTGTAACCTTTGATTATGACGCCGCCCATCATTTGTTTGCAAAATCATGTTATGTCTGGTAATATCTTGTTCACTAAAAGTTGCCGTAGCGCAATGGTAACGAGACGATCCCTAAATCATAAAGGATTTGATTTCAAGCCTGGGTATGGTAACGGCTACTACTACTACTATATCCTGTGATTAGGTATTATTCCTAATCAAATAACAAAATGCAATTCAAATAAATACTAATCAAAAAACTAAAAATAACAACAATAAGAATTGCAACAGGATACATCCCCATACATCCCATTACATCCCAATACGTCCCATCCTATTACATCTCATACCATTACTAGTAATGTTACTACATCCCATTATACAACTACTACTACTACTACCATTACTACTACTTATGGTACTACTACTTCTACTACCACTATTACTACCACTACTACTGCTGCTATTACTACTACTACTACTACCACTAGTAGTAAAACTGCTACTACTTACTCTGCTGCTACTAATACTGCTACTACTAATACTACTACTTCTAATAGCAGCAGTAATACTAGTACTAATACTACTGCTATAAATACTACTACTACTTTTACTATTAGTGCTACTATTACTACTACTACTGGTTTTATTACTACTACTACTGCTACTAAAATTACTACTAGTACTGTACTACTACTTCTATTACTACCGCTGTAAATACGATTAATGCTAAAACTATGATATTTCGAATAACAACAAATTTTGAACCATAGATTTGCATAACTTCATCTTATTTGGACCAAGAACATATTTTTAACCAAACATTTGCATATTTTCACCGTATTTCCAGCAACAACACATTTGGAACCACATATTTACATATTTTCATCTTATTTCGAGTAACAGCACATTTTGAACGGCAAGTTTGCATATTTTCGTTTTATTTTGAGTAACAACACATTTAGCCAAATATTTGCATATTTTAATCGTATTTTTAGCAACAATACATTTTGAACCACACGTTTGCTTACTTTCATTGTCTTTTGAGACACAACAAATTTTGAACCTTACATTTGTATATTTTTATTGTATTCTAGGTAACACCACAATTTGAACAAGGAAGTTGCATATTGTCATTTTGTTTTGAACAGCAACACATTTTCATAGCAACAACAAATTTTGAACCACATTTTTGCATATTTTCATCATATTTTAAGCAATAACACGTTTTGAACAACACATCTGTATATTCTCATCATTTCGAGCAGCAACACATTTTGATTAACATATTTTCATATCTTCATCGTATTCTAAGCAACAGCACGTTTTGATGGAACAACGCATTTGCATATTTTCATCGTCTTTTGAGCCAAAACACATTTTGAACCACTAATTTGCATATTTTCATCGTGTTTAGAACAGCAGCACATTTTGAACCATAAATTTGTATAATTTCATCGTATTTGGAGCAAAACAAAAATTTTAAACCACACATTTACATATTTTCATTGTAATTTGACCAACAACGGATTTGTAACCACACATTTGAACATTTTCATCCTATTTCGAACTACACTGAACAAAATGGCTATTAAACTACATGAACATATTAAAACTACACTGAACAAAATGGCTATCTCAAAATTTTGATTGGATGTGTTTGGGGAAGTGATTGAAGTGGGAGAGGGGGAGCTGGTTGCCCTCCATGAGCTCTTTTGAAGTTCTTATGAAATTTCTTTCTATAAGAAGTGCCCTGGTATAAAAAATAACAATACTTTGTGCCCACATCGCTCTTTACTTAGGCTGCGCTATCGCGCTGCCTAAGATATTTTGTCTTGAGATTTCAATTATACAGCAATGGAAGTGCTAATTAGACCAGGTAAGCCCCCCCCCCTAAAATTTCAGTCCATGGGCATTCATGCTAATGAGCTATCATAAGCTATTTATTATATATTCATGAGCTGTTGAGTATTATGAGCTACTTGTTGTCGTCCTTTTCGTCAGAAGTATAATTTTGTATTTTTCAGTTTTCTTTTCATTTATTTCCTATACTCCTCTGTGTGCATCATGTATGTATAGAGGACATAAATCAATTTTACATACTTTATTTTACTTTGGAAATCTTACTTTCTTATCTTACTGTTTATCTTATGAATAATAAAAAGTGTATGATATTTGCCAAAAATTTCCAATTATTAGTAGTCCGGGCGCCAGGTATTGAAAATGTAAAACACACCACGACGGAATGGAGGAAGTGCAAGAATTAGCCTACACCCCCCCCCCCCCACCCTAAGTCGACGATGCTGATTCGAAAAATGCTAACGGCACTTGCTTGCGAGGGGTGAAACACTCCGAAACTCTACTTTTTATTGTATTTTGTTGTTTCATGCAAGAAAATGCATCTTTTACAAAGTTTGAGGTGCAGTTTTCCTCTCAAATACGTGATAGAAATGCCTAGACACTATAAAATGTCTTCAAAACAAACTAACACGAATAGTTAGAAAAAAATGACAGCAATGACGCAGTTAAAGAAACTAAACAAAGTCAGAATTAAGACTATTTATTTAATACTCACATTCCCAAATTCATTACGGTTTTTTTCCTAGTATCCTTCCATTTCAAGTCACGCACAACTATTCCTCGTCTGAATCAGCCTCGGCCTGGCAGTGCTTCCCACAACAAGAGCACAAAATATCGCAACCTCTATCTGCACATGGACATTTTTGTCCAGTGAAGTTTTCTGAATAGTGGATTGCCAAGCAAGAAGGGTTGATTTAATGGGCACTTTCCATCTGTCCTTCATCTCCCATCCAAAATCAAGCGGAGAAAAGGTACGAGGGGCGAGGCATAAGGGCCTGCAGAATAATGGACCACTGGTAAATGCACCTTTTCACATGTAAGGCAAACGAGTCGTCGGTTGGTGGCAGGCTCTTCAGTGGTTTCCCGGTGACGGAACAAGTGAATGCGGAAGTCATTCAAACACGAAAATTCCTCTGATTTTCTGTAGGAGGCGATCAAAATCTCGCAACACAGCCTCATAATATCTTCCACAAGCTCAACTACATGGTCAATTTGTTCCAAAATCTGTTTCGTAAGAGCACATATTCTAGGTAACCACGGCACAGCTGCTCAAAGGATCGTCTTCTTTCCTTTTGAGAAAATGAAGCAAGCTCACAGAATCACAGCCAGTAAAACAGTGCAAAAACGCAATTGAAGTCACTAGAGACGGTGAGAGTCTATTTGCGAGTTCAGTGACCGGAATCACTTTATGCCGCAGGCGAACCAAAGTATTAGGGGTGACAAGGCTTTGCTTTTCAATCGTCTTAAAATACTGAAGAAAGATGACCACAATGTTTGTGTCATTTGCTTCCAAGATTACATCCGTGCACCCCGTCCGGGCACAGAAACCCGTATGAAGATCGACACGGATATCCGCTTCTTCAAAAAACCAACAAAGAGAAAAATCTCAATGAAAAAAAAAACAACAAATGGGACTACGGCCAGTGGAGAGAAAGTAGTCCCGTTTGTTCTTTTTTTTTCATTGAGATTTTTCTCTTTGTTGTTTTTTTTTGTCATGGCTGGCCAGTTCGGCTTAAGATCTTTTATCCGCTTCTTCATGTATGCTGCTTAGTTTCTCAAAACCTCTTCTAAAACCTTTTCTAAAATCATCTTTTAAAATATCTCTAACTGTTTCGCCGAAATAATTCCCTAAAATGTTTAAAACCGTTTCAACCCAAATAATCCCCTAAAAGTAATTTCTGTGTGTTCCTTTTGTTTTTGGCATCGCTGCGCTGTCACATTTCAAATTTCTAGGAAACCCTTTCCTACGTTAATCTCTTCATCTCATAAATGTTCCTAGCTACACTATTAAGGTTTCGTTAGAATATCAATTTATCTCTCCGACTTAAAGCTCAGTAAAGCCGTATTTAAAAATAGAATTTCTATCTCTTTAGACTCCCGCATAATTCCAAGATAACAAGTGATGTCATTTCTAATTCCTGACACTAAAGATCAATGAAGCCCTATTTAAAAATAGAATATTAATTTTTCTCTCTGACCTAAAGAACGTTTATCCCTCAGACCTAATATTAAAGAAGCCATAATGTTTGTTTCTTAATTCCCCTTTCGTGAACCAATAATTCCCCGCAGATTATGTAAATCAATTTCTCAGGTTAGGTTCGCCTAAAGATCAAAGAAGCCATGTTTGTTTCTTAATTCCCCCTTCGTGAATCAATACATTCCCCCGCCGATTATGTAAATCAATTTCTCAGGTTAGGTTAGCCAAACAACAATGAAGCCATGTTTGTTTCTTAATTCCCCTTTCGTGAACCAATAATTCCCCCTCCGATTATGTAAATCAATTTCTCAGGTTAGGCTAGCCAAACAACATAAATTGCTGTTGACATCCATAAAAGTGAGAAAGTTCCTGTTTTTTCATTCTCACTGACACCGAACCATAAAACAGACATAAATTGCTGTTAACATCCATAAATGTGAGAAAGTTCCTGTTTTTTTTCATTCTCACTGACAAAAACCATAAAACATACATAAATTACTGTTGATATCCATAAATGTGAGAAAGTTCCTGTTTTTTCATTCTCACTGACAAAAACCATAAAACAGACATAAATTGCTGTTGACATCCATGAAAAACATCAAATAAATTGACCAACACCCATAACCATCCATGAAAGTGAGAAACTTCCTGTTTTTTCATTCTCACTGACAAAAACCATAAAACAGACATGAATTGCTGTTGACATCCATAAATGTGAGAAAGTTCCTGTTTTTTTCATTCTCACTGACAAAAACCATAAAAACAGACATAAATTGCTGTTGACATCCATAAATGTGAGAAAGTTCCTGTTTTTTCATTCTCACTGACAACGAACAGACATAAAACAGACATAAATTGCTGTTGACATCCATAAATGTGAGAAAGTTCCTGTTTTTTCATTCTCACTGACAATGAACAGACATAAAACGGACATGAATTGATGTTGACATCAATGAAAAACATCAAATAAATTGACCAACACCCATAATCGTCCAAGAAAACATCCATCAATGTGAGAAAATTCATGTTTTTTCAAGTGAGAAAATTCCTGTTTTTCCATTCTCACTGACAACGAACAGACATAAAAACATGTATAAATTATGTAAAAAAGTTGTAGGTGGCAGCAGGGGTGAATCGTGGGATCAATAGGGGCCATTCTACTCATAACCCTCAGGGCAAGGGATACCAGCTTTAGTAGTTGCCCATTATTAACATTTAAGGTTTTTCTAGAAAAGGTGGCCGTATATCGTACAAACTTTGGATGCGATACATTCAATTGGAAATCTGGAGTCCTACTGTCCTTTTTAAAAGTCAAAAGTGATAGGGGGGTGACTAAGAGCGAGGCGTTGAGTACCGGACATCCCCTTTCATTTACAGAATAATTTCTATTCGTTTTAAGTTTTAATGTTGCTTCTTACTTTCATTTAAAAAAAAAACTTGTTTTTTTTTTATTTAATTTCTGATTGTATTTCAAATATTACATAAATACATAGTACTGTTTGATAAACTGTTTTTAAAAACTTTTTTTGATAAACATTTTAATTAATTTATGGTAAAATTCAATGTCATAGTCATAGCTCTTGACTTTACTTCTGACTAAAATTGGGGAACAACCAAGTTTGAACCGGTGATCTCTCGATATGCAGTACATCTCAATGACCTATACTATTTGTAAACAATATGGGCAATTTTCAAAACTTACAGTCCTTTCTGGTATATGAATGGGGTAGCCCTCTCCTCAAAACCTTGCTCTTCAGTACATTTCAATGACAAATAATATTTGTAAACAATATGGGCAAATTTCAAAACTTACAGCCCTTTCCGGTATATGAATGGGGTAGCCCTCTCCTCAAAACCTTGCTCTTCACATTAAAACCCCTCTCTCCTCAACACCTCGCTCTTCAGACTAAAATTTTTTAGTACTTAAAAAAAATCTTCTAATTGTTCTAATTAAACGACTCTTTTGTTTCAAGAGTCGTTATTAAGTATCGGAAGAAAATTCAGACATTAGCGTAAAGAGCAAAGTGATGAGGAGGGAGTAGCCCTCTTCGTATGTGCAATAATTTCTGTTCGTTTTAGGGTTTAATGTTTCTCCTTACTTTCAGTTGAAAAACTTTTTTTTTGTAAAATTTAATTTTTGATGTTTTTTTTTAACAATACTGAGAAGTATTGCTCCACCAAAACAGAAAAATGCCTCCCCCCCCCCAACACACACAGAAGGCTCTAGACGATTCAATCCTGGTAAAAATGTATCCAAGATAATTACACTTTACATCTCCACACGTGAAATTGAGTCGGCAGAGAGAAAGTAAGGCAAATAAAAAGAATCTCGTATAGGAATTGTGGCATATTCCCCCAGTGTAAAATTTGCTCTGAAAGTTGAGTTCCCGGAAACCTCCTTCCCCTTAGAACCCCCCCCCCCAGTAGATATTTCCCCACCCCTCTCTACCCAAAAATGTATGCAAACTTCCAAATAACAAATACTATGCCTAATCAATGGGCGAGCATTATAACTTAAGGTCCTTTCCCCAAGGGCTATGGGGGTCATGTTATCTCCAAAGGTATAGTTTTAGGACATTTCAGTTATGCTGAACAATTTGACTTTCTCAAAATTTTAATTGGACGGTTTTGGGAAAAAAAGGGAATTGGAGGGGGCTAGCTGCTCTCCAGTCTTTTTGGTCACTTAAAAACGGCATCAGAACTTTTAATTTCCGTTCAAATGATCCTTTTTCCGATATTATAGAATCATTAGTTCAATACAATCACCCCTGAAAAAAAAACTAAAAAAATAAAATAAAAATAAAATAAATAAACACGCATTTGTGATCTTTCTTCGGGCAAAAATTACTAAATCCCACATTGTTGCAGATAGGAGCTCGAAACCTCTACAGTAAGGTTCTCTGATACGATGAACCTGTCGGTGTAGTTTCTATTAGGACTCTTAGTTTCTATTGACTTTCAAGGGGTATTTCCCCCCATTTTCCAAACCAGGCAGTTTTTTTTTAGACCTGTAGCATTAGATGGGTAACACTAAGCTTAATTAATCTCATATATTTGGAATCAGCATAATAAGCCATTTCTTTTGATATATCTATTAATATCAAAAGATTGTTTATTAGAGTTTCGGCTACTATTGAGCTGTGTAACTCCTTACTTACAGTTCTTTACCACGAACTGTTTCAGTTCAATTCAGTTCATTTTATTTAACATCAAAATACATTTAACAAATATGCCAATACCCGCCCCAAGAAAGATACCAAAAAGCACTTGCGACTGGGCGGGTACATACACTAAAAAACAACACACGCAAATTACATACAAACACTACAAAACAAAAAAAGAAAAAGAAATCAATAAATCTCTCATCAATTCATTTAGTAATAATAACAATAATAAAGATAAATAATAATAATAATAATAAAAAAAAAAAAAAAAAAAAAAAAAAAAAAAAAAAAAAAAAAAACTATGAACCTTGACCTAACAAATATTTTTTCAATTTATTTTTAAATAACCCCAGGTGCTCAGCCGCCCGAATGCTCTCCGGAATAGAGTTCCACACATTAGGTCCTGAAAATCTAGTATGGAAGCTGGCCCTGGTTCCACTTCTATTCGGAACAATAAAATCACTAGCATGACGAGTTTCATAATGGTGCCAAGACCTATTATCATTAAAATAATCACGAAAAACCTCTGGACTAACATCATTCCAGCATTGATAAGCAAAAATTCCTATTTGGTAGTCTCGTAGCTGTCCTACATTCAACACTTGCAACTTGTTGAAGCAAGCTGAAGTGTTATTTACACCTTCAACATACCCACCAATAAGACGCATCGCTCTATTTTGAAGAGTCTGAACACGTTTAAAATTCACAAAGAAATTACTTGCCCAAAACATACAGCCATACGAAGCATATGGGTGGATCAAAGCATGGTATAGAAGCAATAAAACTCTCTGAGGTAAGAAATTTTTAAATTACGAATCGCTCCAAGAACACGTGCAACCTTTGTGGCAACAACATCACTGTGGCGTTTCCACGAAAAATTACAATCAATGTAAAAACCTAAGTACCGGATTTCTTGAACTTGAACTACAGGCTTATTATTAAACAGAATTCTACCATCAATATCACTGGGCTTGCCTACTCTAGAATATACAATAAAATTAGTCTTAGTAACATTAACTGATAACAAACTCAAACTAGTAAAAACATGGAAATATCTCAGAACACAATTCACTTTCAACACAAGACTATCCAAACAACGACTAGAAAACGTAACTGCAGTGTCATCAGCGAATGACGTTAAGCAACAATCTGGAAGATAAAACCTCAAGCTATCCACATAAACCAGATACAGAAGTGGACCAAGGACCGATCCCTGTGGCACACCACACGACACTTGATAAGGGGAAGAAAAAGCATCATCAATCATCACTTTAATAGACCTCCCACACAAATAACTTTCCAACCACTTCAAACTCACTCCTTTAACACCTAAGCATTCTAATCTTTGCAATAAAATTTTAAAATCTACCGTGTCAAATGCTTTCCTAAAATCAAAAAATACTGTTAGGGGGATTTCACCTTTTACTAAACAATTATTTACAAAATCAACAAGATGAATGGCAGCATGACTAGTGGAATGACCTTTTCGAAACCCGAATTGGGTATTTTTAGTCTTGAAAACTACAAATTTACCGAGATGGCAATTTTTGTTCCAAGACATTTTTTTTTTTAGAAATATGTTTTTAGACTTTTGGTTACCATGCACTATTTTGGTTACCATGCACTATTTGAATTCTCTTAGTCCCTTTAAGGGCTCAAACTGTAATTTCCTCAAGAAGCAATTATTGAAGTAAAAAAGAGCATAAAAAAAGCATCAAGTGATGTTTTCAGTCTCATTCTAGCTAATTTATGTTGAAAACTGCCTACTTACGAGAAGAACCAGCCTTTTGTTGGTATATTAGCCTAGTAAAAAGAACGCCACTTCCCGCAATCTAGATTAATGCGTAATGCTTAAAGTTTACAGTCAACTAACTACTAAGGCTAACCTAGCTAACTCGTAACACTAGCATTTGTAGCCTACTAGAACTTTGATGTTGAGGCTTAATAAACTTTGCCTTTTCTCTTGTTTTTCTTCTTTTTGTTGGCTCTTACTTCGTTCTGTGATTAAACACAAGATCCAATTGAATCAAATTCGTTGCAAACTGATTAATTTCAATTTCAAACGTTCAGCATGTTTTTTTCGTCGAGAGGGTTCTTTATTCGTTATCAAATTGCTTTTACCTTATTCTTTATCATTTTCTTATTTATTGCATTTTTCTTATCCTTAGAGCAATCTTATCAGATTGCTTTATTCTTTACCTAATTGCTTGAACTGGCATACCGCCAACAAATCAGAGATGACGCTATAGAGGTTCGTAGCGTGTATTCTAGTCACACTACGAACACAGAAAGGTCGCTGTTGGCAATTTTTTTCTTTCACATATTAAAGTCAATTTTCTAATAGACAAAGAAACCGTAGGACTTTAGTTCGCCTTTCCATGGAAAAGTGTGGTTTTCTGTGTCGTACGCACTACAGTACGACAGTTGGCAACCCTGATCCAAATGAGGAAAATATTGTTTCAGATAAAGCTTTTCACGCTAAAATTACGTCAAATCAATTAAACTATGCCAAGACTTACGCTTTGCGGCATGACTAAAAACTTTCCCGCCAGTCACCATCGATATACACCAGTTTGGCAGGAAACAAGTCATCATAGCAACGGTGGAAAAAATAAAAGTTCTCTCGAGTTGGCCAATTATATATCGTTTCTTCAATAACTTCACAAATGGTAAGACCCTATAAAAATTGTTGACTTTCTGTAGATGGCACTGGGAAGTTTGGATTTGCGACAATTGCGACCAGGTTTCTTCATATAATCCAAAAACACCAGCTATCTTGTAGAGTTTTTTGTAAAATTAAATAGAATATTTTTATTCTTTTGTTATATGGCATAAACAATATCAGATTTTCGTAGTTTGAAATTTAATTTGTTCTCTATTCATTGTAAATTTTTAATCTTAAGAATATTTTATCAAGGTAATGAAGAAAGACTAAGTACAGGATTTCCAAAGAAAGAATCAATAAATTAATGCACTAATTGAGGGGGTGACTACTCCTAGTTGAAATTTAATAAGTTCTTGCGTTTCAGTGTTTTTGAAAATCGAATGAGGCTCAACAAAATATAATATTTTAAGCTTAAGGCTAGTATATAAAATCGTAAAAAACGAATATGTTTATTTTGGAATTACGAGTGAAGTTGTCCGGTTTAAGTTTCAAAAGCTTAGAAAAATAAAAGTAAAAAATATTGGTTCTCCTGTATTAAACGCACTTTTTATATACCGCTAGTTTGGTTTATACTAATGAAATAAAATAAAATAGGATGGATATATTATATATAATAGTTTAGAAACAAATTTGGGCTATATATTTGCACAATAGGGGTGAGGGTGGGGGGTAAAGCATAGTATATATTATTACATAACCTAACCTAACGCAGATACCTTCCCCCCCTAAACCCCAAAAAACAACAGTTTAAATATCGTCTACGCAATGAAAACCACGCTATACATTGTAATACCCTATAGCGGTGTCTTAAATTAACCCGTCAAAACCAGTTTTTTCGTGACTGGTTTCCGCAAAGGAGTGCGTTTAATACAGGCGTACGAAAATAATAAATAAAAGTATGACACTTATAAGAGATTTGCGCACTCTGCTGAATCCAGCAGAAGCCTAAGTAGAACCCAAGTCTCATCTGGCATTCTTTTCCTGTCACCTATTAAAATTACTTCTCATTTCTATGTGATTTCTTTATTGGTTTGGTCTCCTTTTCGGTTCTTATGGTGCTTTCACACTACACCATTTAACATTTCCCACTAGCATTGCTTTAGACTATGCTATGTTGTGTAACTTTTTGGAGCAATTTTTGTCCATAACATGGCTGTATCAAATAGACTAAACCCCTACATCGAATTTTACATTATGGAGGTCTGTAATTGCGTTACAGTCAACATAGTACTAACAAAATGGAACTTCTCGACGAGGAATTAATAAATTTTGAAGAAAATTAATAAACTTTTGCTAGAAAGCCTTTCATGCCGTCGTTACAGCTCAAGTCATCCTGAAAGGACACCACTGGTGAAATGGTATACTTACCGTGACCTAACCGCATAGCATCGAATTTTTTTTATGTAATTCGAAAGTCGCTTTAGACGTTTAGAGCGTACTGACTTACTTTTGATATTTCCAACATACAAGGCCGTATCCGGGAGGGGATGTTAGGGGGTTTGACCCCCCCCCCCTCCTGAAATGTTTGTCCAACGCATAAAATCGTAACAAAAATGAATACAAACAAATTTTGATGCGTTTTTAAAGTCTTTTTTGTACCCCCCCCCCCCAAAGAAAAATCCTGAATACGGTCCTGCCAAAACATCTAGGTTCTCAATTAGATATAAAATAACTCTAATCTCAAATAAGTATGCATTGAGAAACAAAATTTTAACTCAGTCATTTAGAAAAAATCAACATAATGTAAATTATAAAATATTATATATTTTTAATTGAGTTTTGATAATGGAGCCAAACTACTACTACTACTACTAACAACTCTTTGCAGCACCAAGCCGCCTGAGGCCAACACAGCAACGCACGCTCTTCCTTCATACTAGTCTATTCAAAGCCTCCCTTTCTACACCCACCCACGAAGTTCCTATTTCCTTTAAATCTTTATTTATGACATCCTCCCACCCCAGAAGAGGACGACCTACTTTCCGTTTAGCCCTAGACGGTTGGCCGAAAAGAACAATCTTTGGCAATCTGTCATCCTTCATCCGCAAAACGTGCCCTAGCCACCTCAACCTTTCTTTCATCATAGCCCTAGAGAGCGGTATTGAACCACATTTTTCATATAGCCTATTGTTTGAAATACGGTCAGTCAGCCGGGTACCCAGAAAAATCCTTAAGCAATTCCTCTGGAAAACATCTAGCAAATCTTCATCCGCTTTTCGGAGCGTCGATGCTTCAGAGCCATATTTGATCACTGTCATCACTGTAGCTTCTAATATACTAATTTTGGTTTGCAGACTTATCTTCCTATTCTTCCAAACTTTGTTTAACAGTGAAAAAACACCCTGAGCCTTCGCTATTCTACTTTTAACATCTTCACTGCTCCCACCATCTTTACTAATATACTAACAAGGTAAGTGAAGCTGCCCACCTGATCAATCATTTCATTACCCAGCGTCACCTTTTCATCTTCACTTATTCCTAGCCTTAGTGACTTGATCTTCTTAACATTAATTTTCAAACCTATTCTAGCACCCTGAATTCGCAAAACCTCTAAAACTTCATTCGTTTTGCTCACACTTTCATCTAAGATGCTTAAATCATCAGCATAATCTAAGTCCAGGAGACTTTTTCCTCCCCATTTGATTCCGTGGTCTCCCATTGCCTTTCCTGTGCTCCTTAAGACAAAGTTCATCAAAATAATCCATATAAAGGGGGATAGAACACAACCCTACTTAAATCCTGATCATAGGCAGCGCGATAGCGCTGCCTAAGTAAAGAACGATGTGGGCACAATGTTTTTTTTTCTCCATACCCGGGCACTTCGTATCGAAGGAGTTGTCGCAGAAACTTCGAAAAGGGCTCATTCGATTGTAAATTAGAGTGGCTAGAGCCCTATTTAATAGTCGAAAGTGATTGGAGGGCAACTAGCCCCCCCCTCCACGCCCATCATTCCCCCAAACACATCCAAAAAAATTTTGAGATCGCCATTTTGCTCAGCGTAGTTGATTTCCGGATATAAAATATGTTTGTGAGGAGGACACTCCCCCACAACCCTCGGGCAAGGGCTTCAAGTTTGCCCTGAGGGCATATAAGAACGATGTTGGCACAATGTATCATTTATTATTTTATTCCTTTAGAGCAGGGCACTTCCTATCGAAGAAGTAGTCGTAGAAACTTCGAAAAGGGCTCATTCAATTGGAAATTGGAGTGGCTTGTGTGCTTTTTAATAGTCGAAAGTGATTGGAGGGCAACTAGCACCCCCACGTCCATCATTCCCCAAACACATCCAATCAAACTTTTGAGATAGCCATTTTGTTCAGCGTAGTTGATTTCTAGATATAAAATATGTTTTTGAGGAGGACACTCCCCCACAACCCTCGGGGCAAGGGTTTTTAGTTATGCCCTGGGGGTATATAAGGTTTTTATAGAAGGCGTTGTCGTAGAAACTTCAAAGGCTCATTCGATTGGAATTTCAAAGGGCTAGTGCCCTTTTAAATAGTCGAAAGTGATTGGAGGGCAACTAGCCACCCCACCACCCCGACGCCCATCATTCCCCCAAACACATCCAATCAAAATTTTGAGATAGCCATTTAGTTCAGCGTAGTTGATTTCCAGATAAAAAATATGTTTTTGAGGAGGACACTCCCCCAAAACCCTCGGGGCAAGGGTTTTAAGTTATACCCAACGATGTTGGCACAATGTATCATTTATTATTTTTTTTTCCTTTAGAGCAGGGCACTTCGTATCGAAGAAGTTGTTGTAGAACTTTGAAAAGGGCTCATTCAATTGGAAATTGGAGTGGTTTGTGCCCTTTTTAATAGTAAAAAATGATTGGAAGGCAACTAACACCCCTTCCACGCCCACCATTCCCCGAAACACACCCAATCAAAATTTTGAGATAGCCATTTAGTTCAGCGTAGTTGATTTCCAGATAAAAAATATGTTTTTGAGGAGGACACTCCCCCAAAACCCTCGGGGCAAGTGTTGTAAGTTATGCCCTGGGGGCATATAAGGTTTAATGGAAGGCGTTGTCGTAGAAACTTCAAAAAAGGCCCATTCGATTGGAAATTCAAAGGGATAGTGCCCTTTTTAATAGTCGAAAGTGACTGGAGGGCAACTATCCGCCCCACGCCCATCATTCCCCCAAACACATCCAATCAAAATTGTGAGATAGCCATTTTGATCAGCGTAGTTTATGCCCTGGGGGCATTTAAGGTTTTAATAGAAGGCGTTGTCGTAGGAACTTCAAAATAGGCTCATTTGATTGGAAATTCAAAGGACTAGTGCCCTTTTTAATATTCGAAAGTGATTGAAGGGCAACTAACCCCCCTCTCACGCCCACCTTTTCCCCAAAACACATCCAATCAAAATTTTGAGATAGCCATTTCATTAAACGTAGTTTTAAGTTCTGTAAATTAGGTCTTTGAGGATGACAACAAAGAGGTCTGGCGAGCGGGATTTGAGACAGCACCGAAGTGCCGACAGATATTCTTTCACAGATAAGTATTCATATCCAAGTTTAACACTATTTTGCATAGCCTTGGCTTTTGACATGGTCACAAAACTCAAGCTTAACCGGGCCAGTGTCACCGAGCCACATAGCTTCCATCACACCTGGATATCCTTGAAAGAATGAGAGGTCTGAGTGCTTCGATATTCCTCTGACTATCCCGAAAAACCGCCTAGTGAGGACCTTGGATGGAGATACTGCTAAAATCACTGAAATTGAGTCTTTGATTTCTTCAGCAACAGATTTTTCAACACTAATTAGCCATTTGTCACCTCGCAAACTCAGCTAGGTAACTGCATCATGACGGCTTACTTTATCGAGCACTTCTTTGCGTTTTACCGGATCATTTAGTGTTTGCGGCACTTTAGAGACAACAACAGTGCTGTGAGTCAGTTGACGGCGTCGCACGGGCAGGCAGTGGTGGAAAATGATTATCATACGAATCGAGCTTACTTGAAACAGTCTTTAGGAAGTGTTCCATTCTATTCAATTTTGCGTTCAAACTCGAATAAACCAAAGCAGGGATGACAGGTACATCCCCATCGTCTTCCCCAATGCCTAAAAAAGCAACACGTTCAGACGCAGTCGCATTGAATTTCACGGACTTCATTTTTTTTCTTTAAACTCTCGGTAAAAGTAGGGGGGGGCTTTATGCTTCATCTCATACTTGACAGAAATCGTCGCAGCCAACGTTTTTGAGCCCATTCCTCTTTTCATTTTTTACTATTTTCAGAACGCTGAAAAGTCTTTCCGCAACAGATGGTATTCAGCCGGAACATCTGAGGTATGGTGCCCCTAAAACGTTTAGTTACATAGCTTTATTGTTCCAAGCAATAGTATCGAGACAGTCTATTCCACAAGGTTTGTGTCAGGGGGTCGTTACCTGTATACATAAGAAGGGGAAATACCCTAAAGATTGCTCTTCGCACAGGCCCATCACTATTTGTTCAGTTCTATCAAAGTTACTGGAGAAGATATCGTGCCCTATAGTGGCAGCGCGAGCGGATGTTGGGGAAAATCAGTTCGGTTTCCGGTCCGGTCTCGGTGTTCAGAATGCACATGCGATTTTTATTTCAATCGTTGAAAAGTTCAAGAAACAAAAAACTCCGTTATTCGTCTGCACAATAGACGTATCTAAGGCATTTGATTCTTTCCTACATTCGCAAGCAGTCCTGTCTTTACTAAGGCCAGGAGTTGATCCCTTTGTCTGTAAATGTCTACGGCAATGGTATCGAAAATCTCAAGTTGGAATTCGGGCTGCAGGACAGCTTTCTGGACCTATAGAGATACGTAGGGGTGTTAAACAAGGCTCAGTAATCGATAGAAGAATTTTTGATAGAAGATGGAATTCATGCTATTCATCTATCTTACGCAGATGATCTACTTTTGATAAGTCATTATTTATAATCTTTGCAGAAAGCTATTAAGGCCGTGTCGTCTGCACTTGGAGATATTGGACTAACAATAGAGCCGTCTAAGACTGAACTCATCGTTTCGAACGACGAAACCCTGCCAAATCACGATGTTGATGTTTGTGGGAAGACAGCTGTCCAAATGGATACGTTTGATTATCTCGGACTCCGATATGGGAATTCTATCAAAGCTACTGAAAATCTAGTTATTGCGGCACTTAAAGAAAAACTGCGGAAAACTTACGGTATGTTAGGACGAATTAAAGGTCAATTTGACAAGATTACGCTCGGTCTTCTCTGTAACGCCATGTTCGCGCCACATGTTTTTTTTAACACCGTTATGGAATTGCTTTAGTAAAACCGAGTGTAACCAAATTCTTTCAAATTTTTTTCGGTATTACAAATATTTATTGGGAATTCCCATATGGTTCAGAAACACTGTTTCGCAGAGATACTACAATTTTGAGATCAGTAAGAAAATGGATGAGTTGTCTACCGGTTTCAAAATTCAAAGCAGAACAGTCCTCGACTTTACATTGGCTAGTCTTGTTCAGTAAAATCGTGATTTTGATTTCGTTTGTTTTCTCTCTTCCACAGTTATTGCAGTTTAATTTTGTTTTGTAGTGTTGTGTGATTTTTTTCGTTCTTTTTTTTCTCTCGTTTTTATAACTCATTCGAGAATTTATAGTGTATTTGCATGAAGGGTTGAAACTAAATTATTATTATTCTAAGATAACTTTATAATAAAATAAGGCCTGCAAAAGAATCGTGGGAACGGGTTAATACAAAAGCCTTCATAATCCCAAGATTAAATAATACGGGTAGCTAAAGACCGATCATTAAGAAAAAAGAAAAAAAGAGGAAAAGGACGGGGCAGGGCTAACCGAGAGAGCGCCTACGACAAATCAACACATTTCTTTATGATTCAAGTAAAAAAAAAAAGAAAAAAAGAAAGGCACTTGGATCTATAAGGCACTAAGGGATTTAACACTCAAAGGAGGCTAGGATATTATATAGATCGACAAGATCATTTGTTTGGTAATTTTTTTCGACTTCACACACCTTATAAATATAACTAATGAAAAGCAACATGCGCTATGTCAGCTCAAACGTCGAACAACAAGAGCCACATGCTGATAACCACAGCCTGAACACAAGTATTGAGTTCAACATATGCAAGAGCATATGGTTTCAGAGCTTACTCTTAACAACATTCATGATGAAAAAGGACTGTTCCACTATGCATTGCTAATTGGCAAACTCAACAGGGTCAATGACCACCTGGATAACTCACGAAAAGGAGAGGCCCCAACAGCATCAACATAATGCAGGACATCTGTCCAGGACTGAGAGGACTGTTCGGGGATTGTTCTTCCACACACAAATTACTAATTAACGTCCAACAGTTTCCTCTACTGATTCTCCAGGGCACTGAGATCGGTGGTAGCAACAATTCTCAATGACAAGTCTTCAAATTGGGTTCGAACTGAGATAAGTAAATCCCAGGGGATAAAAATTTAAGTTTGAGGAGCGAATCAAGAGCAGGGGGCATTCGCTTAAGCACCGCTTTAGTCGCAATTTTCAGGAACACCAAACACCGTATTTTGATCTCCCTCTTCTGTGTCTAAAAGTTTAGATTTTGCCAGTTCAATCTGGAACTCATGTCTGTAATCAACTTGATCTGGTGGCAAATTGAAAACGAGATTCATGTTAACCGTCATAGACACTGCAGATGAGCGGAGTATCCTACACAGGAGACTTAATATCCAACCCTGCAGCTCTTCAAAAAGACGAAATTGGTCAGCGCTTGTTCAGAGTTAGGATAGGCAAGGTTTTTTCCTAAGTTTAGGAAATGTATTTCTAAATCTCTGAACTTCACAAATTTGGTTTGAGCGAAGTTGTAAGGCTGAAAACACAGTTCTTTTACTTTTTTTTTAGCAGAAGATCTATTCTGCATGGTTTCAGTTTTATAAAACAAAGATCTTTTAAGGGTCGTCAAAGGTCAGTGCTCTCTATAAAGATTCTCTATAAAGAAATCTCTATGCAGAATAGAAAGCGCACCATGCGTTAACGGAGGGCTCTTGTCGCTTAGATGTATAACCATGGCTGAGCCACAGTGCTTTTGAAATTTTCGTACGGTTTCCAAGCTTTCAGTTACAATAAGCCCATTTTAAAAAAAAGCCTACGTTCCCGCCCCGCGCCCGTTCCAAAATTCAGCCCATCCCTTACGGCTAAAAAAAGCCCATCTGGCAACACTTCTTGTGAATTGGACTTTCATCTGATCTACTCCTTAAATGGTTCGAAATACTGAAAAGACGGCTAGGGGACGGAATAAGCAGAGATAACAGAGATCATACCTTTTAAGTCTTATATCTTTTGCGCTCAAATAACTTAATTTTAAGTTATTCTGTTTCGCTAATACTTTTTCTATCAACGTTTCACATAAGATTGCAAAGAGGTAATGTAGCAAAAAAGAGTGCGATTCCAGTCCGTGGAGGGAAGAGTAAAAAATAAGGTAAAAAGAGTACATTGTACACGAAAAGTGTGCAGGTTGGCAAGTTTTCAGACGCCAGTGCATAATCTTCATGTGCATAGCCCCAGGGAGAAACCAGTAGCGAATCCAGGGAGGATGGGGAAGGCAACACCTCCCCTGGCATGGGCAAAATTCTATCATTAGATTTCTGTGACTTTATTGCGAGATAAGCGCTTGGATCAATATATATTTGAAAAGAGTTTGACGACATTTGATCTGCCTGCCTTAAGTCCCTTGGGAAGTGTCCAGTGTTTGATTTTTATTTGAACTGTTTTATTTGATCAAAGCAGCATAATAAAAAAACATATACCCCCAACAGAGAACAAAGCTCGGGAAATTGGGTATTAATAATAATAAAAACCACAAAAAAAACACACAAAAAAAAAACATTTTCTCATCATAACGAAGAGAGAGAGAGAAAAAAAACCTGGTTAAAGAAAGAAACAAACAAAAAACATAAAGAAAACAAACGCTGGACAAGTGGGCATGGAAGACTATCCCAACATGAATAATAAATATATACAAAAAAGAAAAGTAAGAATAAAAAAAATTTCCATTTCACCATCACAGGTCATATAATTTTAATATTTTCTTCTTTAGAACTGATATTTGATGTTCAACTTGGATTCTATCTTTCAACCTATATTTATTTGAAATAAATGATATTTGGTATCTAATTGAAAATCTAGATCTTTTACAATTAACAAAAGGAATTCGATGTGTTCCAGAACACCTAGAGCTGAAGGAGGGGGCAGAATCAACAGATATTTTTCAAAAAAAATAACTACTAGGATCTTATGTTTTAAAATGCCATATTGAAATATTAAGTTCTCTTATATGTTTTAAATCTAATAAATTCAAAAAAAAAAAAAAAAAAAAAATGTTTCAGTTTCCGATGCATCTCTAGTTTTGATAGACGATGTAAAAAGTTTCCATGTATTCTCACTGCTTTATTTTGAAGGATCTGTAGGGGTTTTATATGCGTCCAAAAAGTATTTAAATAAATAATTGTGCAATAATTTAAATAAGGAGCAATCAAAGAATGATAAATTACGATTAAACTTGAACATGGGAAATTCGGTACTAAATAATTAGAAACAAACCATCGATTAAATGAACTAACAATGTTAAACAAATTTTGGATCAATGTAGATGAATCCTTAGCTTTAACAGAAACAGCTGTGTCATCTGCAAATAAAATTGCAAGACCATTATTTCCCTGCAAACATCGTGGAAGATCATTAATATACATCAAAAATAAAAGCGGACCTAATACCGATCCTTGTGGGACACCAATATCTTCAAGATCATTTAAACTAGACAAATGTCCATCAACATCTACCACGATTTTACGTCCATAAAGGTATGATCTTATTATTTCTAGTCCTTTCCCTCTTATACCGGAATTTTCCATTTTATCAAAAAGAATTTCATGGTTTAAAGTGTCAAATGCTTTTTTAACATCTCAAAAAATAGCAGATACATGATAATTACTTTCTAAGCAGTCATTTATTTCTAATACAAGAGCTGCAACTGCTTGTTCCGTTGAATGGCCTGCCCTGAATCCAAACTGATATTTGGCAAATTAAATTATTTTATCAAGACAATTAGTAATCCTTCTTTTCAAATTTTTTTTTCCAATACTTTAGACAATGGTGATAAAATTGCAATAGGACGTATCTATTTATATCAGATTTATCTCTTAATGTCACCCGAGCTTACAAGGCATTTTGTAGCTTGTCATCTCGTAAATCGTCGAAGCTTTCCCCTCGTGACTTTTGCTAATCTAACTGGAAAAGTCGGAGACTTGGCGTCTCATGAAAATAATCAATATCACCATGATTTAGTTGACACCACCAAGCATTTCCTTCTAATAATATAACAACCCTGACACCAGCATTTTAAGCCTTGTAAAGGAACAAAGCAGCCAACAAGTGCAGGGAAATAGAGCGAAATTGAAGCTAATTGTAGATTCAATTATTTTCGTGGGTCGTTAGAACATTGCTCTTCATTGCCATAGAGGCGTTGGAGAATTATTGGCAGAGAAAGAACCATCGATAAACATATGGAACTTTCGAGAACTTTTAAGGTGCCGCATAAACAGTGGCGACATCACTTTGAAACAACATTTGAAAAGCTCAGGTACAAATTTTACCTACATAAGCAACACAACACAGAATGAATTAATTGAATGTTGTGGTAAAGAGATTCTTAAAGAAATTCCTGCACGAGTCCATTCTGCCAGGTTCTAGAGTGTGGTTGTTGATGAAACAATGAATGTTTCACACACATCCGTTGAAACCAGATCTGATTAAAAATCTTTGTAAAGTATCTCATATCAAATTAAATCTAATACTTTTTAATGGATTTTTCGGAGATGGGCTACAACAAGATTAAACCTTTGCATTTGTTTTGCTAAAAATTGTCCTTGGAAAAGCAAAAAATTTAGAAAAATACATTAATATTTTTCTGGCTGATCAGTATATTTGTTTTAAAATTCTTGTCAGGTTTAAAATATTTTAGGGAGAGGCTACGCCACTCATGGGTTTGGTGTTGTCACTAATTGTTTTGTGTATTTTTTTTTGTACTTGCTTTAATTTTTCCATTTTGTATAGTTTTACTTTATTTGGCATACTTTTTTCATTACCTTTAAAGAAATCTTTGTCTCTAACCTTTGCTATTCATAAGAAACCAGACAGAGATCACTGAAATATCGTCCGTTTTTTTTGCGTTAGCAAAAAATATCATGTTCATAAAACTATACCGTTTCATGAAATGTAATTAAACAAACAAATAAATAATAACTAAACAAGAAACAAATGACCATGAATTGAAGGTTTAATTTACATATACTGATATTTATTCCTTAAAGTTTTAATTTTTTTTTTATTAGAGCACACAAAAGTGAAAACATTTAAACATATTTAGTTTTCAGTATAGCGCAAATTATGTTCTAACCTTGACAAGGCATGGGGTTACCACCGTATGTATTTAGGGGAAATATGACGTGAGGAAAAAGGGGCTAGTTTCCCTCTGATCACGTTGATTCTTAAAAAGGGGACTAGAACTTTTGATTTCCAGTCCAATGAACCCTCTCCAAAGTTTATACGAACAAACTTCCCGTAAAAGCCTCATATGCCCCTGGGGAATAACTTACAAGCCTTGCTCTGAGGGTTGTTAGGGGGTTGTCATCTTCAAAGACATAATTACTGGACCTTTAAACTACGCTGAACATATCTCAAAATTTTGATTGGATGTGTTTGGGGAAATGATGAGCGTAGGGTGTGGGCTGGTTACCCTTTAATCGCTTCGGACTATTTAGAGGGCACTAGAATACTCAATTTCCCATCGAATGGGCCCCTTTCAAAGTTTCTGCAATAACTCCTTCTATACAAAGTGCCCTAGTCTAAGATAAAATAGCACATTTTGCCCACATCACTCTTTACTTAGGTAGCGCTATTGCGCTGCCTATCATCTGCGATTCTAACCTACAATCTGCGGTAGAAGAAAAACTAAAATTACAATGAAATGAAGGGACATGATATTTTGGCGTCTGTGAAGGATAAACAGGAAGGAGGAATTGAACTCACACCAGATTTTCTTAATTCAAATAAAATTGCTGATTATGATTCCGAACAGATATTTCAGAGAATATATGCAATCGAGCATGCCTGGCTGCTACCAAGTTTTATAACAATTTCATTAATGCAAAAATATAATTGCTGGGGAAAAGCTGAAACAGAAGTTTTTATGGTATCTATGACGTCATGCAAAATTATACAAATTACGAATGAATCCAAAAAGCTAAAGCAAAATGCACGGAAAAAATGTCTGAGGTAATGATGAACAAAAATGAACAATGATCATCATATAGCGACAATAGAATTATAAACGAAGTCTGTGGTTATAATGGAAGCAAAAACGAAAATCCCAATGGATCCCACGAGAATAAAAATCTTGTAAATTGTATGACTATGTGAAGAATAAACAGGAAGAAGAAAATGAATTATAGTAAAATTTGTTAATACAATTGAAATTGCTGATGTACCACCTCATGACTAAAAATTAAAGCATAATACAATAGGCATACTAATGCGCAACTTGACAATCTAAGATATATAAGACCGCCGTTTGTCAAGTGCCAGGGCCCAAGCAAAGCTCGGGCTTACATATAAATACATGAAAATAGGAACATAGAAAAAAAACTAATTGTAAACAGACAGGCTAGTTTAGTTAAATATGACTAAAATTTTTCTTATACTAATTAATAATTCATTTAATTTTCATCTTATCGGTATAATTTTTCAAAACAAAAGAACCATGACATAAATTTTTATAAGCAAAACAAATCAAAAGCAATAATAAACTAAATAAAAGCTTAATCTAAGTCATCAGCTTGCAAAGTAGGTCTCGACATCGGTGACGGCTCTGTGGCTAATGGTCGCTGGTTACTTCTGGTCTCTGCGGAACTAGTTGCAGATGATTCACCCAAGAGACTTTGAATCATTCCTAAAAACAAAATTTTTTTTTCTAGTCATATAGATGCATGCCCAGGGGTAGAAAAAGGGTGGTTTCAGGGGACATGTCCTCATCCAAAAGCAACAGTTAAAGTTACACTAAAGTTAAACATAGATGGAAATGGTCTTACCAATGGAAATCCACGGTTTCGTCGTTAGACCCTCCCCCAAACAAAAATTCCGTATTCACCCTTGAGTACAGAATTCAATCCAGTAATAAGCTACCCTGGATTTCTTCTGAAAATTTCTGCACCTCAGTGGTTCAACTAAAAACCCTTTCAGTTCAGAAAAAGGATTTCTCAGTAGAACTGCCAATAAATGTATTTTCATTATCCGTGACAAAAACGTCCGTTTTTAAGTAAAAATGATCAAATGGGGTATAAAAACAAAACAATGTTCAATGCCCTCTTACTCTAAGAAAAAGATAGATTAGGGAACACTTGAGTGCAAGAGATGTATGTTGTACTTCTATTAAGAAAAGAAGAAGAGAAAAGGTTCCACCCAGGAAGCAAAGCTCGGGAAATTGGGAATTAATAATAGTAAAAACCACAAAAAAAAACACAAAAAAAAAACATTTTCTCATCATAACGAAGAGAGAGAGAGAAAAAAAAACCTGGTTAAGAAAGAAACAAACAAAAAACATAAAGAAAACAAACGCTGGACAAGTGGGCATGGAAGACTATCCCAACATGAATAATAAATATATACAAAAAAGAAAAGTAAGAATAAAAAAAATTTCCATTCCACCATCACAGGTCATATAATTTTAATATTTTCTTCTTTAGAACTGATATTTGATGCTCAATTTGGATTCTATCTTTCAACCTATATTTATTTGAAATAAATGACATTTGGTATCTAATTGAAAATCTAAATCTTTTAAAATTAACAAAAGGAATTCGATGTGTTTCTCAGTATGTGTTCGTACAGTTTCTCAGCATGTTTCTGGCTTGTCCCCCGTTCGCCGCAGTAGCTCCAGATATGAACCAAAAACGTTTGTCCCCCTACATCGTAAAAAGACACCCACTAGCTTCTTCCTTTTCATTACTTGTATAAACAATATATCTAATCTCCTTTGTTTGCATTTTTGATGATTTCCATGAAGATGCATGTATTTCACAAGTTTCACCTATTAGAGAGATACCATAGAGATCTTATTATAGGCACGCCGCTATGTCTGGGTCAGTAACTTAAAGCGCCGAAACCCATAAAGGCTAGTGTGTATTCCTAGCTTAAAAAAAGCCAGAAAGGAGTAAACAGCAATGGTAAACTGAAATAATCATTTATATCTTACATGCTCTAAGTTTATGATTTTAAAGCATGCTTCGATTGTTACATTTAAAACTTTAAAATAAATAGAAAAATAAAAATTACGTTAAAAAACAACAAAAAAGCAATAAAATGAAAATAGACATTAAAGTGACTATAAAATTTAAATATGAAAATTTACGCAACAATTAGCAGAATAAATTATTAAAACTAGTAAAAATTATAGTACCAGTAGTTCCATTCTTACATAAATTCTTGTTTTTTTTTCTTTGTAACGCAGAGCATTTCAAATATACTAGATAAATTAAAAAACTTGTTCATATACATCTGAAAATTTGTGAGAACGACAGTCCACAATTGGAGAACCAACTCGAAATTTGTAGCAAATCAAAATGTTTTATGTACTAATAAATAACTAATATTCATATCAAACAACTATCACACTGTGTACTTTTTGTCCTGTTAACTTTTATCCTGCATACTTTTGTCCCAGACTTTATTATTATATTTATGAAGATTAATATATTATCATATTATACAATTATTTTTTATTATATATTATTATACTATTTATTATTACAAAAATTATTATTAACCTTGCAACGGCTTCTTTATATCATAATTTTTTGGGCTGAATTATTTTAGAATGGCAAGGCTTAGATTTCTTAGTTTCAAATTTATAGTTTAAATTCATGCCGTCTGAAGGTAATTCAAAAATCGCTTTCTTCGGTACATTCTCTTTGTTGAATAGTTCATTAATGAACTGTAAATAAGGAGCGACTCGGCAAAATAGTAACCGAAACTCTAAAAAAGCGGAAATTTGATAACTATAAATGCATGAAAAAAACTGGCTTTTTATGCTTATTCCATATGCATAAAATTTACCAAGTTTGACGTTACAAATCAAAAGCTATAATCCACGGGAAGAGTTCTTTATGCAAAAGTTTTCCTTTTCTCCCAATCTTATAAGAATGACTTCTGAAACATAAGGGCCGTTTAATTAAAACAAGAAGCTTTGTTTAAGTACTATAAACTTTAGCATAAAGAGGGAGGGACTGAAGAGAAGTGAGCCCCCCATATATATGGAAAACATTCTGTTCGTTTTAAGTTTTATTGTTGCTGCTTACTACTACTACTACTACTACTACTACTAATAATACTAATAATAATAATAACTCATTAAAGCACCAAGCCGCCTGAGGCCAACACAGCTACGCATGCTCATCCTCCATCCCAATCTATTCAAAGCCTCCCTTTTTACACCCTCCCACGAGGTTCCCATTTCCTTTAAATCTTTCTTTATGACGTCCTCCCACCCCAGACGAGGACGACCTGCTTTCCGTTTAGCCCTAGACGGTTGGCCGAGAAGAACAATCTTCGGCAATCTGTCATCCTTCATCCGCACAACGTGCCTTAGGCAACTCAACCTTTCTTTCATTATAGCCCTAGAGAGCGGTATTGAACCACATTTTTCGCACAGCCTTATTGTTTGAAATACGGTCAGTCAGCCGGGAGCCCAAAACAATCCTTCAGTAATTTCTCTGGAAAACATCTAGCAAATCTTCATCCACTTTTCGAAGCGCCCATGCTTCAGAGCCATATTTGACTACTGTCATCACTGTAGCTTCTAATATTCTAATCTTGGTTTGCAGACTTATCTTCCTATCCTTCCAAACTTTTTTTAATTGTGAAAAATCACCCTGAGCCTTGGCTATTCTACTTTTAACATCCTCACTGCCCCCACCATCTTTACCAATAATACTACCAAGGTAAGTGAAGCTGCCCACTTGATCAATCTTTTCAATACCCCGCGTCACCTTTTCATCTTTACTTATTCCTAGCCTTAGTGACTTAGTCTTCTTAACATTAATTTTCAAATCTATTCTTTCAGTTGAAAAACATTTTTTCACTTTATTTTATACAAAATATGAAAAGCACTGCATATTTGTTCTAGACACTCTTGCGATATATTTTGGGTTGTTTGAATTTTTGGGAATAGATACAAAAATTCACCAAGCCCTATTCCATTAATTAGCTTCAAAAAGATATCGAGCTCTTTATAATTAACAGGGAATCCAATTCACACTCTGATTATGATACTAGAGTTAGGAGGACCCCCTAAATATGGGAATGTCATGATTTCACTTTTAGTTTCTATCCCTTTCTATACAATTTGCCTATTTCGGACACGATTGGAAATCTGTCTCCTCTTGAAGCTCCCTTTTTCGAACAAAATCTCGTATTTTATCTCTTTTCAATTTACTGATGTAAACAAAAGGAACTAGTCGTATCAATCATATTGTTATTAGAGAGTTTGGAGAGTTCAGAGAGTTGGTTATTCATTGTTATTATTAGAGTTTGGTGTTCCTACAGCTATGAATGTTCCAGCACAGACTTCTGCATTGAAAATGGATGCTGAGGCTCTTAACATATTCAGAAGAAAATCAAAGAACAATCAATTTGACTTTTTAGAAAGTAGTGATCTGCAAGTGAATGAAATTCTTCATTGTGGTATTCAGAAATAACTAAATTACTAAAAGAAAGCTGTACAGTTATTCAAAAGCCGGCTTTTCATGTTACCCCTAGAATACCCTGGGTTACTAGAGGACTGATGAAGGCCATATCAAATCAAAGACTGCTCTATAAATATTCTGTAGTGTCCTGAGGCGAAGGTGAGATATAAGAAATATAATTGTGAACTCAATAACCTATTACGAATAGCAAGAATTAATTATTATAGAAATGAGTCTAAAAAAAGTGCGGGTAATCCCAGGCAAACGTGGAGAGTAATTCAGTCTGTTCTGAGCCCTTCCAAAAGTTCAATTTTACCTGATAATTTCAATACTGATGCTTCGATTGTAGATAATATGTGTGACCATTTTTCTATTGTTGGTAAACGGATAGCGAACTCCACGACAAAATCTTCCGAGGATGGAACATATCACCAGTTCTTACCCTGGGAAAGTGATGTATCTACATACCTGAAACCAGTGGCTGCTAGTGAATTACGTACCACATTGTGGAACATGAGAAATAATGCTTCGGGTGATGACTTCCTTTCATTGCGTGTACTTAAGTATGTTAACTCGGAAACATGCGACCAGGTTTTGGTTTTATTTAATATGTGCCTAATTTTTTTTTTTTTTTTCCCCGATTTTATGAAGATTGCTAGAGTAGTTCCGCTTTCTAAGGGCGGAGAAAAAAAATTTGTCGAATGATTATAGGCCTATTTTATTGCTGCCAGTTCTATCGAGAGTTTTTGAAAAATTGATTAGTGGCAGGATGGTTGATTTTCTTGAGAATAAAAAATATTTTAGTAAAACTCAGGTTGGATTCCGTAAAGCAATTTCGACAGATCCAGCTCTTCTTTTTCTGACGACTTTTCTGAACGATGCTCTTGACCAAGGGTGGAAAGTTGCATATGTTTTCTTGGACATTATGAAAGCCTTTGATGCAGTGGACCATGGAATTCTTATGGTGAAGCTGAGGAATTGTGGTTTTCGTGGTATATTTTATCGTCTATTAGAATCTTTTCTCCAAGATCAAAAATAAATTGTCAGAGCTGGTGAAATTAAATCGCAAGTTAAAAGTGTTGAATTCGGTGCCCCTCATGGGTCTGTTTTGGGGGCCCTACTGTTCCTTATATATATATTGATGACCTGCAAAATGCTATCAAAGGACTGTCTTTTGATTTAATATGTAATGATACTGAAGCATCAAAATCTATTTTGCCTTACTTTGCTGATGACACGTATCTAACTGTTGCTGCAAAAACCGGGGAAATGCTTACACAGAATCTTCAGACTGGCATGTTAAACATTGAAAAATGGATGAGGGTTAAGATTTCAGCAAAACCATGCCAAATGCCATTCTGTAATGTACAGGAGAAGTAGCAATTACTACCCTTGGATTGACAAAATACAGTTCGGTGAAAATATTCTGCCTCGGGAAGTTTCGACAAAGTATCTAGGGGTGAATGTTGATGAGTGCAATAACTTCAAAGAGCACATTTCTTGTGTTAGTGGCAAGGTTGCAAGAAATGCTGGAATGATGAGGAAACTGAAGCACCTTTTTCCAAAAGATATTATGAAATTGCTTTATTTGTCTTTTGTTCACCCATACCTTCTATAGGGTTGTCTTGTGTGGTAAGTACGTTTTTAACTCAACTTCGTCCCCTTAGAAGTTTACAAAATAATGCCATACGTGTTTTAACCGGAGATGATCGTAATATGTCTGTTCGACATAGATATAATCAAGTAAATATAACCTTTCGCTGGATTATCCCGTTTTTATAATGCTCTTTTTATGTTTAAATATACACGCGCGTTATTACCTGAGTGTTTTAGGGAAATGTTTACAAGTGGTGTTAATTTCCATAATTACTCGACTAGAGCATCGACACTAGTTCAGCGACCTCAGGTTATTACAAAGCGATCCGTTTTTTTCCATAAGACATGTTGGCCCTCGGGTGTGGGAACCATTACCTCAGGCTATTTCGACAATTGACGAGCTAAATGAATTTCGCAGTAAACTAAAATGACAGTGTTTGTCTACATATGAACTTTAATCCTTGCTGAGCAAATTTTCTCTCGAGTGATTGTGATACTTTTTTTTGGGAGGGCGACGAGGAGACAGAATAGAGGAATGTTTTTTAATTTTGTTTCTTCGGTATCCAGTTAGGTCGTGAAATTTATTAGAAATTAATTTATTTCGTTTATTTATTTCATTAATATTTGTTGTTTTTTCTTTTTTCTGGGGGGGGGGGGCTAAGGATGGGTGGTAGTAATTGTGCATGTAGTATTTCATAAAGAGTGATGTCTGGCAATACAAGTTTAATAAACTTCGGGTTTTGTTGTTAATGTATTTTATTTCTTTTTAATAAAACCCTTCTCACTCTCACTCTCTCTATGTAAAAATAAAATATAATATAAGGCAATATAGAGAAGAGAAGCCAATAAAAAGTAATGACAACTATTACTAATTTACAAAGATTAAAGTAACTAATAAAGTAATAATGTTTTTTTCTTTACCGAGAATTCCACCGCCATGTTCTCTTCTTGAAGGAATGTCGAAGTACAGGTTTCCAATTTTTTCTAGGTATGACTTAAATGAAGCATCAACTTCTAAGGCTGGTTTATACTGCTCTGTCAATACCTCAAAAGAATCTTTTCTTCTCCTTAAAAATGAAAACTCATAATTATTTTGTAAACCACCAGTATGAGCTTCGGCGCAAGTTAACAAAAATGTAGGGGGGGGGGGGGGGGGGGTCTTCAGTTTTTTTTTTCACCGGAAATGCAAAAAAAAGGATGTTCTTCGAAATGTAAGAAAGAGACAATTTTTTCCTTATTAATTTTTCAATAAAAAGTTTTTTTTTAATCTGAGGAAATCCTTAATCCTATCCCTCCCCATTGGCATTCCTTGACCACTCCCAGACTTTCAAGATAACTTTGGTACTAGAACTCTATTATTTTTTTCTTTCCGTGTAACAAATGCATGTTAGCTAACTATCGTATACAACTCGAATTCAAAACTAGGCTTTAAAAGATAAAAATTGTTTTGAATCAGTCTTTTTCTATTCTTCTTTAGGTTCCAAATGTGTACAACTTTATAGGGTGACTGTTTTAATCTTCCTACAGCTAATTTACTGTTAAAAATACATTTTAAAAATAGAACAATAGATCAAACCGGAAAAGCTTGGGTAAAGAAAACCAGATTCTGTTATCAGTATCAACCTAAAGTCAACTAATCTGTTAATCTTACCAAGACTTTCCTAAGCTAAAGGCTCAATTATATGAGGTGAGTTTACAAGCTACAAGCCAGGTGTTTCACAACTAGCTCGTAAAATAGTCCAACATACTCAATTCACTCTCCATTAGCTGCTGGAATAAACGCTCTGGAAAAACTTGAGCTACCGGCGACTTTATACACCACTCGCCGGCTTTTGTGTGAGCTAGCTTGTAAAAAATTAGCCACGTGTGCTCACATTAGCTTGTGCAAAGTTACTTCTAGCACTGGTCCTGAAGGGACATTCGCCTAACAGGAGACGACCACGCGTGGTTACTTCTAGCACTGGTCCTGAAGGGACATTAGGCTAACAGCAGACGACCACGCGTGGTTACTTCTAGTACTGGTCCTGAAAAGACATTAGCCTAACAGCAGATGACTACGCGTGGTTTCCATACGCCAGCTAGTTGGCTATTGAGTGAGCAGGAAATTTTGTCTGTACTCAACTACTAGCATATTCACCAGCTTTTCAAAAACGGGCTTGTAGACTTGTTCCACGCACTAGAGGCATAGCCTAGGATTACTGCGTGCAGTAAATAAGTTCTGAAACCACACTGTTTAATCATGACAAAACGAAAAAAAAACGTAAAGAGAGAAACGAGAATAATAACAGCTAGTGAAAAACGTAGATTACAATGCAAAACGTCCGAATTAGAGGTTCAAAATAACCTCTAATTGAACCTCTAATAATATCCTACCTGGGAAGCGATTGACTTTTAAAAATGCTCTACATAAATTGAAAGATTGAATTGCCATTCAAGTGTTGTATTTTTTATTCAGTTACCATTTCACCGTTGCTTGGAGAGGGTCCTTTAAATTTTAGTTTTTGTGTAAGGTTTGGTTTGGTTTATGATTTGGTTTTTATATTATCGTCTGGTATTTTTATTTTATTATTTTGCACTGAAGACGGTCAAGCGGAGGTCTTGACCGAAATATTTGCATTGTAACCTACGTTTTTCACTGGCTTGTATTATCCTCGTTTCTCTCTTCCTTAAGGTTTTTTTTATCGTTTTGTACTTCGTGCAGATTGTATTTTGAGTTGAAAACACTCTTAAAACAGAAAATTTCTAACAAATTACCACAATTGCAGTTATTTCAGGCAAATTTCTTAATAAAAAGAGGCTAATTATCTCGATTATTCAATTCTATTCAATTTTTTCTTTAGTTTTTTTTTTATAGAGACTAAAGACGCTGCAGTGAAAGTTGCAATGCTATTCTTTTAGGCCTAATCCAAAGATTATGGTAACTTACAAGAGTGAGAACCGGCACTAGTGATTAATGAAATACCCCCAACGCCATCTACCATTTGGCGAACACCCTGACAGAAAAAAGGATTACAAAGTTTGAAAAAATGCCGAAGGTGTCGCCAAACGCTAGATAGCGTTGATTATTTTTTTGTCGACACTAATGCTAGTTTCCATTCTTGTAAGTTACTCTTTGGCCTAAGCTATAATAAGCAGCATTTCAGCTGAGACAATAGGAACAATTTTAACGGCACAAAGTAAGAGAAACGCTACACATAAATATTTGAAATACCAAGGGCAGTGAAAACGATATCTGATTGTTTGAATTGATTGAGGACACTACACAACCAAATATATCTTGGACACTTGAAAAAAATTGGGAGTTCAATTTTTAATGACAAACAGTTATGCGGTTTAGGATAGTAGCATGACAGGGTTCCAGTTTACCCCACACCCAGACCTCAGTTTGCCCCCCAGGTGAGATTTAGTTTCTTCAAAAATCGTGTCAAAACTAATATATGCCTGCATAATTCAAGTATTCAGAGAAACAGGTCAGTTTTTCTTTAGTTTATCTTTGCCTTTATGGTAATATATGGATCATTTTTCAGTTTTCGCTGTCATTTTCAATTGATTTATGAAAATTGGCTCCAAATTTGCCCCCCTCCCTTCCCAGGATTTTGACAAAAATTACGCCCCTGGTAACAGGCGTCAAATTTAAACCAAAAAATTGTGAAAATCGGAAAAAAAAACAACTAAAACATATGACAATAAACAACTTCAGAATGTGTAGCTTTGGTTTGTGATTCAAGTGATTATTACTGTTTAAACTTTACGAAATAAAAGTGTTGTCAAATGATATTAATCAGTTTTTGCTTTTATTTTGAAACAACCATACATAAAGCTTAAAATCACAGTTTTCAAGTGTCACACCCCACGTACTAATAATGAGACAAAACGTCCTTTTATTAACTTGATATAATTTTCTCTCTAAACTCATTGTTTCACCCCTGGCCTTAACTATTAACTATATACCTTTTTGGCAGAGAGTACTGGACGTCTCTGAAGAATTCGCTAATTAGTTAGTGCCTGAAAAATCCACGTAGGTGGAAGACTCAAACACGAAACCAAACAACTCTAAAAGACATCCGGGAACCTTATTTTTTCGATTGAAGTGAAACTCATTAATTCTCTTCTCACCAGAGAGCTAGCAATAGTAAGTTTCATATCATTTACAAATACCTAAATTTTACCGTCTCGCCTATGTTAAAGGTTTTGAAAATTCGCTACAATCTTTGTCATAGAAGGGGTAATCTCCTATGTTATTGAGCTATCTTCTACAAGAAAAGATATCTAGAAGCACGGCTCTAATGATTGAGCTGGCTTTTAAGTACACATAAAATTACCGGTTCGTTTCAACTAGATGGTCTCCCCCCACCTAGCACCGAGCGTGGCAGTCTAAGGTGGCATATGGAAAGAGACATACAAGGAAGATTTCCAACGAGAAGTTCTCTCCTTTCAACAGCGATTTCGGTACGTTGTACGAGCATAAATGTACAAGCCGTAATACAAGTCGGTTGTTCTACCAGAAAGAGGGGAGTGTAGACATCTTCATATCTACAAGCCATCAGTATTACCTCCAACACCGGTACCCCACCTTCAATATCAAGTATAAGTAAACCTAGGATGGGTCTAAAGGGAAAATATTTTATTTTGGTGTCCTTAGCATCTTTAAAGCTGTAAAAGCTGTAAATGTCAAAAGGCAAAATTTTACTTCTACTACAGATTCATATCTCCAAATAATCACGCTATCTGCTACTGAATGTTGTCAAAATTGTGCCGTGTTTACTTTATGTGTCCCAGAATAGACACGATGTAAATTGTTTCATGCCACATAACCTGTAGAACCATCCTAGACAAGTGGTTAGCGCGCTATACTTGTGACTTTTTGTCCGTGGGGAGAGAGGTTCGAGTCCCAGTATCTCTAATTATTTGGTTTGAACGGGGTCGGTGGCCTAGATAATTTGAAGACCACACTGCCTTTCCATGACGATAAACAAATTCCAAATAGGGATAAACTCCTTTTAATATACAGTGATAAATTTTATAAGAATACTAGATATTTCAGTCACGTTTGCAGTGACCGTCATTAGCAGTCATACTAAAAAATCAGTAGTTAAAGCAAAATTCTAAGCCTGGAGATTCCACTTCAGCCCTTTCGAACATAATTTTCAATTTTCCAGACCATTTTATTTTGTTCGATATTGTCTCTTTGATTTTTAGGGACCGAGGTTTAAAGCAAAATTTTCGCGAAACTCATTTTATTCAAGAATATGGCTTTAAATAGATACACCGGTAAATTAGGTTTGAACTCTATTTACGATCATTTATTAAAATAGGATAGAGTAAAGTTCATTTCACCCAATCTGATTAACTTCTGTCCAAGTGTTAGTTCATTTAATGCTAACGAACCGGATCCAGAAAGGTCAAAGAGACTCGCTTCCGTTTTTTGCTTTGGGAAAGAATAAGATTATTAAACAATAAGTAGTTTATTTTATTTTGTATATAAATTATTGTTTTTAACTGTTTTAGCTTAGTATAACTACTGATGACGGTCACTGCATATGTGACCGCAATATCTAGCACTTTTGTGAAATTTATCACTGTCAATTAAAAGGATTTTATCCCAATTTGAACTTTTATTTATGGTCAGTGACCTGACTCTGCAAGCTCAGCTGGAGCTGACCCACGTCTCTATATGGATACCTAGAAAAATTTGGGAAAGGTAAACAGGAATGGTGTACGAAAGAACAGGATGGCTGGCCCCCAACTCCTCATTACACTTCCTGGCTGAAAGGCCATGAAACGGAGATTAGCACCGCCGGTAGGGATTGTAAATCCAATGCCTTATTCTTTACTTACTTTTACATGAACTGTAAACAAAAACAAAGCCAAAAAATCTCTTAGCATTGTAACTGTTCTTGATTTTTGAATATCAGGAATAGAAATTTAATAGAAATGTACTTATGAGAAACAGCCCTAAAATCAAAGTTCAATTCAGCATAATGTTTTAAGTATTAAACATTTAAAAATTTAATTATTGAAGTTGAATCTTTAATTTTTAATTTAAGTACGTAATATTTAAGTTGTTTATACAAGTGTAATCTCCAGTGAATTTCTTAAATTTCGCCAAGTTTAAAGCCTTTGCATATATTGCAATTTCTCATGAGAGTTCATTTCATTTCTATCTAAATTAAAAAAAAAACATACGTATATTACAAGGCCGTATCCAGGGGGGGGGGGGTTACCCGGTTTGAACCCCCCCCCCCCTGAAATTTTTGACCGAGTCGAAAATAAGTCGAAAATTAGTAAAACCTAGGTAAAAATCAGTAAAATTAGTCGAAAAGTGAGTAAAAAATTAGTAACCCCCCCCCCCCGAAAAAAAATCTGGATCCGCCCTTGGTATATTAATACTCAATTGAGAAATATTGGAAATAAGTAATTATAGAAAACAACTTTGTGTAGATAATTCAAGGGAATTGTTAAACAATTTTTAAGTAAAACGTTATTTTCAATTACAATTAGAAATGATATTGTATATTAAATACGCTTATAACAGGCAAAATTAATAATTGATGGTATCAAATGAAGAATGAATGCTGGATTTTGAATTACGTAAAAAGATATCGCCTATGATTTTCAAGTAAAGGGTGTCTTTCTGTCGACACAAATGAGGACATTTTCTAACACGGTATTCAATTCATCGTCTATATCAAAAACAATGTTAACAGTCTGTAAACGACATAAACAACAGAGGCTATAAACGATGTCAACATGATATATAGATTTATTCCATCACTAATTATCCTATAAAACAAAGCATGAATACAGTGACTTCCGCAATAAACAATATAAAGATGCATTTTCAACTTTTTTTAGACACATCCACTGAACGGGGCCAATGTATCTATGGCATTGAGGCAAGATATCAACAACAAGAGGGCAATGTGTCAAAAGCATGGGTAAAAATGAGAGAAATATAAAATGAGAAACGGAGAAAAATGATGACAATAAAAAAATGTTGCCATTTTTTTTTTTTTAAGTGATTCATCATGAGCCAATCGTGATAGTGGTACTTTATTCATAACTTACAAAAAAAAAAAAAACACACACGAAAACATCATAATATTTTTTTAATAATAGTATTTACAGCCCCCCCCCCCTCAAATGAAAAAAAAAACAATTGAACAGGTAAAACTTACATGTTCAAACTTTCTAGGAGCAAAGACGTAAAATTGAGCAACGGAAAACGTTGCCACTTCGTTGAAAACGTTGCAATCATTTTTTTTTAATTTCAAGTGATTCATCATGAGCCAACTATGGCCCTTTATTCATAAGTTACCAAAAAAAAAACAAAAAAAAAACGAAAACAGCATAATGCTTTTTTAATAATAGAATCAATACCCCCCTCCCAATTAAAAGAAGCATTAGACAGATACAACTTACATATTCAAACTTTCTAGCAGCATAAACGTAAAATTAAGCAATGGAAGACGGAAAACGTTGCCACTTCGTTGAACTTGTGGGTGAGTTGCCACATATTTCCGAAAGCACTCATTTGCTACTTCAATATTGCGTAAACACAATGCCCTGCATAAAAAGTTCACCAATTAGTTACTTCCAAAATCAAAAACATTTGAAATGAACACACCTAACATTAATAAAACAAAAAGAAAATGCTGAGAAAAGGACAAAACAATTAATAACCAAGTGAAAATAGACAACACAAATAGTAATTGAATTACAAATATTTCGGCTTCAAATCCGGAAGTCTTTTTCAACGAAAACAGCCAAAATACCAATTTAAACAAATATACAAAAAAAGAAAAACCAACGTTTTACATAAAAAAAAATCATATTCCATAACGTAACAAGGCTAGATGCCGCCGTGCAAAAAACGGGGTAGCAATGTAGCAATGCTACTTGGCAGTTTTCAAATTTGTTGGCAGATTTTGTCTGAAAATACCATTTTTACATATAAAATAATTTTTGCTAAAAGGAAAGCTGTAAAAACATAAGTTGTGCTCTGCCTTGCAAAAAACGGGGTAGCGTAGTAGCAATGCTACTTGGCAGTTTTCACGGCCTACTAAAATATGTTGGCAGGTTTTGTCTGAAAATACCAGTGCTTCCACTGTCTCCGAATATTTGGGGATTTCCCTAAAAACCTGTCTTCTCAAAAAAAAAAAAAAAATTCACTGTCTAAATAAATGGATTTATCCCCATCTGAAAATTTATTTGTTCGTCATAGAACCGCAGTGTGGTCTAAGAAAAGAATACCTAGTTTAAGGTGTTACGTCGAAAATACGTATCGAAATATATATGGGAAAATGAAACCATCTAAGTGAACAACTATAAACTCAAACATTTCATTTGCAATTAGAAGACACGAAAGGCTTTGTCACCTTCATTGAAAATTTGTTTGAATTTTGGGCAAGATTAAAAAATGAAATTTACATCAAGACTTTGAACGAATTTTCAGTGAACTCTCTCTGAAAATAATCTAGTGAATAATCTGGAAGTTAATTATTTTTTGAATGACCCGAAAAGGTTTTTTTTCTATAAAAATGCTAGTTTCAATTATATTATTTTAGTAATACTACTGATGACGGTCGCTGTATATGTGATCGAAATATCTGGACTTTTGTACCTGTTTTTTTTTTTTTTTTTTTACTGTCTAAATAAATGGATTTATCCCCATTTGAAAATTTATTTGTTCAATTTTTTAGACAATCACAGGATTATTTCACAAGACATAAAATTAAACTTATTTCAAAATTTCTCATTTTAATTCTCTTGAATTTCTTTTGTAAAGAGCAAACATTATTAATATACTTGTATACTGAAAATATTTCTAGAAGAAAATAAAGACAGACAGGCAGAAGCACCAAATTTATCGGTTACAAATAAATTTGCTCAGTAGGACATCTGTATCATATTTCTTTTGTGAGCGATATTTGCATTGGATATCATTCGCTTTATCGCAAACTCCTGTGGTTGGACGAATACCAGCTGAGTTTCAGTGTTTCAACTGAGCTGTTGATAAGCACCGCCAGTGGATTTTACTTGGAGAAGGGGGGGGGGGCATTTGTCTTCTTTAGATATTGTTGCTCACTCTAGATTTAATAAAAAATACTTTTTACTGTATTTCCATTGAAAACATTTCTTTTTTTGTATTTACGTTTTAAACTGAAAAAAGTAGTAATAGTAGTAGTTTACTATCTGCATTAGATGCGGTAGATAATATCCTTGTCTACTACAGGGGGTATCAACCGTTGTATCACAAATTCCACTGTTCTGATAGATACCAGCAGTATTTGGTATTTCAACTGAGCCGTTGATAAGCAATGCTAGAAGCTTTTATGAGATGCGGGATTTGTACAACACAGCAGTTGCATTTTCGATTAGTGGATATTTTTTCGGGGCTTGGTCTGTTTTGATAGGCGTTTTTGGGCTAAAAAATCTTCTTAGCAAATTTATCTACCATGGGCCAATGAGTCGGAGGTAAGGTAAGGAGGTAAGGTCGGAGGTAGGTTTGAGATTGTCTTTGGAGGATTTTAACTCTAGTTGATAGAAGAGCATCACCAAGTGCTGAAAATCCTGCTGGGGCCCAGATGGGCCAAGGATTGCACAAAGCATCCATTCAATTAGAGGTCCAAGGGACTTCTTGCTGTCTTGTTCTAGGCCGGCTTAAGCGCTTCAGTGCATACTTAAGAAGATGTGTTGGTTCCCGTCCTGCACTGGTTCTAAAACCATTGCTTTTTCTCAGGCCAAAATAATTTAAATGATTTAAAGTATATGAAAATGGCAGTTTGGAATGCTACGACGTTAAAAAAAAAAACAACTAATTGGTCAATATTTTGGCTGTCAAATTCAAACGCTTCAAACTGGACTTATTAGGAGTTTCAGAAACTCATATCCGAGGGGTAGAAAACATGAAATTAGGTGATATAGGATTTATTTACTCAGGCAGGAAGAATGGGGTTCGTAGACAGGGAGTACGGCTCATGATGAATAAGGAACCTACAAAATCCTGTTTAGGTTAGAAAGGTGCCAATAAAAGAAAGAATCGAATAGCTCATTTTATGACTAAAAAATGCAGAATATCAGTCATAGAAGTATATGCCCCTGTAAAACCGACAGACGGAGACCAACCTGTTACTGATATTAAAAGTAAAGATTACTATCTAGTAGTGTATAGGGTTAACTTAAAGCTTAAGTTTTGGAAGGGTAACTACCTTCCAGGAAGCTATGACGTCGGTAGCCTTCAGGATGAAAATTTGAAAGAAACTTCCCAGGAACAGTTGCATATTAAACTGAAAAATTTAAAATTTGACAAAGTAGAAGAGCGATGAAATAATTGAAAAAAAAATCGGAAGGGTAAAAATAGCTGAAATTTTTGAAGGGTAACTACCTCCCAGGGAAGTTATGATGTGGGTAGACTTCAGGATGAGAATTTGAGAGAGAAACTTTCCAGGAACAGTTGAATCCTAAACTTGAGAGTTTAAAATTTGACAATGTGGAAGATGGTTGGAATAATTTTAGAAAAATAATTTGTGAAGTTGCTGATGGTGCCTTAGGGAAGAAAGTTAGAAACGCAGCTAGGAATACTAGGGAAAATGCTCTATGTTTAATAGAGAAGAGAACAGGCTTGTACGAGAATCATCTGAGTGGTAGATCATATGAAAATAGGAGGAATGTAAAGAAAGTGGAAAAATCATTAAAATATGAACTAAGGAGGTGTAAAGTGCCGGGGACCTGGAAGATGCAGCTAGACGGCATTATAGCAAAATACTATGCTGACATGTTGAGAGAGAGTAGTCAATCTGGACGGAATTCCCAGTTAAGAGATAAAAACGGGGCCGCAATAAGTGACAAGGAAAGAGTTAATGGTAGACGGGCAGAAAATTTTGCGAATATGCTGGACCGGGAAAGAGTTACAGAAAAAGATACACAGGAAAATGAAAATGTTTGTGACACCTTGGATGTAAAGAAAAATTTATTTTGCCAGGAAGAATCCGTGACAGTACTAAAAGGAAATATTTGCAAAATAATAAAGCCCCAGGTGCTGATAGTGTGGTAATTGAGCTTCTTAAATGTAGTGGTTTTAAAACCCCCGTATAAGACCCTAATTAAACCCCTGTATAAGAAAGCGACAATAGTGAGTGTGATAATTATATAGGCATTAACCTGATTTCTATAGGTTGTAAATTACTTAGTATGATGATGCTTTTTAGACTTAGAAATACTACAGACAAAGTTTTAAGAGAAGAACATTGCGGTTTTCAGAAAAGTAGAAGATGTGTCGACTAAATTTTCATTCTTAGGTAAATAATTAAGAGGTGCCTGAGTCATCAAACACCTTTAGTCCTCACTTTTATAGATTCTGAGCAAGCGTTTGATTCAGCTAATAGATGGGCTTAGCGAAGGTCTTATCCTTATATGGTATTTAGAAAAATACACTGAAGGGATTAGTGGAGATATACATTAGGGATTAGTACGAGAATAACACTGCTGCGGTTAAGGTAGGAAATGAGGTTAGTAGCTGATTTCGTATTAAATCAGGAATTAAGCAAAACGTGTTCTATCCCATTGTATATGTCTCATTTTGACGGACTTTGTTTTAAGGAGCACAGGAAAGGCAATAGGAGAACACGGAGTCAAATGGGAAAGAAAAACTTTCCTGAACTTAGATTATGCTGATGATTTAAGTATCCTAGATGTAAGTGTGAGCAAAAATTAATGAACTTTTAGAGGTTTTGCGAGTCGGGGTGCTAGAATAGGATTGAAAATAAATATTAAGAAGATTATGTCGCTAAAGCTAGGGATAAGTGAAGATGAAAAGGTGATGTTGAGTAACGAAAAGACTGATCAAGTAGACAGTTTCACTTACATTGGTAGTATTTTTTGTACAGACGGTTGGGAGTCATGAAGATGTTAAAAGTAGAATGGCCAAGGCTCAGGGTGTTTTCCACAGTTGAAAAAAAGTTCGCAAGAATAGAAAGATAAGTCTGAGAACCAAGATTAGAGCATTGGAAGCTACAGTGATGAAAATGGTCAACTATTGTTCTGAAGCATGGGCGCTCTGAAAAACGGAGGAAGATTTGATTGATGTTTTTCAGAGAAAATGCCTACAGATTGTTTAGGGTACCGGCTGACAGAAAATATTTCAAACAGTAGGCTATACAAAAAGTATGGTTCAATCCCGGTTTCTAGGGCTTTAATGAGAGAAATGTTGAGATGGTGAGAGCACGCTCTGCCGATGAATGATGACAGATAGCTAATGATTGTCCTTTTCGGTTAGCCGTCTAGGGCTAAACGGAAAGCAAGTCGTCCGCGGTTGGGATAGGAGGATGTCGTAAGGTAATATTAAGAGAAATGGGAACTTCCTGGGAGGGTTAAACAGGGAGGCTATGAATAAAATTAGGATAAAGGAGCGTGCGTAGCTGTGTTGGCCTCACTCGGCTTGGTGCTGCGGTGAGTTTTTAATACTAGTAGTAGCATTTAAATTTGTCGCAATGTTTTCAAAGCAAATATTCTTGAAAGGCAAAATGGCTCATATCTTAGAACAGCTTTCTTGGCCGACACTTACGAATTGCTATCAGACCTAAGTTTGAGAGATAATCACTTCCGTTTTTTCAAGCGCACTGAACTTGATTGTACCTTCAAGATTAAACGACTTGTGTTCGAGAGTTAAGATTACCTGTCAAAAACAAAATCTGTATTAGTTAAGATGTTACTTACTCAAAGTTCCTAATCGGCAGCGTTGCCAGAGTGGAGGAAACCAAAAATCAGCGCTATTAGTCGTTCTAGAGTGATCTGTCCCGGATGATGATTGGAATTTTCTTGGGGTCAATACCCCAAAAAGTAACTCATTTCCTACCTTAACCGCAGCAGTGTTATTCTCGTACATAGTACTAATCACTTTCATGTATTTGTATGGTATACCATATAAGGCTACAACCTTTGCTAAAGGTCTTCTATCAACAGAATCGAACGCTTGGTTATAATCTATAAAACTGAGGACTAAAGGTGTTTGACAACTCAGGCACTTATCAATTCTAACCTAAGAGTGAAAATTTGGTCGACACATCCTTTACCTTTTCTAAAACCTCACTGTTCTTCTCTTAAAATTTGTCTACAGCATCTTTCAGTCTAAAAAGTATCATATTACAAAGTAATTTGCTACCTACAGAGACCAGACTAATGCTTGGATTATTACCACACTCACTCTTATCACCTTTCTTATGAAGTGGCTTAATTGAGATTTTCCTAAAATCGTTAGGTACTTCCTCTTTTTTTAAAAATCATATTCATAATCTTCTGTAACTTATTTCTAACCTCAGAGCCACCGTATTAAAGAAAGTCATTTACCACACAATCAGCACCTGGAGCGTTATTATTTTTTAATCCTTTTAGTTCTGTCGTTAATTCTTCCTCACAAAACAAATCTTCCTTCACATCCAAGGTATCACAAACTTTTTCATTTTCCTCATTATGTTTTCCTGCAGCTCTATCTCGGTTTAGCAAATTCTCAAAAAAATGTTCTGCCCATCTCTCCTTATTGTGGCCCCTTCCTATCTTTAACTGGGACAAGTCCGGATTGACTACTCCCTCTTAATTTATTAACATACCAGTACAATATTTTACTATTATGCCTTCTAGCTGCATCTTCCAGATCCTCGGCAATTTTATCCATGGCCTCCACTTCACAACTCTTTAGTTCATATTTTAATGCTTTCTCCACTTTCCTTTTGTTTTCATATGATCTATCACTCAGATAGTTCTTGTACAAGTCCCTTCTCCTTTCTATTAAACATAAAGCTTTTTCACTAATATTCTTAGCTGCTGTCCTAGCTTTCTTTCCTAAGACACCTTCAGCAACTTCACAAATTATTTTTCTAAAATTATTCCAACCATCTTCCAAATTGTCAAATTTTAAACTCTCAAGTTTAGTATTCAACTATTCCTTGAAGGTTTCTCTCAAATTCTCATCCTGGAGTCTACCAACATCATAACTTTACGGGAGGTAGTTACCCTTCCGAAATTTCAGCTTTAAATTAACCTTAGACACTATCAGATCGTGATCTTTACTTTTAACATCAATAACAGCACTCCTATATACCCTAGTATCTTGTATTGATCCTGCCAGTTTTCGGTTTACTATAACATAATCAATGAGGTTTGCTGTCTTACCATCACGTGAATACCATGTATGATCAAACACCGTATTGGTTATAACTAGATTGTTATACATACAAAATTGCATAAGTCTGTATCCATTACTGTTTTCTTTTCCTACACCAAATTTACCTAGGCTAGGATACCATCTATCCCTATGTCTAACGACCTGAGTGTTAAAATCTCCTAGTAAAAACATCATATTTCTACCTGGGATCCTGTCTATTTGCTCCTGTAACTGTAAGTAAAATTCATAGAAATCACTAGTATCTCCGTCAGTCGGTTCTACAGGGGCATTTACTACTACAACTGATACCCTGAACTTTTTAGTCATAAAATGAGCAAATGGTATTCTATTATTAATGCCTTCCCAGCCTAAACAAGACTTAGCAGCTTTCTTATTCATCATGAGCCTTACTCCCTGTCTATGTGCCCGACCCTTTCTGCCTGAGTAAACAATTCTATATCACCTAATTTCATGCTTCCTACCCCTGGGATATGAGTTTCTGAAACTCCTAATAAATCCAATTCGAATCGTTTAAATTCGTCAGTCAAACTGTCGATACGACAGTCATTTTTTAACGTCGTAAAATCCCAAGTTCCAATTTTCATGTTCTTTAAATCATTGAAATTACTTTGGCCTTAGGAAAGCAATAATCCCGGATACCAGTGCAGGACGGGGATCACATATCTTCTCATTTCTACACCGAAAGTGCTTAAGCCGGCTCGGAATCGGACAACAAGAAGTCCCTGGTACCTCTAGTATGAAGGGAGGCTTTGTGCAATCCTGAGCCCATCTTGGTCACAACATGGTTTTCAGCACTTGGCGATGCTCTTATATCAACAAGAGTTGAAATCCTGCACAGAACAATCTCAAGCCTATTACCTCCGACTCATTATATATTCATGCCTTTAAATATTATGCTACTACGGGACGGCAGCCTATTGACTAGATAAATTAGCTAGGAAGAGGTTTTCAACCCGAAAACGCCCATCAAAACAGACCAAGTCCAGAAGAATTGTCCATTAATCAGAATCCCATGCGAATGCTGTGTCGTTTACTAGGCAATAATTTCCACGAGGGGCGCCAGTCCTCACGTGGGAATAGAGTTGACCGCAAAATCCCTAATTTTGCAGGTACCTCGAAAGGGTCGAGGCAGCCCTTAGCAGAAGCCGTTGTCCATAGATCTGGATCTTACGCCCTGCCACAGTTGTCCTCCTATAGAGGATCCTCCCGCGATGGTGTTCTGCATCACCATGCAATTTAACCCATTACTGGGAGAAAAGGTTTGTAACTCATGGGACGTGTGGAAACACCAATGGACTCTATTGAGTGTACATTTGATGGGCCTTCTTCCTTCTCCGCCTGTATTTATGGCCCAGAGCGAGGGTTGCCCCAGTTTCTATTATAGACCCCCAGAGACAAGGTCCCCCTTGGTCCGTGCCTCCTATGGAGGTATCCTTCATATCAGTAGGGCGTTCCCCTATCGCCACAAGGGGACACGATGAGTCGCCTGGCGGAGACCCCTTAAAGCTGCCAAATGGTAAATACACTCTGTATCCTAGGTAAATGGTATGTATAACCTATAACTTATAACCAACTTATAACCTAAATCATGTTATAACCTAAACCACCTATACTATATCATGTATAACCTATAGACTAGCACTTCTACTTGATGGTAAAGACCGGAATTACGAATAAGCCGACCTTCCAGTTCAACGTCTGGTTCAATGTTTGGAACAATGTCTGGAACAATTAAAGCTGGACAAATGAGAAAACCACGATAAAAATAATGTTGATGATTAAGAGGAGTTAATAAGGAATTATTAAAAGTTAATGACAAAGAGATGACTTACAAAGAGAACAACAAAGATAGGAGGAAATTATCTGTTGCGCTATTCAAGTATTCCCGGGAAATGCTTTCCAGAAAATTGGTATGTATTGGGTAAAATTCAATCTCCATCCGCACAACTAAAATGGCTTCAGCTACAGGGATTACGTTACATTGTAAATACTCTCTAATAAAAAATGTAAAAATCAGATGATTTTTCTGATGACACTTCCCGTCCCAATCCATTACGTTTTTCTGTATACTAAATATTTACAATTCAAACCGAACAAAAAAAAAAAAAAAAAAAAAAAAAAAAAAAAAAAAAAAAAAAAAAAAAAAATGTCGCTCACATTTCATTATCGATAAATTGGCAAAACTGGCCATAGAAGTTACCCGTCATGCATCAGCCCTGAGAATAGAAAAACAGAAAGTCTCAGAAAATACACATTTCCTCGCAAAAATGTACATATGAAAAGGTAAAATTTCCGGAACACATCAGTCTCAATTGCTAAATTTTCAGTAATATTACGGACAAATACACGTCTTTGGTTGCCTTCTCTACCAATCTCCGAAACAGGAGCAGCAGCTCCAGTCTCCCCTTCACAAGAAACTGACAATAATTTCCATTTATTCAACAAATGAGAAATGAAAATTGGCTTTTACCGATATGCAGAAAATGCCAAAAGGACTGAAATACCGGTATGGATGCCAATTTGACTTCAAGCCAAAAGGCTTGAAGCTTTTCTTTCCATTAAAGTCAAATTAAAGCTGTCTAACTAGATTTACCCGCTCCCTTATAACACTTCCGAGGTAAACATAACTAGGAACTAATACTACTTTATTAGCTTCATTAGGGGCGCCATTCCATAAAGGCTAAAGGTGGAGGGGAGGGAGAAAAGAAAATTCAAAATCTAGTGAATAGGGTATTTTTTTTATGTTTTTTACTATGATCAGCTTAACTGGTTGTGCAAAAAAGATATCCAGATTCCATGGCTTTCTCCTCTCACTATGGGATTTGAAGTAGAAATAAAAAAAAAACAATTAACTTACTGTAAAACTGGCTGTGTAATAAAGAAATCTAATTCTTCCTGTTTTCCTCTCTCAGTGTGTTGTTCAACCAAAAGCTTTCCTAAACCACCTCCATCATTTGACCGCAGAAAATGGTGGCGAGCTAGTAGGTAGTTTTTCTCTAGAAAACAAGAGGTAAAGAAAAAGCACCGCTTGGAATTATGCGGCAATCGATTCAAAATCACAACAGACAGAAAAACCGCTTATACACTAAAAAAAAATCTCTTTTTTCAGAAAGAAAATTAATGTGACTTTAAAGAACATAAAATCCGTAGGGTACCGTAGAAAAAAACAAAAAAAAAACAAAACAAAACAAAATAAGATTTTGGATTTGATCTTTCCGCCACAACAGCAGTGCCAACTTCTTGGAAAGTATCAATGAAAGTGACAGAGAATCAGCTTCAGTTAAAAAGGAAGATTTTTAACCATTCATTTTTTAATTCTATCAGCCGTACTTATGTTAATTTTTTAAGGTTATCAGCCGTACTTATGTTAATTTTTGCTCGTTTGAGTTTGACTCGGCTATTAATTATAATTTCTTTTCGTTTTGAGTTTCATTTATTTATTGACAGTGATTTGTGGTAGTTCTACGCTAGCAAGATTATTTGACTTGATTTCCGCTCATTTTTGGCTTAATGGAGCTCTTTACTTTTCCTTAAAAAAACTTGTTTCCTTGATTTTTTTTTTTTTAATTAATGACAACAAATGACCATCTCAAAATTTCTATCAGATCCATTTCAGGAAAATACGAGGTAGGGAGGGGGTATCCACCCTCCCATCACTAAATCTCAAAAAGGTACTAGAACTTCTGAATAGCAATCCAATGGACCCCCTCCTAAGTTTATACGATCACCCTTTCTACACAAACCTTGTATACTCCAGGGCAAAACTTACAACTCTTGCCCTGAGGGCTGTAGGGGGATTGTCATCCTCAAATGCATAATTTCTGGGCATTTTAACTACGTTGAACAAATGGCTATCTGAAAATTTCGATTGGATGAGTTTGGGGAAATGTTGGTCGTGGAAGGGGTTAGTTGCCCTCAAATCCCTTTAGACTATTAAAAAGGGCACAAGCCCGTCCAATTTCCAATGAAATGAGCCCTTTTCGAAGTTACTACGACAACTCCTTCGATATGAAGGGCCCTGGGCTAAAAAAAAATTAATAATACATTGTACCCACATGACTCTTTACTTAGGCAGCGCTATTGCGCCGCCTATGATATCAGTTGAAGAACTAATAAATTCTTAATGCTTGCAAGGGCAAACTAAGGCAAGATAAATGTAAAAAGTAGAGTGGAGAGACAGTACTCCTCTCTACTATTGAAACCTCTTACTAGTGAAATTGAATCTGAAATTGCACTCATGAAGAAATATTCCACCCGACAAAATTATCAAAAAAGCTCTCCAGAATAAAGATATTTTTCTTTCCTATTTCTGTAGATACGCTCTTTTTGCCATTGGCGCAAGGATTTTTGAATGCGCCAACAGATATTCATTTTCAGCGCTGTTTTCTGCCCTAGATTCCATATTCAAACCTTCTTTAGTCCGTTGAAGCCTGGTAACTATTTTCTAGCCATCTTTCTTTATCGTGGGTTCTTGATTAAATTCATTTTCATTTCACTAGTACCTGCTGCAAGTTTTTACTATGACTTTTTAGTTTCTGTTCGTTTTGAGTTTCATTTATTCTGTAATAGTGATTTCTGGTCATTTTGAGTTTGAATCTTTTGTAAGTCTTCATTTATTTTTATCTTAAGTTTACAATGGTCAATACATTTCTTTGAAAAACTTATTTTTCGATTTTTTTAATTAGTGTTAAAAAAAGGTACGACCATCACCTATAAATTGGATGTTTTCACTTGCAATCTATTTCTTAGTAGAAAGGTAATAACAGAAACGTAAATATTTATGTGAGTGACGTAGTTTTTATATACATCAGTACTGTAATGACGTTGTCATACTTGTCAAACTTATGTGGAAAAATTGAAGATTTTCATACATGGAAAACTTTTCATTAAATTGCTTAAAGAACATAAAAATTGTAATTGCAAAAATATTTGTATATATTTTGACAATGGATTACAACCATTCAATGGCCTTAAAAAGAAAATCAAAAGTTATGAAGTTTAGTAAAAATCATTGTTAGAAATCGGACTTGATTCAATAATCAAATATCTTTTGATTTCCAGCAATAAAAAAGCTGGAAATATGTCCAGCGTGCGTTGAAGGGGATCTTGAAGAAACCAAAGGTGGTATGCGCATACTGCTACTGTGCAACCTAGGGGTATTAAGGTGAAGTTTTTAAGGAATATTTAGGCGGATGTAGAACTAAATCAAAACAAACTATAAACATATGGACTTTCAAAAAAGCTACAAAGCAATATCTGAAGAACAAATTATATTATTAAGTTAGACCTTTAAGGGCAAGTTTTGGGTGATTTTGAACTATATAGAAGGCACTTTGTGTATACTTTTAATACTACCACTACAGTTCGGCTACTGTAACTAATGACGCTAAGGGCATTAAGGTGAAACTTTTAGGGAAAGTTTGGGAGGAGTTTCAATTAGAGAAAAAACTGTATGAATGCAGGTTTTCAAAAGGGTATATAAGCAATATAATAGGCAGCACCACTCAATAATAGCTAGAAATATCATTAAAAATTTTAAAGGAGCTAATTTGATTCAAAACTAAAAGTTCTGGTGCCCTTTTTAAGAGTAAGTAGAGATTGAAGGGCAAGCACCCCATCTCTGAAGCCCATTCATTTTCCAAACGCATCCAGTCAAAATTTTAAGACAGCCATTTTGTTCAGCATAGCAGAACGGTACCAGCAACTATGTCTTTACAAAATGACACTTTACTAAGTAAAGTGTGCGTTTTAAATGTTTAAACGAAAAAAAAAAAGTTTTAAATGTTTTCAGTTTTTTTACTTTCAACTTTAAGGAATAAATATCAATATATATCAATTAAACTGACAATCCACGGTCATTCGTTTGACTTTTCAGTAAAGCGTAAATTATGTTCTGGTCTTGAGAAGGCACGGGGGTTACCAGCCATACTTTTGTTAATTTTTTCACGTCTGAGTTTGACTCGGCTATTAATTATAATTTCTTTTCGTTTTGAGTTTCATTTCTTTATTGATAGTGATTTGTGGTAGTTCTACGCTTGTAAGATTATTTGACTTTATTTCCGCTCATTTTTGGCTGAATGGAGCTATGTACTTTTCTTTAAAAAACTTGTTTCGCGATTTTTTTTATTTTTTTTAATTAATGACAACAAATGACCATCTCGAAAATTCTATCAGATCCATTTTGGGAAAACACGAGGTGGGTGGGTGGGGGGGGTATCCACCCTCCCATCTCTGAATCTCAAAAAGGTACTAGAACTTCTGAATAGCAATCCAATGGACCCCCTCCGAAGTTTATACGACCACCCTTTCTATATAAACCTTATATGCCCCAGGGAATAACTTAAAACTCTCGCCCTAAGGCCTGTTTGGGGGGGGGGGGGTTGTCATCCTCAAATGCAGAATTTCTGGGCATTTTAAATGCGTTGAACAAAATGGCTATCTGAAAATTTCGATTGGATGTGTTTAGGGAAATCGTGGCCGTGGAAGGGGTTAGTAGCCCTCCTATAACTTTCGACTATTAAAAAGGGCACAAGCCCTTCTAATTTCCAATTGAATGAGCCCTTTTCAAAGTTTCTACGACAACTCCTTCGATACGAAGTGCACTGGGCAAAAATAATAATAATACATTGTGCCCAAATCGCTCTTTACTTAGGAAGCGTTATTGCGCCGCCTATGACATCAGTTGAGGAACTAATAAATTCCTAATGCTTGCAGGGGCAAACTAAGGCAAGATAAATGTAAAAAGTAGAATGGAAAGACAATACTCCTCTCTACTATTGAAACTCTTCATTAGTGAAATTGAATATGAAATTGCACTCATGGAGAAATATTCTACCGGACAAAATTCTCAAAAAAGCTCTCCAGAATAAAAATATTTTCCTTTCCTATTTCTGTAGATACGGTCTTTTTGCCATTGGCGCAGGGAGTTTTGAATGCGCCAACAGATATTCGTTTTCAGTGCTGTTTTCTTACCTAGATTCCATATTCAAACCTTCTTTAGTCCGTTGAAGCCTGGTAACTATTTTCAAGCGATCTTTCTTTATCGTGGGTTCTTGATGAAATTCATTTTCATTTCATTAGTACCTGCTGCAAGTTTCTGCTATGACTACAAAGTTTCTGTTCGTTTTGAGTTTCATTTATTCTGTAACAGCGATTTATGGTCATTTTGAGATTGAATTATTGAAAGTTTTCATTTCTTTTTATCTGAAGTTTAAAATGGCCAATACATTTCTTTGAAATTATTTTTTCGATTTTTTAATTAGTGTTAAAAAAGGCACGACCATCACCTATAAACTGGATGTTTTCACTTGTAATCCATTTCTTGGTAGAAAGGTAATAAAAGAAAGAGAAACAGAAAGGTAAATATTTATTTGAGTGACGTAATTTTTTTATACATCAGTATTGTAATGACGTTGTCATACTTGTCAAAGTTATGTGGCAAAATTGAAGATTTTCATGCATGGAAAACTTTTCATTAAATTGATTAAAGAACATCAAATTTTAATTGCAAAACAATTTGTATATATTTTGACAAGGGATTAGAGCCATTCAACGACCTTAAATAGAAAATCAAAAGTATGAAGTTTAGTGAAAATCATTGTTAGAAATCAGACTTATTCAATAATCAAATATCTTTGAAAAGATACAGTATGAAAAGACATTAACTTGCGTAAAGAGCAAAACCTGGTAATTGGAAAAATATTTGTATATATTTTAACAAGGGATTATAACAATTCAAAAACCTTAAAAAAAAAACAAATTTTGAACCTTAGTAGAAATCGTTGTTATAAATCGGACTTGCTAGAACAATCAAATATCTTTGAGACCGCTTGCCGAGCACCAAGGCTCGGGGCAAAGCCAGCGGGGTATATATACTATCTTTATAAGTGAGCAATAATTGTGTATTTATGTATGTATTTAGCTATTGCTAAAGTATTAGAAAAATTCAACCCTTTACGCTGATTTCATGTTTTTTTTTTTGTTTCTCCATGACCACACTGCCTTTTCTATGACGAAATCAATAAGAATTCCAAATAGGGATAGGTCCTTTTATTAGACAGTGACACGAAAATATAAAACAAAGACTCTAAATATTTCGATGACACAGTCGGTCATCATCATCAGTAGAGTGTTACTCTACTGATGATGATGACCGACTGTGTCATCGAAATATTTGGAGTCTTTGCTTTATATTTTCGTGTCACTGTCTAATAAAAGGACCTATCCCTATTTGGAATTCTTATTGATTTCTTATTTTTTATTATGCATTTAAAAACTATGTATTATTGATCCCAATCAAAATCATCTTGTAAAACTAGTAATAACAAATCGTTTAATCCTTCATACTGAATAATAAAAAGGGTGGTATTTCCTAGGAATTTTTTTCAATCTCGACCCTATTCCTCAAAAACTGTGAATTTTTTTTTCTTGAATAGCATTTACAAAACTAAACCTTCTTTTAATGTTTTATTTCTTTTATTTTACCAGAAGTAGGGTCTATTTTAATATTGGAACTAGGGAATATCTGTGATTTTTATAGCGGAGAAAATAGTAGTTTTATCAAAGCAATTTGTCGATTTTTTTGACGGGGTTGATAGTTGTACTGCTAAGGCCCTAATCATTAAAGTGCATGAGAACCGGCGATATATCACTTGCGATGAAAATGGCACTGAAGAATGTAATAACAAATTTATGAAGGAAGGATTTAAGTAACTGAAAATTTGTCATTCCAAAATTTTGTGCATCGACGGATTGTTTTGGGTACCCGGCTGACTGACAGGATTTCAAATAGTAGGCTGTACGAAAAGTGTGGTTCAATCCCGCTTTCTAAGGCTATAATGAGAGAAAAGGTTGACATGCCTAGAGCACATTCTGCAGATGAAGGATGACATATTGCCGAAGATGGTCCTTTATGGCCAAACGTCTAGGCTAAACGGAAAGTAGGTTGTCCGTGGTATGGGGTGCGAGGATGTCATAAAGAAAGATTTCAAGGAAATGGGAACTTCCTTGAAGGGTGTAAAGAGGAAGGCCTAGAATCGATTGGGATGGAGGAGTGCGCGTAGACGTGATGGCCTCGGGTATTTTGGTGCTGTGATGAGTTGTAAGTAGCAGTAGTATGTAGGTAATTTGGGTCTCTATATTTCATTCTTACTGTGAAGCCAAAATATTTCAGTAGTACATTAACAAGATTTAATTGTGACCTAGTGAATCATGACTGGTTATTGTTTAAAAAGAATAAGCTGCGCAAATTTCATATTTTTGTTCTCTATTCCATGTATTATTTGTATTCTGATTTTGTCATGGAGAAAGTTTTTACAGTTTCGCCATGATCTCATTTTTTTCGTAAATGAGTATGAAATTACCCAAATCCTGTATTATATTCTTTGACTTCAGGAAACTCCTACCAATAATGGCGTCATTATTCAATTGGTTTATTCAAAGAAATCTTTTAAATGCTGTTAAATTTAGCATAATTTGACTTTTCCCGAATTCTACTAATGCAAAAATCACTTGCACAAAAGTTTTAAAAAGTTAGTCACGTAGCTTCTTACTGTTGGTTAATATTATAATTTTTGCAGAGGTGAAATTACTTAATGAATAAACCCAGCTCCAAATTGGCTAAAGGGATACAAGACATGTGAAACTGATGGAATACATGCTAGGCGTATTTATTTTAGCGTTTACTTTATTTTCTTGGGTCACAATGGCTGAGCAAGTAGGAAACTGCCATGCCTTTAAGGAAAACGTTAATCTTCTTTCCCCAGTTCAAGCCACCGAAATACTGAGAGCCAATGAGATGTCAAGGATAATAACGCGTCCTGGTGCTGTCAAAGCTGTTGAATGGAATCAATTAGGATCCAATATCCCCATTGAGGATACTTTAGCAATGGCTCATTGCAAACATTCGAATGGTATGCTTTTTGGTGTGTTTGATGGGCATTCAGGTCCTTTTTGTGCTCAAGTACTTTCAAACTGGATTTTTCCTTACATTGCAGCTGCACTAACCCCCAGTAAACAACTGCAAAGCATTTTTAGTCAAAAACATTCGAAGAATGTAAGAGATGAACTACTAGAAAATGTTACAGAAACCTTAGCTTTGGTTCCAGAGCTTCATGAGGTCTATACACGTAGCTTAAGGGAATATGTTGATGAAAAAATAAAGAATGATTCAACATTGTTTGAAACTACTCTGTTTGATGGTGCAAGTGTCGTAAAATACACTCTTGCAGACGATGGGATAAATGACGTTGCTGCATCACTAGAACAGGCATTTCTAAGGCTAGATGACGATTTGAGTCGAAAGGCTTTAGCATCAAAAAAAGACCAGAATGTTGCTTTTGACACAATGGCTGCTGCTTTGTCTGGCGCTGTGAGTAACGTGGCTCATGTACATAACAACATTCTTTCAGTCGCTAATGTTGGCGATTGCCAAACTGTCTTAGGTTCACTAGGGGAAGGTAATAGATGGATAACAACCAGATTGTCTTCTAAACATACAGCTGAGAACCCACTTGAGCTTAATAGAATCTTTTCTGAGCACCCACCCAAAGAAAAGTGTTCAGTTATTGTTGGAGATCGACTTCTTGGTAATTTAATGCCTTTGCGAGCCTTTGGTGACTTCACATACAAGTGGGACAAGGCAGTGATACAAGAGCATGTTTTTCCTTATTTCAGAAACGTAGCTGTACCTCCTAACTATCACACACCTCCTTATTTGACAGCCCGACCAGAGATAATGCAGCATCAGCTTGTTGACAATGATAAATTCCTTATTTTAGCAACAGATGGCCTTTGGGACTTTCTAACACCTTCAGAGGCAGTTAAAATAGTCGGGAAGCATTTGCTTGGACATGAAGACCCAGAAGATGTGAATGCTGCCACTCATTTATTGCGTCATGCATTAGCGGGTACTGCTGCAGGTCTTGACCACGACAGGCTGGCAAAACTTCTTACTAAACCTAAAGAAATCGTTCGAAACTTCAGGGATGACATATCAGTCGTTGTCGTATATTTTGACTTTGAGTATCTCCAAAAGTATCCATTTCATACTGAGATTTCAGATCAAGTAGCTTAAATATATTACCTATCTGCTAAGAAATGGATTACTAGTGAAAACATTCAATTAATAGGTGATAGTCGTGACTTTTTTTTAGCACTAATAAAAAAAAATCGAAAAAGAAGTTTTTCAAAGAAAAGCATAGGCCATTTTAAAAGGTAAAAAGAAATGAACTTACAATAATTTAAACTCAAAATGACCAGAAATTACTATTACAGAATAAATGAAACTCAAAACGAACAGAAACTAAAAGTTATAGCAAAAATTTGCAGCAGGTACTAATGAAATGCAAATTGATTTATTCAAGAACCCACGATAAAGAAAAATTGCTTGAAAATAGTCACCAGGCTTCAACGGGCTAAAGAAGGCTTGAATTTGAAATCTAGGGCAGAAAAAAGTGCTGAAAACTAATGTCTGTTGGCACATTCAAAATTCCTTGCGCTAATGGCAAAAAGAGCGTACCTACAGAAATAGGAAAAAACAGGGTATATTTTTATTCTGGAGAGCTTTTATGAGCATTTTGTCGGGTAAAATATTCTCCTGGAGTGCAATTTCAGATCGAATTCCACTAATGAGGGATTTCAATAGTAGAGGGGAGTATTATCCCTCCATTCTGCTTTTTATATTTACCTTGCCTTAATTTGCCCTTGCAAGCATTAAGAATTTATGAGTTCTTCAACTGATAGAATATAGCGTGAAAAACTATATTCTACGCAATACTAAGTATTTTGCAAATTCTCTCCCCTACCCCCACCCTAACTCCCCCAACGTGACCCATATCTTTCCGAGCTCGGGTAACCTCGTAGCACTACGCGTATGCACCTAGCGGAAATTTTAAGTGAGCGCTATCTAGCAATAAGAATTAGTTGTACAAACGTCATTGCCATCACTTTGTTGATAATCGAGGATTATATTCAATATGAAAAGCCGACCAGGCTCATTTAACTTTGTGCCACCGGATCATACTGTTGAATCCACCATAAATCTTGATTCGAAAAGAAATTGTGGTCTTGTTGGTGTTACAACAAGCCAACTAGCAGTCTGACTAGCAATCCAACTTCAGAGTTTGATTCTCTGCATGACGAAGATAACTAGCAATCAAACTTCAGAGTTTGATTCTCTGCATGACGAATATAGCTCGAAATTTATCGAAAAACAGATGATGCTCGTAAAAGGGACCGTGTCCGTATTGCACTGTCACACAACCAAGATCCTTTACTACGACTGAAGAGATCCTTGTGAATGTGATAACCAATGAGCAGACTACTCCATCGGTTACAAGCTCTTACTTGCAACTGAGGAACGAGGACTTGAAGCTGTAGCCAAGTATGCCAAAGGGATGAAAAGCCTTTTCAAAAAATAAAGTAACCCACCCCAATGGATATTGCTTTAAGAAAATCGGGATAAAAAACGAATTCCGTTGGACAAAGCACGGTTTTTCAGAGCTTATGACAGCGAAGAGAATCCTGTGTGGTATAGATTCCAGCACTAACAGTGGACTGAAACAACTTAAAAGTATTGCAAGCATAGAACTCTTTTCATATACTCCTTCAATTTTTGAGCTCAGGAATTCTACGTTGGCGCTTCGAAGTGGTGTTAAGTCTACCGTGCTAGACTTTCTCAGAGGCCAGTGGCTTACGTGAATGGCCTGAAAACCCGAACTTCAAAGAGGAACGTTCCTTGTATAGGGGTGAAGCTTTTGCTATCAATTTCAAATGCAACTGGTTCGTCAAAACCACCAGCTGAAAATTAAACCGTTGAAATTTATACCATACGGTTGCTTAAAGTCTTGTTGAAAGGGATACTTGAATCATCAAGTAAAATTCATATTATGAGTGACAGGTATGACGGACTGTTTAGTCAAACTGATCCAAATAGTGGCAGGATATCTCCGAAGGACTGCAGTGGGTGTCACCAGCTAGGTGGCCGCTGCTCGACAGTCCATTTCTTCTCGACGAGCTCAAAAATTGGAAAATGGACAAAGATTGTTGCAAATACAGAGCAAAGCAAATTTGATGAAAGCAATTTATGAAAAATGGGAAGCAAATGGATTTGACTATATAAACAGCTTAAGTACTTCCGACACAATGCATTTACGGCTGTCTAGAGGATTTCGACAGGGTGAGAGCTGTATGTTCAAGTCATGATGTTGATTAGGACTAGTGGACCTATTTCCTCACCTCCGTAACATTTTTCCTGGGGAGAATGTTATGCGTCAACTCCTCGTGAAGTTTCTAAATTATTATGTCCCCATTGATTTTTTATTCCAGAGAACGGAGAAGCAAATATTGAACTTCCTGGCGTTCATTCACTGCATTTCGGGGTGTGACACAATGAGTTACTGTTATACCCAGTTATATACCATATACGTCTACCCAGTGTGCAATACAGAAGTCGAGAGATGAAGTCTTCATGAAAGCCAGAAAGTTCTCCTTCCGAGACGTTAGCTGATAATCAGCCCTTATGGAAGGGATCCTAATCCATTTTCCCTGAGTGATTTACGAGTACACTTGTACCCTCGTAAGAAGGAGCTGAAAGCGTTGTCTCCTACAGCGAGGGTGTGTTGGGACCTTTGGCCCCTTTTGTTTCAGAAAAATACCCTTTTTATAAAAATAAATTCATTTATCTCCAATTTCAATATCTAAACCCCGGGATAGGCTTTTATCGTGAGATGTCTGAAGGAATCCATTAATTAGCTAATGTCTGAAAAAGCCAGGTGAGGGATGACTCATACAGCTTAAATTTACAGCCAGAAAAGCTTCAAAGGATGCTGGAAGCTAAATTTCATTCGGCCATTTATTGCCTTTGGTCAGGGATAGGCGAACCGCCATGCGCAGAAAGGCTTCGCGCAGTATTTTGTTTAATTGTAAGTGTTTTTTAGTTAGTTCAGTTTGAGTTCTTGTACAGAGTGAAGAGAGAATACAGATAAGAAATCTTTCTTTATACTTTTGACCTTTTTGATTGGCCTAGGTAGGGTCGGCGGCCTATACAGAAGGGTTGAGGTTATATTAATTGTAGCAGGAAAAGAGTGGCAAGATATACCGTTATTTTCATATCTACAGGGGGGTCCGTTTACCCTCCAAGGAGACAGCTAGAAATATTAGTGGTAACCCAGGTTGTGTACCCTTGGCCTTAGAGTTTGGTCGTCTGACCATTCGATCACGTTATCATACCCTGGAGCTGGGTATATTGTAAATTGGGAATTAGCATACCCTATATTTACAGAACCGTTGTGGTAAGCGCGGGCATCCCATTATAATATTTGGCGCCAGCGGGGCTTTCCCCTCTAGTAAGTGGTGTAGCACCATCTCTGCACCAATAAGTGGTGACACCCGTAACCTACCGCTATAATAGGGTGTTTGTGGAACATTGTAAGCATTCTTACTATCAGTTTACAATCTGGAATGCCCCATTCTATGCAAGCCCGTGTCTGCCAAGCTCTTTGAGTTATGGATGGCAATTTTCTGGACAAGATGTTGTTTTTGTTGTTTCGAGCGCTTCCTCACTTCCGTAGGGATATTCCCAACTCTTTTGTGAGTGTAGAAAAGAGTGCATCAAGAACTGTAAATGCCTTCCTCGATTTTGTGATGTTTAGTGTGCTTGTGCCGGAAAGTGTGATAATTCGCCTTTGTGGTCATTTTCTTTAGATTCTTTATCTTTCTCTTTTTTTATCAAAAGCTTTATTTTTACAGCTATTTTTTTACTTAGGACGTCCTTCTGACGAGGCTAGGATTCAATATCTGTGCACTTTAATTTATTCCAACCTGACCTGTATTTATTTATTCCTCCCCCTTTGAACATAACTCTAATGCAAATACAGGAAAGTTGGTTTCTGGTGTCACCACTTAGACATGTTTTAATAATGTGCAGTAACGAAGCTAGATCTGATTGTGCTCATCAGTTTTTTTCTCTCTCGGTACCTTATTCTGTTTCACATTCTAAATTCAAACCTCTCATCTAGGTCGAAAAACAGAAAATGTAGCTGATGACGTCATCGAATATACAAATTCGAGGATATCTCTTTTGGCACACGAAATTTTCGTTACGCCCGCCTATATTCGTTTCTAGCAACCAGTTTTGCCCCTGATAAATTCTTCAAGCCTTATTTAGCCCGTTGAAGCCTGTGATGTTAGAATTTCGTTGGCTGAATCCCTGACTAATTTTAAAATAAGCGAACAAGAAGAAAATGCTATCTTGTTTGCTTTGTGGTAAAACCCTGGCCCGTAGTAGCTAATGTTAGTCATTTTTACTGAAGCGTTAACTTGAACCTTTACGCAAGCAGTGATGGAACACACTTGTAATGATTACATTGCAGTTTTCTATAAGAAAAATTATGTAAATTAACACGGCCTTTTCTTTTCGTACTTATAAGTAAAAAAAAAACTACTATATATTTAGGATAATATGATTCATTATTAGCAACACAAGACAATGGTCCATGATACAGAATGAGATATAGAATGGCAGAAAACAGACCTTGGATATTTCTGAAGACTAAATAAATTTTTGAGAAATTTGAGATTATCATTGAAAATGTCCTTAAATTCAAAACAATAAAAGAAAGACTAAAATCAGAAAACTGGCACTAATTGAGAGAAGGAGGTAGTGAGTATTTGGCCCTTTTCTAGAATTCGAAAAGCATTTTTTGTGCGTGTTTATTTTGTTTATTTAAATACAGTGCTTGTATTTTCATTGAAAAATATTTGAAAAGAAAAAACAAATCACGATTTTGAAGATTTTTGAAAAATAGATTTTGTTCTCCCCCCTAAACATTTTCGTGAATTGGCATCACTGAAACAGAAATGCGTCTTACATCGCAAAATATGACCTTCCCCAAAAAAAGACAACCTTTGCAATCACTTCCCTCCCCCCCCCTTCATAAGTAGCCCATACTTTTGTATTTGAAAATAAGCTTCCTCCCCTCCCTATCCGAAATTCTGTATTTGGCTTGATTTTAGCATCAAGAGAGAAAATTTTACCAGGGAGTTAAAAAAAACAAAACCAAACTTAAATCTTAGTTATGAATTATTTGACCTATAAAAAGAACAACTTTTCTCTTGGGTCAGATTAGATTTGGATAAACATTTCTTATTCACAAACAAAACAAAAAGATACAATAGGATATATACACATCGAAAGCATGGCTTATGAAGATGTGCCAGTACCATATAAAAAAAAGAACCCTTAAAGATAAACAACAAGTAAAAGGCATTCCAGATCAAAGTAAAAGGCATTTTGGACATAAGCTCCATTGACAGTAGAGCATTGATAGACATTAGAAAATCGAAATTTTCAAACATTTTTTATTTATTTAAAGAGCTCTAAAAAATGGTACCCTATCTTCAGAAAGGAGAACAATGATATGTAATAAAAAGGATGGAGATCCTCCATAGCCACTGCTGGCGTATGGGTACTAAAGCAAAGCCTCAGTTGCTGGGTCTTTTTTACAGAGACAAGTAGCCAGGCTTTTGCCTAACTTTGCTGCAGAAGGGATCGATCCCTGGCCTCGTATAGTCAGAGTATCAATCAACAGTTCTACCATAGGGTGATATGCTGGAAACAAAGCTGGAGGTTTAAATTTTTTATTATTGACCAAGTATTATGATCAAATGATTATCCAAACTTTGATACAAACTTGCCAATAAAAGAATTTGGGAGACGTACCTTGGAGTAATTAAACGCAAAAGTTTAACACTTAAGATCTCATACCCCGAAAGAAGGCATTATATTTATTTACCCTTATGTTGTCCGTAGTGATATTTGGTCATCAAAATCATAAACTAATGTAAAAGAAATATTTTGTGATATCTGAATGAGGTGAAGTATCGATGCAAACTTATGAAACCAAACAGACGAACAGTACGAAATCAAAGGATCAGTGGTTATCAACTAGTTTTTGGGCTAAGCCCTATCTATGTATTTCTAAAATCCTGTTGCCCCATTCGTAATAATTAAATTTTGTTACTAAAAATAGTACGCGTATTCATCTGAAGCGTGGACGACGTTTAGCCTCCCCCCCAGAAAACACTCTCCGGCTAATACCCCCGTGGAAAATGCCACCCTCGAAATATCTCCCCCCGGAAAATACCAACTCCACGTGGCTGGTTGGTATCCACTCCCTTTGGACCTTATAAATCGGACTAGAACGCTCAATTTCTGTTCTAACGAGACCATTCCGAAAGTTTCTGCGAGCATGAGGTGAAGGTATGGACAAGGAAGGGGCAGTCACCCTCCTATAAGTAAAAAATTATACTCATTTTGGGGTTGAATGTTACTCTTTACTTTCATAATAGCAGCGTAGACCAGAAATATTTCCAGAAATCATTTGGGAGTAGATACCAAGTTAACATTTTTGATGCGTCTTTGAAAGTTTCTTTTGTACGCCCCCCCCCCCCCAAAAAAAAAAAGAAAACCTTTGCTTGAAAATACCCTTTTGCTGGCTTTTTGCTGGAAAACTTTTCTACAGAAAAGAAATTTTCTGGATAAAATTTTCAGCTAGAATGAAATTATCTAGGGGAATTTCCACGGAGGGGGGGGGGGATTTTACATGAAAAGAATTTTCCACGGAGGAATATGCCCCTAGGGCATAGCTTAAAACCCTTGCCGTAGGGCTCTGGGGGGTTGTGCCACCCTGGAAGCATTGTTATACATTCTTTGGACTATTTTAAACAAAATTGCCATTGCATAATTACAATCAAATGAATATGGTGAAGAGTAGTTGAGTGGGGGGCGCTACTTGACCTCCATCACTATTGACTCTCAAAAGAGAACTAGGATTTCCAATTTCAGCCAAATGAGCCACCTCAAAAGCTTATACAACCATCTTTTCCATAAGAACCTTAAATGCCCCAGGGCATAATTTACAACCTTCGCCCTCAGGCTCTGGTGGATTGTACCAGCCTCAAAAGCCTTGTTATATGATATTTGGACTATTTTGAATAAAAGGACTGTCTCAAAATATCAATTGGATGCATCTCAGGAAAACACGACGTGTTTGAGTGTGTGTTTAGGGAGGAGGGGGTAGCTGCGCCCTGATCCCTTTGACTCTCAAAAAGGGCACTAGAATTTACGATTACCAATCCAATGAGTCCCCTCCGAAGCACATGCGAACATCCTTTTTATAAGAACCTATATGCCCCAATGGCATAACTCACAACCCTTTCCATGAGGGGGAGGGGGGTGTCTTCCCCACAGACATAACTTCTGAAACCTTCAACTACGATGAATAAAATTTTTATCTCCAAATTTAGATATTAAGACAAATGCTGAGCGTGGGTGGGGGGGGGGACTGTCTACTTTCAAGGCACTTTGACTCTTAAAAAGGGCAATATAACTTCCAATTTCAAATCAAATAAGCCCCATCTGATGTTTATACGACCGCCCAATCCATAAAACCTTATATGACCTCACTAAATAACTTACAACCCCATCCCAGGGCACTGGGGGACTATGGCATCCCTAGAGACATTACTATATGGTCTTTAGACTATTTTGAAAAAAATCACTACGTTATAATTTCAAACAGATGCGTTTGGTGAAAGGAGGGGTTGTAGAAGAAGGGGGGAAGGACTAAATGCCGTCCATCACTTTTGGCACTTAAAAAGAAACTAGAACTTCAAATTTTCAACCAAATGAGCCTCTTGTAAAGTTAAACAACCATCCCTTCCATAAAAACCTTAAATACACCCAGGGCACAACTTCCAACCCTTGCCCCTAATCTCTATGGTTTGTTTCAACCCCAAAAGCCTTGTTATATGATATTTAGGCTATTTGAATAGAATGGCTATCTCAAAATTTCTACTAGATGCAGTTCGGAACAATACGACGTGTGTGTGTGTGAGAGGGGGGGGGGTAGCTACCCTCCAATCACTTTCACTCTTAAAAGAGCACTAGAGCGTCTGATTACAAATCCAGTGAGCCCCCTCTGAAGTTTATATGACCCCGCTTTCTATAAAAAAAAACATTGATACCCCCAGGGCATAACTTACAACCCTTGCCCTGAGGGCTGGGGGGATTGGTTATCCACAAAGTCATATTTCCAGACCTTTAAAATACGTTGAATAAAATAGATATCTCAAAATTTTAATTTGAAATGTTTGGGGAAATGATGGGCTTGTGGGGGGGGGGGGGGCATTCACCCTTCGATCGGTTTTGGCTATTAATAAGGGCACTAGCCCTCTCAATTCCCAATTGAATGAGCCCTTTTTGAAGTTTCTGCGACAACACTTTCTATAAAAAACCTTATATGTCCCCAGGGAATAACTTACAACCTTTGCCCTGGGGGCTATTGGGGGTTTGTCATTCTCAAAGACATAATTTCCGGACCTTTCAACTACTTTTAACAAAACGGCTATCTCAAAAATTTGCTTGGATGCGTTCAGGGAAGTGGTGGGCGTGAGGGAGGGGTTAGGTGCCCTTCAAACACTTTAGACTATAAAAAAGGGCAATAGCCCTTTCAATTTCCAATCATATGGACTCTTTGAAGTTCCTAAGACAACGCTTTCTATGAAAACCTTATTTTTGATTGGATGCATTCAGGGAAATGGTGGGCGTCAGACGGCGGTTAGTTGCTCTCCAATCACTTTCGACTATTAAAAAGGGCACTAACCCTTTCAATTTTCAATCGAATGATCTCTTTTTGAAGTTTCTAAGACAACGCTTTCTATGAAAACCTTATATACCCCCAGGGCATAACTGACAACCCTTGCCCTGAGGACAACCCTTGCCCTGAGTGGTTTTCATCCTCAAAGACCTAATTTCCAGAACTTTCGACTACGTTGAACCAAATGGCTATCTGAAAATTTTGATTAAATGTATTCGGGGAAATGGTGGGTGTGAGAGGGGGGTTAGGTGCCCTCCAACCACGTTTTGACTATAAAAAGGGCAATAGCCCTTTCAATTTCCAATCATATGGACCCTTTTTGTAGTTTCTGCGACAACGCTTTCTATAAAATCCTTATATTCCCCCAGGGCATAACTTACAACCCTTGCTCTGAGGGCTGTGAAGAGGGTTGTACTCCTCAAAGACATGATTTCCGGACCTTTCAACACGTTGAATAAAATAGATTTTCAAAATTTTTAATTGGATGAGTTTGGGGAAATGGTGGGCATGGAAGGGGTGTTAGTTGCCCTCCAATCACTTTCGACCAATTTCCAATCGAATGAGCCCTTTTCGAAGTTTCTACGACAACTCCTTCGATACGAAGTGCCGTGGTCTAAAGAAAAACCCAAAATAATACATTGTGCCAACATCGCTCTTTACTTAGGCAGCGCTATTGCGCTGACTCTGATTTCTGTTGGTTTTGAGTTTCATTTATTTATTGGTAGTGATTTTTGGTAGTTCTATGCTTGGAAGATTCTTCGACTTTATTTCCGCTCAATTTTGGCTCAATTTTGGCTTGATGGAGCTGTTTCATTTTCTTTGAAAAACTTGTTTTGTGGAAAAAGTTTTTTTCATTAATTATATAAAACATTAGTGAGGCTATTACTGAGTATTATCCTAGATAATCGTATCCAATAAACCACTTTGACAGTCCGTTGCAAGTCCAGACTGAGGCAAGTGACGAGGTTAGTTCCGTGTCTGAAGCAATTACCCTATATTCGGCAAATGCGTAGTTTACATCTTCCCAGTTTACAGTTTCGTTGAGTTAGGATTAATTTGATGAATAAATTCTGAATCAAAGTGATAATGTGAACCAAGTATCTCCTTCAGATTTTCGCATTAAAGAGCGATAAGGCAAATCCCTTACAAGTTATATCCCCCTCAAGAGAATAAAATAGTTGTACCACAGACTTTTATTTCTATAGTTTATAACTCCTCGAACCTACTTCTGAAGGTTGTTGTATGTTCTGAACCTTTTACATGATTTGAGAGCTCATTAACTATAGTGAATTTTACCAGTAAGAATATGAGTATTCATAGTTTATTTTTCTAAAACATTAAATGATGATCCATATTTTTATATTAGTATTTAATTGCCTTGGTTACTCCACGATTACTTGTAATTATGCGTGACAAACAAAGCTATAGGAAAAATCATTAAATTGACAAGCCAGGATAACCCTTCCCTCTACCCACCACAGCTACTCTGAATCCTTTGGAGCTAGCACCCTCTAGTCTGTTCAATCCCCTTATGCTGTTCAGTTAGAGTTCAGACCCTGTCAAAGTGCTGGCGGTAGGATTCAATCGAAAAACTGAGTTATGTTTTAACTTCAAAGTTCGGCTGAGCTGAAATAATACCAATAATTCATTTAATTTTTCATTAATTTAATACCTGATTTAGGGAATAATATGTTTAATAAATAATTATTAAATAATTTATTAATTCCTTGCGAAATGAATTAGTGGTAATAAATATTTGTCAAAATACCTCGAACAAATATTCTTTTATATACACATAGGTATTTAAGTGATAATTAATTGAGCAAGTCACAAAATTGTTAATTTTCTAGATTATTGGCGCTTACGGTATTCTTTCTTTTTATGGTATTTTTTTTCTTTTTCTAATACATCATCAATTTTTTAACTTGGCTTTTTTTATATTTTTTTTATAAAGTTAACCTTTTTGTAGTTATTCTGTACATGAAGTACATTGGGAAAATTCTGTTGTCATTAATGAATAAATGAATAAAAATTAATCACTTTCGGTTGTTGGTGACCAAATGACCAATGACCAAAGGGGCCTATGACCAAAATGTCATATTTTACATTTTTTTTTTCTCCCTACTATTCCAGGAATGACGCATTTGCTTTTGTTGATTAAAATTAATTTAAAAAACTTTTTCCACAAAATAAGTTTTTCAAAGAAAAGTAAAGAACTGCATTAAACAAAAAATGAGCAAAAATAAAATCAAATAATCTACCAAGCTCGAAACTACCATAAATCAGCATCGATAAATAAATGAAACCCAAAACGAACAGAAATTACAATAAATAACCGAGTCAAATTCAAAACGAGCAGAAATTAACATAAGTTGGGCGCAAAACCCCTATACCTTCCCAAGGCCAGAACAAAATTTGCACTTTACTGAAAAAAAATATAAATGTTTTTACTTTTATAACTTTAATAAATCAAATAATTTTAATATTTTTTTTATAGTTCCAGGAATGATGCATGTGCTTTTGTTGTTTAAAATTATTGCAGTGTTTCCATACAGTTCCAAACTTTGTAGCACCTTAGATCAAGCCCAAGGTCCCGTATCTAGCAGAGATAAATCTCATTCTACCACCACAGGATTGTTTATCCTGTAGCACCATAAATTAAATGCTAAGCTGTTAAAGAAATCTATTTATCTCCCCCTATCAGAGGCCTTACCAGTTAGCACTTACCTTTCCAGAATGTTTTTGCAAAAGCTTTGTGCAAATCTGGATGACCAGTTGTGTTTGTAGCTGGGTTTACACCTGACCAAGCAAGGGCATTAGATAAAAAAGTCTGGCGTTCTGCCAAGTCAGGCTTCATTTTCTGATGTAATCTACAACATAAGAAAAATAATTAGAAGTTATTATAAAATACATAACTAGAGAAACCTCAAAATTTGTAAAAAATTGATTTTAAATTATGTGTTTGATTTATATGGAGCATAAAAAAAAGCTCATCCTAAGAATTAGGGACGCATGCAAGAAGAAAAAGGGCCTGGGGCCAGGACCCTCCTCCCTAAATCCTAAATTTTCCTGAACTTATAGGCAATTCTTTTTCAAATTACTAAATAAAATTTGATATCTAACTACGGCCCCCCACAGTCTGAAAAAATCCCGCCTACATGCTTGTTAAGAATACCGTCTAGTTAGAATGTCCTTTTTGGTTTCATTTTGGCTTGAGTGAATGAATGTTTGTCTTTTATTTCCCAGTTATTCGCTAGTATCCGTCGATGGCGGTTCAATTTTGAATTTCTTTGCAAATTACGGATATTGGTGAATGACTCACTTTTATTGTTGTTAGGTATTTGGTTTTAATTCTTAAAATTTTTTGGCTTTTATTGATTTTTATTCATCTTCTAATTTTTTGTTTTTTTTCTTTGTTTTTTTTTTCACATTCACATTGACTTTCCGCGTTTCATTTGTTGGTTTGTTCTTCGGCACTCGCATTGATCATATTTTTTCGTTTCGCGCTGAAAAAGAGAGGCGTTTGTCCCCTCGAAATATTCGCTTTGTTGTGTTTTTACAGTGTTTTCATTAGGCCTTTAAAAACCCCATTTTTGCTCGTTTTTCTTTCTTTATAGAATGTCCTTTAAATCACCATGGACCTTAAATCTGCTGCGATTAATGTTGAATATTAGAAACAGGGTTGCCATTGGGAATTCAACAATATTCCAAAATTCCCTCGCGAAAATCAAACACTTGGAAAATATTATCGTAATATTTATGAACATAAAATATATACTTAATATACCTTTTTAGTCTATTATGGTATATTTTCTTCAAGATCTCAAAATAACAACTGAAACCCCAAGATCAAGGGAAACCAAAGAAGTGACAGCCCTAATTTAAAAAAAGCAAATTGATAAGCAGCGGTTTGATAATGGCTATAAGCGATTAAGGAAAAGGATAAAGCATAATCTTTAAGGAGTGCAAAGTCCCTCTTTACAAAGCAATTGTTTTTTGTTTAAGGTAGCAAAAGTTAGGACAAAACAAACATAATTCACACGTGACACACGTCACGATACGAGGGCATCGTGACGCGTGTCCCAAAAAAGAATAAGGACCTTCAATCTTGTGACTCTTATCGTCCGATTACAGTGTTTTCAGTTATAGCAAAATTATTTGAAAAGATTTTTCTTTTAAAAACCTCGAATAGATGTGATCATGGAGATCATCAGTTTGATTGCGGGTCTTGGTGTCAGGAATGCAAACGTAGTTTTCGTTTCTATTTCGGAGAGGTAAGAGAGAATGAAGAAAACCTTATATGTTTGTGCAATAGATATTTCTAAAGCATTTGATTCGATTCTACACTCCCAAGCTATTTTAGCACTTTTGAGAAGTGGGATAATCCTATTTCATTTGTGCCTCTCTGTGACAAGGGTATCAAAACTCTTCTATACGTGTCCGCGTCGAAAATCTTTATAGTAGTCAAGTTTCTGTGCATCGCGGAGCAGAACAGGGTTCAGTGTTAAGTCCTGCAATACTGCACAATGCCATCCACTGTGCAACCAACAGATTACCGCATTTTCATATCGAGCTATCCATTTGACGCGAGTCACCTTTCGTACGCGGACTACATTGTACTGCTGTCTGATTACTTGCAATCACTGCAGGCAGCTGTAAATAGCCTTTATGCCGGGTTGTCTGACATCGGGCTGTCAGTCGCTTCTGCTAAAACTGAATTTCTCGTTTTTGGTCATCACCACCCTCTCGATTCAAAAATTCAGGTTGGCCGTGATACAATTTTTTCCACTGCGTCTCTCAAGTACCTTGGACTTGCATTCGGGACCTCGATTCGAGCAACACGGTCGCTAACAATAAATGTGTTTGAGAGAGAAGTTGAGAAAGTCCTAAAAAAAAAACGCTTGGTCAGCTTTATAACTCGTTTTTTTTTTCTCCCCATGTGTTTTTTTCTGGAGCCATTATGCAAGTTTTGTTTTTTTACCACGTCAGAACGTCAACAAATTCGGTCTGTTTGGTCTCGTAAGTCGTAACAGTTATATCTCTAAACATTACTGAGTTTTAGAGACATGCGATAAGATGTATTAATCGGGTTGCATTAATCGTTTGTGAGTCGTTGCTAGTGTATTTTTTAGTGCTTGCGATGATAAGTGTTTTTATTATGGATGTTTCTTCCTCCATAATCCTCTAAGTGCATTTTTGTATGTACAGAGGGTTCAAATATATTATTATTACGTAGATAAATTCGGAGACCACACTGCCTTTCCATGACGATAAATAAATAAAAGTTCAAATAGGGGTCAAATTCTTTTCATATACAGTGATTTTCCCAAACTCACAAAAAATACTAGATATTTCGGTCACATGCAGTGACCAAAATATCTAGTATTTTGTGTTTTGGGTGAGTATTTTGTTGTGGGGGTACAAAACTTTAAAAACGACCAAAAATGTGTTTTCAAGCATTTATTACGTTATTTAGAGTCAGACAATTTTCAGAGCAGATTCAAAACCCCTTCCCTGAACACAACCTTTCCATTGACTCTGAAGCTCACTGAAGAAGCTAAAAGGACCATGTAACAGCTCACATAGACACTCATAAGCTTGTTCGAGGAGCCCATAATCACAGAAAAGCAAATTATTTATACAGTTTAGATAATATTTTATCTCATAAATATTTTTGTTAGCTAAAAATATTTGATAAATATCAAATGCTTAGAATTACAGCTTAAATTCAATTAAAATATTATCACTAAATGATTAAATAAAATTCTGTCGAACAAAAATGAAAAAAGAAAAAAACAGAGGCAGAAAAAAGAAAAATATATACCATACTATAATTTTCTAGAACCATGATTTTCGTAAAAACAATATTATATTTTTATCCATTCCAATGATTCTATTCTATTCTTGATTTAACCATATTACCCTGATTGAGACCTTTATGTATTCCCAAATTTTTCTATTTTAATTAATCCCTTTTTTTAGGTTTTACAGCAATTATTTTACAACACTTACTTTAGTTTTTTTTAACCAGCTTCGAGCATTGCTACACACTTCTATGATCCTTGTTCTTGAAGAAAATTACGAGTCAGTTAGCTTAAAAAACAAAGATCACGTCACTGTGCCAAAGACCCAAGAAGTGCAAGACTTTCTTGCATAAGTGCTAGAAGAAAAAGGTTGCGCGAGGGTAAATTTCCGTCTTTTGATCAGTACTAAACGTTTCCGTGGGCAGTTTCCTGTTGAAATAAAAATGCCAAGTCTCTTACTACTATCGAAAATACACTAGCGAAACGAAAGTTCTTTGCTTGAAAAACCCATTCTTTTCTAAAAATTTGATAAAAGAACAATATTTTTTTCAAATCAGAGTAAGGAGCAAATTAAATCTTAAAAAAAAATCTGAAATTATTCTATACATGACGAGAGGGGGGGGGGATTGTCACTTCCTCAACCTTCGCTCTTTACGCTAAAGTTTTATTTGTTGTCACAATTGGAACAACTTACGGCCCTTTCCTCAGTGGTTGTAGGGGAAATGCCATCCCCAAAGTCATAGTTATTGGACCTTTCAACTACACTGAATAAAAAAAAATCTCAAAATTTTCATTGGATGTCTTTAGGAGAAAAACATGCGTGAGAGGCTAGTTGCCTTTCAGTCTTTTAGGTCACTTAAAAAAAGCCATTAGAACTTAGTATTTCCATACAAATGAACCCTATCCCGATCTTCTAGGACTATTGGTTCCATCGATCACCCTGGGAAAAACAGACAAGAGACACACATCCATGATCTTTGTTCTGGCAACAAGTACAAAATTTGACATTTTTATATATAAGAGCTTGAAACAGCCACAGTAGGGTTCTCTGACATTCTGAATATATATATATATATATATATATATATATATATATATATATATATATATATATATATATATATATATATATATATAGTATATATATATATAATATATATATAATATATATATATATATATATATATTTACATAATTAAATACATAATAATTACAGAAAACATATCCAAAACAACAAAACGACACTTATCAAAGAATTCCGAAAACGAAACTATTGTTCCTGACTCTAAACGACTATCAATACATTAAAATTTATAAGACGTAATTATCAAGATTTGTATAGTATTATTTTTGACACGGGGTAAACACGGGGTAACTCCAGTACGTAGATTGCGAAATAACTGAGACAGAGAGACACTGAGCAAACTTTGATTCATGTAGGAACATGCGCCCGGCATATTTTTGTTTCTTTATTTTGCATATTTCACAACTCAAGGCACATCATGAACGTCGATTATATTTCATTTGGTTTGACTGCTAGACCTACAAATTACTGAAATCTTTGCTTGATCGAATCCAGAAATGGCTTTGAGGAGATACGGCTTTTAGGGTTTCAATTTCAACTGAATCACGGCGCCATACACAGTTGTTTTGCACGTGGCACTCCATGGCCAAGTAAGTATAGCAAATGGACAAAAGTGTGTACTTATATATTGTCTAGTTACCTTGAAAAATAGTGGAATAAAGGAGAAAAAAACCACAGAAGGAGACGAAAAGAACGATGATAATTAGAGATGAAAATATCTTATAGAAAGTAGTCACTGACATGACATCAAACCGTATTTGCGCCACAGAGCCTTAATGCTAAGTGACCATTGAAGTTTAGTTAATTATAAACTCATTATTTATTACACATAAATAAATATATCAACAGAGCTGTTTCTTTCCTTTTAATTTATTTACCAAAACTAATACGGCCGTAAATAAAATTACATACCCAGACAGGAGCTCTACTTTCTCCTCGTCTACTTGTTTATTCGCCTTCTGCAAAACGTTTAGCAATAAAATAGCTAGATCTGCACCGCTTGTTTGCTATAAAGAAAAAATAAATCATAAAACCGTACTAAACTATTGCATACTATATTACAACACCACCTCTCCAAGAAATAGGGCGTCATTCATCAAGGCACCGGGGTAATTGCCCTCAGATGAAAAACGAAATGTTTACGGGAACAGCAAAGTTTATTTCAACTCTGCGTAAACGCAAGCTACTTTCATTAAAAAAAAAAAAAACCTTGCACCTTTTTCTGGGAATTCTTTGGTTACCCCTGAGGCAAGGCCAAATCCAGGGGACTCGTAAAAACGTAACAAAATGAACATAAACAAATTTTTGATGCGTTTTTAGTTTTTTGAAGTACCCCCCCCCCTCCAAGAAAACAAAAATTTTGTATCCCCCCGAAAAAAATTGTTTATACTGAAAAAAGAAAAATCGTGTAAAAGATCATATTTTCATAGAAGCACAATCACGCTCCGGAATTCAAGGGGGGGGGTCTATCTTTTTTATTTTAAGTTTGTTCATCATTCATAGCAATTTCTACTCGTCAAGTTTAACATCAAGGGGGGGGGAGTAGCCTATCTTTTTCATTTAAAGTTTTTTCATCATTCATAGCAATTTCTACTCGTCAAGTTTAACATCAAGGGGGGGGGGGGGTAGCCTATCTCTTTTATTTAAGTTTGTTTCATCATTCATAGCTAATTTCTACTCGTCAAGTTTAACATCAAGGGGGGGGGGGGGGGGGGTAGCCTATACTTTTTAATTTTAAGTTTGTTTCATCATTCATAGCAATTTCTACTCGTCAAGTTTAACATCAAGGGGGGGGGGTAGCCTATCTTTTTTATTTTAAGTTTGTTTCATCATTCATAGCAATTTCTACTCGTCAAGTTTAACATCAAGGGGGGGGGGTAGCCTATCTTTTTTATTTTAAGTTAGTTTTATCATTCATAGCAATTTCTACTCGTCAAGTTTAACATCAAGGAGGGGGGGCAGCCTATCTCTTTTATTTTAAGTTTGTTTCATCATTCATAGCAATTTCTACTCGTCAAGTTTAACATCAAGGGGGGGGGGGGGGTAGCCTATCTCTTTTATTTTAAGTTTGTTTCATCATTCATAGCAATTTCTACTCGTCAAGTTAACATCAAGGGGGGGGGGGGGGGGGTTATGCCTATCTTTTTTAATTTTAAGTTTGTTTCATCATTCATAGCAATTTCTACTCGTCAAAACATCAAGGGGGGGGGGGTTAGCCTATCTTTTTTAATTTTAAGTTTGTTTCATCATTCATAGCAACTTCTACTCGTCAAGTTTAACATCAAGGGGGGGGGTAGCCTATCTTTTTTAATTTTAAGTTTGTTTCATCATTCATAGCAATTTCTACTCGTCAAGTTTAACATCAAGGGGGGGGGGGGGTTAGCCTATCTTTTTTATTTTAAGTTTGTTTCAGCATTCATAGAAATTTCAACTCGTCAAGTTTAACATCAAGGGGGGGGGGGTAGCCTATCTTTTTTATTTTAAGTTTGTTTCATCATTGATAGCAATTTCTACTCGTCAAGTTTAACATCAAGGGGGGGGGGGTAGCCTATCCCTTTTATTTTAAGTTTGTTTCATCATTCATAGCAATTTCTACTCGTCAAGTTTAACATCAAGGGGGAGGGGTAGCCTATCTTTTTTAATTTTAAGTTTGTTTCATCATTCATAGCAATTTCTACTCGTCAAGTTTAACATCAAGGGGGGGGGGGTAGCTTATCTTTTTTAATTTTAAGTTTGTTTCATCATTCATAGCAATTTCTACTCGTCAAGTTTAACATCAAGGGGGGGGGGGTAGCCTATCTCTTTATTTTAAGTTTGTTTCATCATTCATAGCAATTTCTACTCGTCAAGCTTAACATCAAGGGGGGGGGGTAGCCTATCTTTTTTAATTTTAAGTTTGTTTCATCATTCATAGCAATTTCTACTCGTCAAGTTTAACATCAAGGGGGGGGGGGGGGGTAGCCTATCTCTTTTATTTAAGTTTGTTTCATCATTCATAGCAATTTCTACTCGTCAAGTTTAACATCAAGGGGGGGGGGGGGGGGGTAGCCTATCTTTTTTAATTTTAAGTTTGTTTCATCATTCATAGCAATTTCTACTCGTCAAGTTTAACATCAAGAGGGGGGGGGGTAGCCTATCTTTTTTAATTTTAAGTTTGTTTTCATCTCATTCATAGCAATTTCTACTCGTCAAGTTTTAACATCAAGGGGGGGGGGGGGGGGGGCTATCTTTTTTAATTTAAGTTTGTGCATCATTCATAGCAATTTCTACCGTCAAGTGTAACATCAAGGGGGGGGGGTAAGCCTATCTTTTTTATTTTAAGTTTGTTTCATCATTCATAGCAATTTCTACTCGTCAAGTTTAACATCAAGGGGGGGGGGGGGTAGCTATCTTTTTAATTTTAAGTTTGTTTCATCATTCATAGCAATTTCTACTCGGCAAGTTAACATAAGGGGGGGGGGGGGGGGGTAGCCTATCTTTTTTATTAAGTTTGTTCATCATTCATAGCAATTTCTACTCGTCAAGTTTACATCAAGGGGGGGGGGGTAGCCTATCTTTTTTATTTTAAGTTTGTTTCATCATTCATAGCAATTTCTACTCGTCAAGTTTAACATCAAGGGGGGGGGGGGTAGCCTATCTCTTTTTAATTTTAAGTTTGTTTCATCATTCATAGCAATTTCTACTCGTCAAGTTTAACATCAAGGGGGGGGGGGGTAGCCTTATCTTTTTTAATTTTAAGTTTGTTTCATCATTCATAGCAATTTCTACTCGTCAAGTTTAACATCAAGGGGGGGGGGGGTAGCCTATCTTTTTTAATTTTAAGTTTGTTTATCATTATAGCAATTCTATCGTCAAGTTAACATCAGGGGGGGGGGTGTTCTAAGGCACTCTAGCAATTGTACTGTAAGTTTAACATCAAGGGAGGGGGGGGGGTAGCCTATCTTTTTTATTTAAGTTTGTTTCATCATTCATAGCAATTTCTACTCGTCAAGTTTAACATCAAGGGGGGGGGGGGGGTAGCCTATCTTTTTTATTTTAAGTTTGTTTCATCATTCATAGCAATTTCTACTCGTCAAGTTTAACATCAAGGGGGGGGGGGGTAGCCTATCTTTTTTAATTTTAAGTTTGTTTCATCATTCATAGCAATTTCTACTCGTCAAGTTTAACATCAAGGGGGGGGGGGTAGCCTATCTTTTTTATTTTAAGTTTGTTTCATCATTCATAGCAATTTCTACTCGTCAAGTTTAACATCAAGGGGGGGGGGTAGCCTATCTTTTTTAATTTTAAGTTTGTTTCATCATTCATAGCAATTTCTACTCGTCAAGTTTAACATCAAGGGGGGGGGGGGTTAGCCTATCTTTTTAATTTAAGTTTGTTTCATCATTCATAGCAATTTCTACTCGTCAAGTTTAACATCAAGGGGGGGGGGGGTAGCCTATCTTTTTAATTTTAAGTTTGTTTCATCATTCATAGCAATTTCTACTCGTCAAGTTTAACATCAAGGGGGGAGGGGTAGCCTATCTTTTTAATTTAAGTTGTTCATCATCATAGCAATTCTACGTCAAGTTAACATCAAGGGGGGGGGGTGTAGCCTATCTTTGTTAATTTTAAGTTTGTTTCATCATTCATAGCAATTTCTACTCGTCAAGTTAAACATAAGGTGGGGGGGTAGCTATCTTTTTAATTTAAGTTTGTTTCATCATTCATAGCAATTATCGTAAGTTAACTCAAGGGGGGGGGGGTAGCGTTTGTTTGCAATTTCTATCGTCAAGTTAACATCAAGGGGGGGGGTAGCCTATCTTTTTTAATTTTAAGTTTGTTTCATCATTCATAGCAATTTCTACTCGTCAAGTTTAACATCAAGGGGGGGGGGGGGGGGGTAGCCTATCTTCTTTTATTTTAAGTTTGTTTCATCATTCATAGCAATTTCTACTCGTCAAGTTTAACATCAAGGGGGGGGGGGGGGGGGGTAGCCTATCTTTTTTATTTTAAGTTTGTTTCATCATTCATAGCAATTTCTACTCGTCAAGTTTAACATCAAGGGGGGGGGGTAGCCTATCTCTTTTAATTTTAAGTTGTTTCATCATCATAGCAATTTCTACTCGTCAAGTTTAACAACAAGGGGGGGGGGGGGGTAGCCTATCTTTTTTAATTTAAGTTTGTTTCATCATTCATAGCAATTTCTACTCGTCAAGTTTAACATCAAGGGGGGGGGGGGGTAGCCTATCTTTTTAATTTTAAGTTTGTTTCATCATTCATAGCAATTTCTACTCGTCAAGTTTAACATCAAGGGGGGGGGGGGGGGGTAGCCTATCTTTTTTAATTTAAGTTTGTTTCATCATTCATAGCAATTTCTACTCGTCAAGTTTAACATCAAGGGGGGGGGGGGTAGCTTATCTTTTTAATTTAAGTTGTTTCATCATTCATAGCAATTTCTACTCGTAAGTTTAACATCAAGGAGGGGGGGGGGGGGTAGCCTATCTTTTTTATTTTAAGTTTGTTTCATCATTCATAGCAATTTCTACTCGTCAAGTTTAACATCAAGCGGGGAGGGGGGGGGGGGTAGCCTATCTTTTTATTAAGTTTTTCATCATTCAGCAATTTCACTCGTCCAGTTTAACATCAAGGGGGGGGGGGGTGCCTATCTCTTTATTTTAAGTTGTTCATCATCATAGCAATTCTACTCGTCAAGTTTAACATCAAGGGGGGGGGGGGGTAGCTTATCTTTTTTAATTTTAAGTTTGTTTCATCATCATAGCAATTTCTACTCTCAAGTTTAACATCAAGGGGGGGGAGGGTAGCCTATCTTTTTTAATTTTAAGTTTGTTTCATCATTCATAGCAATTTCTACTCGTCAAGTTTAACATCAAGGGGGGGGGGTAGCTGATCTTTTTTAATTTTAAGTTTGTTTCATCATTCATAGCAATTTCTACTCGTCAAGTTTAACATCAAGGTGGGGGGGTAGCCTATCTTTTTTAATTTTAAGTTTGTTCATCATTCATAGCAATTTCTACTCGTCAAGTTTAACATCAAGGGGGGGGGGGTAGCCTATCTTTTTTAATTTTAAGTTTGTTTCATCATTCATAGCAATTTCTACTCGTCAAGTTTAACATCAAGGGGGGGGGGGGGGTAGCCTATCTTTTTTAATTTTAAGTTTGTTTCATCATTCATAGCAATTTCTACTCGTCAAGTTTTAACATCAAGGGGGGTGGGGGGGTAGCCTATCTTTTTAATTTTAAGTTTGTTTCATCATTCATAGCATTTTCTACTCGTCAGTTTAACTCAAGGGGGGGGGGTAGCCTATCTTTTTAATTTAAGTTTGTTTCACTCATAGCAATTTTACTCGTCAAGTTTAAATCAAGAAGCTTATCTTGTAAAAAGTGTTCATCATAATAGCAATTTTACTCGTCAAGTTAACTCAAGGGGGGTAGTACTTTTTAATTTAAGTTTTCATATTCATAGCAATTTCTACTCGAAGTTGAACATCAAGGGGGGGTAGCTATCTTAATTTAGTTGTTTCATCATAATAGCAATTATCGTAACGTTAACATAAGGGGGGGGGGGGGTAGCTACTTTTTAATTTAAGTCTGTCATCATTATAGCAACTATCGTCAAGTTTAACATCAAGGGGGGGGGTAGACCTATCTTTTAATTTTAAGTTGTTCATCAATTCATAGAATTCTACTCGTCAAGTTAAAAATCTTCAAAAGCTAACTCGTTTAAGTAACTTTAAACTCGGTCTCTACTTTTCAAGGAAAAGTTTTACTTAAAATAATGCATGTCTTTTGCAATATGTGACTTGATAACGATTAGTAGTAGCATGCCATATTAGTCTTATATTTGCCATCAGCGAGCGATGAAAATTCCTAAAGCCAACTTTGGGGAAATCAAACACCATACAGATTGAAAATATGGGGATAGGGGGGGGGGGAATTTATCATCTTTCAAACATAAAATAAAATAAACAAAAAATTTTTTTTCCAAAATCTAGAGGTGGATCTAAATGGTGGCCCATGCGTCATTGGGGCACTATTAACCTAAACTTGTAACCACCAAGTCCAGAAACCCTTGAATTTTAATTTTGGTGAGAACCGGACACAATTTATGAAAATGTACCCAGTATGTTTTGATTCAAAACATTCATACAACCTTAATATTTTTTGCTAAATGAGGTGTGCCATTAGCGAGGATGAAGAGAACTCTGACCACAAGAAGAGGTGGGACATTTTCAAAAGGAAAAAGACCATTGATAAAAGGATAAGATCCTTTTGATAAAGGATAAAGGATAAAGGACCATTGATAAAGGACCATTTTGATAAAGGACCATTGATAAAGGGTAAAAGGATAAGACCATTGATAAGATACTAGGTGGAGCAAAAGTTGAATGACAAATTTGGAATTACTGCCAGACCTCTATCGATTCGCAAAGAAACGAAGGCTTTTGAGAACCACAAATACCTTTGAAAAGATAACTTTCCCTCAAAACTACACGAATAGTGCCCAAAGTTAAAACTAAATAGTTGCATACGTAATGGGTTCACTCATTTCCCAAAGAGTCAAATACGTTAGTCATTCTCCCTTTCTAAAGAAAGACAATAAGCCACCACACAAAACTTACCATGGGATTAGTTGGATAAACATCGCTGTAAATCTATTTGGTAAAATAATATTGAACGGCTTTATGGAGGCAAGGGATACAAGAATCCCCAAAAATCAAGCTGGCTTCCGACCAGATGGAGACTACACTGACAACTACTTTGAGCGTTGGTTCATAATGTAGCCAAAATTATAATGGATACCTAATTAATGATACCAATTATTAATTAAACAACCCACGTGGAAAACCTCCTCGTGGTGCCCCTGTTTCAAAAAAATTTAGTCCGTAAACTGAATGGTGGGAGGTGTCATGAAAACTCTCCACTCTGAGCCTGGCGTAAGTACAATCTATGCAGGGGCACCAACTCTAATGCAGAGTCCCTCGACCTGGTTGGAGTCCCTTTATTGAGCTTGCCACCCAACAAAGAGTCTATTACCTGGCTCAAACAAACCCAAATAACCCTGAGGTCGAACTAACCTTCAGTCGGCAACCTTTAGTACGTCCCCAGGTAATCCAAACGGTCATAATTATGGTAGCCCACTGTAATGTACGAGGTAACATAAATAATTACGACTGGTTTTGATATTAGTTTAGCTCCAAACCATCTATTATGCACATTACGGAGACCAATTTCAACCGGGAGATATAAAGCCGCAAGGTTGTCACACAGGTGTACACGCTCTTCAGGCCAGAACAAATACGCACCGATCGTGCGAAATACGGGGAGGAGATGTTTCTATTAATATTCAGAGCCATATAATCTACTCATGTCTGAATAATCCAAGCTTAGAGTGACCCATACAAAGAGTTCTGTGACCATTCGGATTATATATAACTCTCCAGCCTGCCAGAATACTAGTTACATTGAAACCTCCCTCAATTTAGCATACAAATTTGTATGACGATGGCTATGGCTATGATTTTGATATGTTTAGTGCCTTATCTTTTAGTGTGGTAAGAACTAACACCGATCGGCAGTAACATGTAAGGCCTTTAGTAATAAAATCATTTGAGTTTAAGATTAAATTTTCCGGCAAATATGCCAAGTTTACCATCACTCTCCATCATAACGTATGGCTTTGTAGCAAAAATACTGATAAGATGGGATCAGACTTGTATGATCTTTCTCTTCCGCATGAGCATGAAAAAATTGCTAAATTTGCCACCTAACATGGCCCAAATAGACCATCTTGTCTTGATCTCTGTGCCTTACGGATCACTCTGATTCTTTTAAGGTTGACACTCATGCCTTCACAAGTGACCACGTTCCAGTCATTGTGGGTGGAAATCTTCGTATTCCTCCTCCAATAAAGCACGAGTGATCAATATTGCAATACAAAGGAGGAAATAGGAATGGCCTAAGAAACACACCTGCTTCTCTGCAAAGAAGTCTTCCTCCTTGAAGAGCTTGAGAAAGTTCCATAAAACTCCACCCTGTCCGCGGTCGACTATATCACAAGCTATATCACTTCTAAGCGGATCCAGATTTTTAATGTTGCTCATTACTTTCAGTCGAAAAAGAATTACTTTTATAAGTTAATTTCTGACCAAACATACTTCAAATCATACTAGGTAATCACCATCTCCATTTAAATTTTCCGATGGAAATTATCCCAGGAAGCTATCCTCTCCACGAACAATTTTCCCCTAAAAAAAATTCCAGAGCATTTCCCAGAACAAAATACTACATATAGACCATGAGCAAACTGCATAATTTATAACCCTTTCCCTAGCGGCTATGGGGTCATGTAATCAACATATACACAGTTATTGTATCTTTCAAGTATGCTGAATCAAATGACTCTTTAAAAAATATGATCAGATGTGCGATTTGGAGGAGAAAGAGATATGGGAGGGGGATAGTTGTCCTCAAATCTTTTTTGGTCACTTAAAAAGGGCACTAGAATTTTGTTTTTATCTCCGTTCAAATGAGCCCTCTGCCAATCTCCTAGAACCATTGATTCGATACGACCATCCCTGAAAAAAAAAAAAAAAAAAAAAAAAAAAAAAAAAAAAAAAAAATTAATAAACACGAACCCGTGATCTTAGTTCTGGCAAAAAATACAAAACACCCCATTTTTTAGATTATATATAACCTCTGCAACAGGGGTTTTCAGATAAGCTGAATCAGATGGTGTTATTTTCATTATGATCACTTGACTCATCTGGGGTTATCCCTTTTTTTCGAAAATCAGGCAAATTTTCCCAGGCTTGTAATTTTTGATGGGCAACATTAAACTTGACGAATTTTATATATTTTGAATCAGCATGAACGGACAATCCTTTTGGAGTAGTTCAAAAGTTATTGTCATATTCATTATATACTTCTATATATTATAGTATTTTCTGTGACAGACAGATCGCATTCATAAAAATGGTTCAATTATTATAATGAGTAAGAAGACTTATAGATCATGTAACCTTTCGGGGATGTTTTTCAAAAATAGGGTAAATTTCCTCAGACACATCGCTTTTGATGTGTGACATTAAAATTTATTTGATTTACTTGACTAAAGGCTAATGCCGCATGGTATGTGGCGTAGAGAGCATAGCAACTTTGCTCCTCCTGGTGGACCTATCTGCTGCTATGAAGGGGGAGGGGGGGGGCTCGACAGCAGCAATGTCAGCCATGTTGAGGAACTTCTGAAGGCTGTCCTTCCATCTGGTCCAAGGTCTACCGCTCGGGCGTAACCAACCCTCGGATGTGGGGTCAAAGTCGTATATGATTCTAGCATGGGCTGACGGTGGTATCGGAAAATGCCCAGACCATCTGTGAGTTCCCTGAATAATTTGTGTTAAAAAAGGAACTTGGTGAGTAAGATCAAGGAACCTTTCATTACTCACAAAATCATCCCATCGGAGCTCCTCAATTCGACGAAGTTGTTTCGCCTGGCAGGCGTATATCATGCTCAAGATAGTGGATTTAAGAGGCCATGTCTCAGCCACGTAAAGCAGGACTAAGATTACGGATGAGCTACATATGCGCATCTTCGTGCGTCCAGAAATATGGGGTGATCTCCAGATGGCACTGAGTCTTCCAACGACAGAAAAAGCTTTCGCAATTCGGCTGTCCAGTTCCGCGTCCACGGAGCCATCATTCGAAATCACGGAGCCAAGATAGGTGAAGTAAGTAACAAATTCAACGTGGGCTCAACAAGCTGTAATAAATTCCAGGGGAACAAATGGGACTGGCTGCTCGACTGCCATTATTTTTAATTTTTCCCAATTTACATTAAACCCGACTTTGCAGCTTCTTCATGTAGGACATTCAGAGCATCTATTACCTGCTGCAAGGAGTCAGTAACGAGCGCAAGGTTGTCTGCGAAGTCAACATCGGTCATGACTCGATCTCCAAATTGGAGGCCAAAGGGCAATCGATCGGTAATTCGAGTCATTACATTGTCTATGACACAATGAAACAATTCTGGGTCGACACCACAACCTTGCCACACACCAGTTTTGATGATAAATGACGCACTCCGCTTCCCATTCACTTGGATGCAGTCCTCGGTTTCCTCGGATAACTTTTCAAGGAGTAGACAGTATTTGGCAGGGAGTCCGAGGGATCGGACTATAAGCCATAGATATTTACGGTCGACCAAATCGAAGGCAGTCTTAAAGTCCAGAAAGGCTACAACCATTTCTGCTGAATTCTTTTGTCTTTTCCACCAAATGCCGTACTGTAAAAATCTGTTCATCAGCAAACCTCTCGGGTATAAACCCGGCTTGTTAGATTCGCCTCTTCCTTCGCAGAAAATTGCTGCAGCGAGTGAGCAGAATCATTCCAAAGAGCCTTTCGGGCACTGAAAGAAGAGTAATTCTTCTGTAGTTTGAGCATGTGCACTTGCATGCCTTCCTTTTCCATAGAGGTAGGATGTTCCCGCACGACAGTCCCTCAAAACCCCTGCTGTGTGCCATACTAGAGAGAAGAGCATCTGGAGCCAGAGTAGCATTGCTGACCCCGCGTTCTTGAGGAGCTCTTCTGATATTCCACATAATCCTGCAGCCTTATTATTCTTCAAACGTTTTGTTGCTGACTGGATTTTTATATATTTAGAATCAGAACAAAAAGGCAATTCTTATGATATATAAAATTTTTATCAAAATTCCGTTTTTTTTTCAGTTTCGGTTACTATTGGGCCAAATCGCTTCTTATTCTGAAGTGTTTGAAACTTGGTGCCCGCGACTGTAAAAAAAAAACTGAATTTGAAATTGAAGATCTTTGTCATTACAACTTGAATTTCAGCTTTTTGCTGATGTTTTAAGACGTATATGGTTGTGCAAGTTTCCACTTAACCAATTTAAGCAATTAGATCCAGTTTCTAGTGCTGGTACTCAGTCGGGGGGATAAAAAAAAAGAGAGAAAAAAACGTATAGGTTGTGCAAGTTCACTTAACAATAAGCATAGATCAGTTTCAGGTCTGGATCAAGTCGCTGGGGAAAAAAAAAAAGAGAGAAAAAAAAATATAAAAAGAAAAAGACAAAAAAGAGAAGCAGACAAAGATTAAACGACAGATAAGGAAGAGCAATACATATAAAACAGAAAATGAAATACCTGTTCTTTTTCAAGAAATAGAAGGGCTCCATCCATAAGCAAAGGTAACAATTCATCATATCTTTGTTGCCCAAGATACCTAAGAAATAGATTACTTATTTTTTTCAGTGAAGACCTAACAAAATATAGATGAAAACCATAGATTAAAATACAAGTTTAAACTGTTTCCAAGTTTCTCGAGCCTTTTTTTTTAAACGACTTTTTTTTTAAATATATTTTTTTTTAAACGACGTTCCGTGAGTTATTTAAACCAACAGATTTTTTCCAGCAAATAAAAGATAAATACAAAAAGCAGGTCTGAAAACGACAAGTCAAGGCATAAGAAATATGTATATACACAAAAAAAATTCTGCTGCCACAGATACCTTTTTTATTGTTATTATTGTTAATGAGGACCTAAGAAAAAGAGTGTTTAAAAACACATAACTAACATAAATAACAAATTTATGCAAATGGAAATTAATTCTTACAAAAGACTATTTGCCGTGGCTTAAAAATTTGAACCGACATATACGAGAGACAAATTTTAAGCTTTGTAAGCTTCAATTTAATTACTGTAGACAACTCAGACACATACATTGTACAGGTTTCAGTTGTCGAGATTCTAGAGTCTACATCACTTATTCAGGTTGGTTTCGATATTGTCTGAAAACTCACAAGCTATCGTTTTCCCTAAGAATTCTGGTTGACCTCCTCCTGACAAAGAGCAATGAACTCAAATTTGTCAAATCGATATAAGAGTGCTTATAATAAAAAAAAAATCCAACAGGATATCAAAAACTACAGAAATCAGTTGCACTATAATTCTCTGCTGCAATGCGGAGATATAACCAGAGGACCTGAACAGTTGCGAAGGCAAAGTCATATCCCCACAGTTGCGAAGGCAAAGATAAAAGAAATTGTTAACATAGCTAAACAAAAGCATTAACCCAAAATTAAATGGATTTTACTAAGATGATTTACGCCAAGGAAAGTACAAACAAAAAATCATTAAAAATATTGACTTTAAATAAATTGCCTCTTCGGGGCACAAGATAACGTTCTAGAGTATTGAGCCTGCTAAAATAGTTCCTAAGAGTCAATAATAAAGAAGAAAAACTATTTGGAAAAGAATATATAAAACCACTATGTCACTTCACGACAACAAGCCCTTGTCAAAATTAACAAAATCTCGGCAATTGCTCTCTTGGAAAGTTTATCAGAAAATATTAATCTACTATAAATTTAAGCGTTTGATGAATTATGTCCTTCCCTGTAGAAATCTTGGAGCCTAATTTGACGACTAGTACATATCAATAAGATCAAGAGGGTTCCTTAGCAGAAACCAGATCACAATAAAACAGGGAAGATACAAAAGTATGTGGCCAAAGGCAATCTTTCAAAGCTCACACCATTCTTTCCAGCAGTGAACAGGCGTCATTTCTCTCGAATTTGGAACTACCATAGCTGATATATCCCTTAATAGTCCCAAACAATGGCACCAGAAGATCCCATTTTATAAGATCTTGTTGAATCCGTCTGCAATTCAACAGCAAAGCTCATTATTCAAAACACCAAAAATTGCCTTCATTAAGTATTACTCTGAGAAGACACTGAGCCCAAAAGGTACTCAGTTGCAAAGAGTTACTAACTCAAGAGCTTAGGGTGGAGTAAGATCTTGGACGTAACTTAAAAACTGCAACAGAAAATCTAAAGTGCTACCCTCATCAATGTTATCGAGCCTTACTGATTAATGACGAGCCATACTGATGAAGACGGACTAGAAGAGAAATCAAAAATGAAAGAAAGGCCTGGATCTAGCTAAAATCATGGCAGTGGTGCGTCTCAAACAGCGGTCTCAATGAGGAGGAAAAAGCCATGAAATTGTAAGATTTCTCCGACAACATATCATGACGCTTTAACGGAGTCCTAGCTCAAGTGACCACAATTTTCAAAAGTGAGTTCCACAACTTCCGTTTTCTGCCACCCCTGAGAAAAGAATTGTAAACTTATTGAATTCTCAAAGCTTGTCAAGAACAAGTCCGGCACTCTTTGAGTTATTCATTCTTTTTCCATCAGAGCCACTACTCACACTACTTTTTTCGCAGATGCTACGGAAACAAACCTTCGAATGTGTCAGAGACAATAATATCCTGAATACAAACCTTCTTTGCAGAGGTGCATGTTGCTGGAAATTGTAAACTCCTTCCCACGATGAACATTCAATTAAAAACTGACGAAAGAAGAGAAGCCCAGATTCTTGGCATTGCTACGACATAATTTGACTTAATCTAAACATTTGGCTGGACGAGAATTCTATTAAAACACGATTATAGCGAACACAGGACGATTACAGACTAGAAACCGAATTTACCTGCTGCCACTGACCATGCTATATTCTAGCAAATTTTAGAGACGTGACACATTTTTAAGCTGACCCCCCCCCCCCCCCTCACTCGCTATACAAGGAGCTCTACAGTCAGAAAATACAATCATCAACAGGGTTCTGAATTTCAAAAATGGAAGAGAATCACCAAGCCACGAATTCTCCATAGCCTATTGGTGAGTACCTTGCTACCTGTGAACTTACTAAATATAATAGTTTTGAAGAAAAAAAAAACATTTCCGTTTCAAGTCAGATGAACAAGCAAATTAAATCTTGACTACATCTTCTCAAACGTGATGAAGATGAACGACTCACTAAGAAAACATTTCTCTTGCTATTGCAGACCTGTTAGTATGGAAAACAGTCCAAATGGCAAATACTGTCTCTTTGACATCAGCTAAAGGAGAAAGAATATTCAGCAAGCTCAAGATTACAAAAAGTGTTCTTAGTTCTACAACGAATGAGAACTTGACATGATCACTTGATCACTGGCTGACATTGATCATCTGTGAAAGTAAGATATGGATCAATATAAATTGTTGCAACTAGCTCAAAGGTGCAAAGGAAAGAAAAATCGGTAAATTTCTCTCAAATTATGACTGTATAAATATTTTAATCTTCAAATATTACCATTTATGTAAGGGTCTATCTTTTCAATTTTTGTGGCCAGGGAGTCTCTTTCCTCTAACATTTTCCTTTGGGATATCAAAAAAATGCAAATGAGAGTTGAAGGATGGCAGACCAGACCATTACATGGTATTCTCTGCTCACTCTAAATTTTCATCTTAATTTTTTCTTAAGGTCATTGCTAAAAACCCTTGATTTGGTGTAATTTTATTCCACAGCTCAATTCCTTGACAGAAACGGTATTAGGGCTAAATAAATTCAATATTCTCAATTCGTCACATGAGTCCTAAACACCAAGTTTTGTTTCAAACTATGAAAATCTATGAATTCTTGTTTTCCTTCTACAGCCAACATTTCAATATTTTCAACTTTGGGGGAGGGGAGGAGGAACAAGAACCAAAAACTAAAAGCGAAAGTAAAACAAAAGCATAGCTTCAAGTAGTTTGTCTTCTATCTTTAAATTTGTAGGGTGTATCAGTCGTGAACAGAGGGAAACTAAAAATATTCAGCATCTATGTGTGGGGTAATTTTCTCTTTTTAACTTTGGCAAGATAGGCAGTTTACTCCAGAAAATCATTGAAAAAATAAACCAACACATAACAATGCAAGAGTAAGAAACAAAAATAAAACAAAGCTGAAAATAAACAAAAAAAAACTGGGCAAAGAACTCAAACTGCAATACATATAACATCAATAAGTCTAACTAATTATATTATTATATAGAAATAACAAACCTAAAATAGAGCGTTCTATACATTTGATGAGCTTCATAGAATTGGCCAGCTTCAAGTGATGCTTTCAGTTTCTCTAACACTCTATTAGTTCCGCCAGTTCTGTTGTTCTGTTGACTTTCCATTTTGATTCTGCAGAGATAAATTTTTTACTATGAAACAATGTTAAAAATAAAATACAAAGAATTTGACAACAAGCCACTGACAACACTGTCAAAATTGACAACAATGCCAAAATCTGTCAACAATGACAAAATTTTAAAATGAGTGGTGTCAGAGGACTTCCCGAGCTACGTGTTTCTAACCCAGAGCAAGTGAGCTTTTGAATGAGAACTTTCGAATTTTTATAGCAAGGGTAAATGCTTGAAATAAGCACGTATTCCAACAAACTTTTTTCTATGATTAGAAATTTACCCTTGAAATATAGAACTACCCACTTCCAAAAATATGCAAGCTTCTATACAGTTTTAAAAAATATAGAATAAAAGTGAATCAACCAATCATTACGAAAACCTAGAGTCTAATTAAACCTTAGAGTCTTAGTTTGGAGTGTAGCTGCTTATTTTAGACTTATTGAGCCTAAAACTTACAGAGAACTTTAAATAATTATGTACCCAAACCTTTTATGATGGGTTTTTTTAATATATTTATGCCACGCATTAAACTTTTACCTAAACAAGAAAAAGACCTAGATTTCAGATATTTACCTACAATATGGATGCATGACAGCTACACTTGTACTGGTGACTAGCAAGTAATAATATTAGCCTAATTAATTGATAATACACTTAGGTGCTTGTTGAGATTTATAGTTTTTTTTTTACTGCAATCTCAATGATTACAAGTAAAATCTATGGTGGTAGTTGTGACTTTCATTATTGATTAAGTTCCAAACTAATCATAAGTTTTCATAACAATGATGTAACATACTTGTATGTGTGTGTTAGATTAGTATCAACAAATCTTACTTTAGCCATGTTGAGTGTTAGTGAGAATGCTGTTAATTTCCAAGTGCTGAATCAGAGCTCTGTTGACAAATCTCTCAAGCACCTTTACAACTGCACTAGTGATGCTGATAGGACGGTAATTTTCTGGTAATTACAACTGCATAAGTGATGCTGATAGGACTGTAATAAACTGGTAATTTTCTGCGTGATCATTGGGGCCTTTTTTGTGGATTGGTGTGACATAGAATGTTTTCCAATCCAATGGTAGTTCTCTGTTTTGTAGGGCCATCTGGAAGAGTCTACCCAAGGAGAGAACTGAGAAAAATTCAGCATTCTTTGAGAAGCCTTGGGTGTATTCCATCTGATCCTTCGGATTTATTAACATCAAGCTTTTCCAGACTATTTAAGACCATATCTTTGGTAATTGATAATTTTGGCATTGGATGACCTATTGAGTTTGATGGTGCTGCAGGGATAGTTCAACAAGATTGAATGGTGAAGGCAGAGGCAAACTGGGTATTTAATACATTACCCTTATCTACTGGTGATGAGTGGGTTATGTCATTATGTTTGAGGTCAGGAATGGTGTGACGGTTAAGATTTTTAGAAGAAATATGTCTCCAGAAAGATTTGGGGTTTGCCTTGATATCTATGGCAAGCTTCTCCTCATGTTGAGACTCAGTTTCCTAACTAAATTGGAGGCGAGATCTGAGCATTTGCTTACCTTTTCCAATGTTCCTGTGTTTTCTCCTTGTTGTACCTTTTCCATGCCCTGGCTTTCCTGTTGATTATTCTTTTGGATCCTTTGTGAGGAAATGGAAGTGTTTTTGGCTGTTTTTGGTAGATGACATGGGAGGTGTTTTTTTACTTGACAGGAGGGCTTCTTTGACATTTGTCCATGATATGATGACATCAGAAATAATTAACTCTGACCAACTTATTGAGGCTAGTTCCTTCTGTATTGCTACATAGTCAATAAAAGTTTGAGGAAGAAAATTAGGTTGCAGAGGTGTATAATACAGAGAGGATGACTGAGTGGTTGCTGTTGCCAACTGGAGGAAGAAATTCATTTCTGATAAGGGAATCTGTATTGCTCAAAATTACGAGATCCAGCAAGGAAGGATTCTGGTTGCAATGATGCCTTGTAGGCTTGTCAACCGTTTGATGAAGGAAGTTGTCAGATAAGCAAGACACAAAGTGTGAATCTCCATTACTCAATACTGCAAGACCAAGACCATCAACCCGCTTGATTAGTGGGAAGTTGAAATCACCAATAATTATCAGATGATATTGTAGATGCCATTTCATCAATGATAGTTTTGAGATATATTTCATAATTATCAAGACTGAGTGCACTAAGGCTTCTATATACACACCCAATACAGATTTTTTTATTTTCTGAAGAGCCATATAGATATCAAGCCATAAACTTTCCACCCAGGGTATATTGAAAATTAGATCATTAATATGACTAACTTGGAAACCTTCTCTGACATAAATACCAACTCCTCTTCTGCAGTTTGGCTGCCCCGGGTTAGTGAAGCACTGAAAACCGGATATCTGCAACGAACTTTTGGTAATAGGTATTGTTGTAAATTTTGGCCGAATCTCCACTAACCCAGCAATATCTGCTTCTTCATCTTTTAAGAGCACTTGGATATTTAGAAGCTTGTTTGTAAGAGAATCAACATTGCAAGAGATGACAAGCAGGGTATTATTATTTTGAGTTTTCATGACTTGTCGTCCAGCAGCAGAAGTCCCAAAGCTGCGACTGTGTTTGACAAAGGCAGGGTAGATGTTAATTCAGAGAATGGCAGTGAGGAAGCTTGAGTTACTTGTACTGGCATTCCCCAGGGGACCATTCTTGGACCAAGTCTCTTCAACTTATATATAAATGATGCACCAAATCTTCTCTCAAACCTCCTCACTTTTTATGCTGATGATTCAAAACTTGTTGGTAAGGCAGCCACAACCTTTGACCTACAATAAATCCAAAAGGACGTGGACATTCTTGGGACTTGGGCTGAAAAATGGGCTCCTCTTTCAATACTGACAAATACCATTTCATCCTGCTTTGGCAATCATAATACACATCAGCAGTACCATCTCCAAGGTAACCCACTTTTTGCAGTCTCTGAAGAAAGAGATCTTGAGGTCATTGTTGATTATCAACTTAATTTCAGCAACCATGCAAAATCTGTATCGTTGTCTGCCCTCTAATCTCTTGGAATGATCAAAAGAACAATCTCTAGCAGAAGCCCAAGTGTGTTTATGAAGCTCTACAAGGCACTAGTTTGCTTGCACCTAGAGGTTGAAATGTCCCTGGCGTCACCCTATTTCAAGAAGGACAAAGAAATACTAGAAAGAGTTCAACAAAAAGCAACCAAAATGGTCAAAGAACTCAAACAAATTCCATACAAAAAGTGTTACGTCACTTGAAGCTTCCTACTCTTGCATACCAGAGGAAACATGACATGAGAATCTTCAAGAAATGTTCCTTAATCCAAGAAAGAAGCCATTTCTTCAGCCAGTGAATAACTAACTTGTGGAATCAACTATCTGAAGATACAGTGGCTGATGATTTAACAGATGCATTCAAGCAAAAGCTTGACAAAGAATGGCTACAGCAAGAGTTCCTGTACAACTGAGAAGCTGGTGAGTCCTCAACCCAAGTTTAGCAAAAAACATACAGAAGTCATAATGGAGCATAACAAGGATGAAAATCCTTAAATTCGCTCCAAGCTGCAATTTAAGGTAATACACCACCTTGCCTGGCTCCCTTCTTTACTGTGACTGGCTCAGTTATATCAGATATCCATTTTAACTGGACAAAGAAATTACAATATCAATACTGGTGAATCTTTACAACAGAAAAATTAACTCCTGCTCAAACTAGGGAATGAAGGACCTGAAGATGTGCTATATGGTCAATTGTGCTGAGAATATCCATCATGCAAAAATAAAGCAGCCTTTTTTGCAATTTTCCAAAGCCAACAGCTGGCCAAGAATATGATGGGCTTGAGGACAACCAAAGCCCACTCTGAACCCCACTTGATATTCAGAAAAATCTCAATAAGTCCAAATTTCTGGCAAGATAGCATACTCAAATAGCTTGCTCATGAAACAAGACACTGTAATTGGTTGATAACTGGAACACTGATCTGAATCCTTTCCCTTTTTCAAAACCAATGTTATGATTCCTGAAGGGAAACTATCTGGAACTAATCAGGAGCACTTACCTTCTTAACCATCTTCAAAGCCTGGTAGATATTACCACCAGATAATGACAATATTTGCTTATTTTACTTTAAACAAAAAAAAAACAGATTAAGCCATAGACTGTTCAAAGCCATAAGCTGTTTTGCATTTTATTATTTTTCTCTTTCCTCTATAATTAATATTCAGTTATTAACTGTTATTCAAAAATGGTAAATAAATCTCATTTATTCATTTGAATAGGCTAGGATGTAGGAATAACTGTAGCCTAGCCTAAATTTAAATATTGAAAAAAAAAGGTTTTTCAAGATCATAGTCAGTCAGTCCTGACAAGTCTAGTCCTAACTATCAGCCAATCCTAATTATATAGCCCCATGTACATCATGTCCAAGTTTAGAAGTCTCTTGTCTAGGTTTTGAAAAGATGCACTTTAGTCAAGATATTTGTTCAGGACTAGGTGCTGCCTGAGCACTCAGGGCCTTAACCTAATACGAGCATTTCCCAAACACTGAACCACTCTTTACTGGCTTAATTGTAGGATTGGTACTTATGTATTATACCACCAACACTAAATTCTATACTTTGTAAAAGTTGAGAACAAACTGGTTTTATCTGTCTGTATTAAAAAACAATTATCTTACATTCAGTGGAAAACAAGCGGTGGGAGACACAATACATTAGAATTTTATAATTTGGGATATATATTTGTTTTTAAAGTATTATATTTTCATTCATATTTGGCATTTTCATTAAGATTAACCTAACTTCACTTCTTAGGTGTTGGAAGTATAATACATAAGTACCACAGGATTGATTATAGAAATTAAACCTTAAGAAATAGATCTTTTGCTGATATAAAGCAAAGGGAAAGAATTTTGAACCTTATACTTTTACTCCTGATTTGTAAATTTTTACAGATTTGCAAATATATTTTTAGCTTCAGGAAAATACACTAAAAATGCTTAAAATCCCACTGAAATACTAGGAATTATAGTTTCAAAAAACAAGGCCAATGAAAAGACATTGAAAACACGAACTTAAGGTAAATCTAGTTTATCACAATTTAGGTAGCCTATATACTTAGGCATATCTATATAGACTATATGCTAGGCTACCGTCGACCAACAATGGGCTAATCTAAAGGACGAGCTACTTACACTTCAAAAAAAACACACGTCAGTAAAACTCACGCCAAAGCCCAAAACACTGCCTTCATGACCCCCGAGATACGCAAGGAAAGAAACAGGAGGGGACAGTACTGGAGAAAGTACAATAAAGGAGGGGAAGGAAGAACACTACCAAAAGTTTGCGAAAGCTCGAAAAAAACTAAGAAGCCTAACTAACCAACTTTACGCACGGTACGAGTCCAAGCTAGCTGATGATAGTAAGAATAACCCAAAGAAGTTCTGGAAGTACGTAGCAAGTAAGGACCACAGCAGACGGTCAGTAAAAGCACTCAGTACAGATGATAGCAAGGAAGTGATCAACTTGAAGGACATCACTGAACTCCTCAACAGGCAGTTTGCGTCGGTTTTCACCAATGAACCAGATGGTCCTCTCCTCATAGCCCATCATACGACATCCCTAATCGATGCCACTATTCTACTCTCCCCCCCCCCCTGTCACCCAAAAGCGACTTGAAGCGCTAGACGTCAATAAGTCCGCCGGTCCTGATAACTTGCACCCAAGACTATTGAAGGAGCTTGCCAAAGAAATTGCACAACAACTATGCAATATATTCCACCTGTCGCGTGACTCGAAAAAGGTACCCAAAGACTGGAAGCTGACCCATGTCACCCCAATATTCAAGAAAGGTGACCGCACCAAAGCCATAAACTACAGACCCATCAGTCTGACCTCAGCGGTGGCAAAAAACTCTTGAGCGGATTGTGAATGCTGATATTTTGACACATCTCCATCAAAACAATATACTTTCCCCCGACCAGCACGGATTTCTGCCAGGAAAATCGGTTGAGGACAATCTCCTTGAGACATACAGCACCATAAACAGATCACCTGGAGAAAGGAATCCATGTGGACCTAGCTAAGGCTTTCGACAAGGTACCACACAACCGTCTCAGATTGAAACTTTCAGCAGCAGGTACCCACTCGGACGTGGTCGATTGGGTCATGGGCTTTCTGACTCGTCGGAGTCAGCAGGTTCGACTCTTCACAACTAATGGCGACAAGGTCTTCTCCGAACCATGTGATGTTGTAAGCGGAGTCCCCAAGGTACGTTTTGGGCCCTACCCTATTCCTTATATACATCAACGATATGATGAACGGAACAAAAAACAACATCACTCTCTATGCTGACGACTCCAAGCTGTTTGGGCCTGCAAACCAACAAAGTCTGCAGCGTGACCTTCATAAAATCCGAAACATGGGCACAGACTGGACTACTTGAATTCAACGCATCGAAGTGCAGTGTCCTTCACTTTGGAAGCAACAACCCCGTCACCAGTACAACACATGTCCGATCCCAATTCACTGGCTAGCTTAGTACTAAAGACATGTCCGAAGAAAGAGATCTAGGAGTGCTGATCGATGAACAACTGAAGTTCCACGGCCCACTGGCAACAAGCAGTTTCAAAAGCAAATTCAAGCCTTGGTCTCCTCAAACGCAATATAACCAGCCGCTCCCGTTACAGTCTTTCTAAGGCTCTATAAGGCTATAGTTAGACCCGTTTTGGATTTTGGTACGTGTCTCACCTCCCCTTTTATAAGAATGATACCAGTCTAATCGAAGGAGTTCAGAGACGTGCCACGAAGTGCATAGCTGACCTACGAGATCTCCCGTACAACAAGAGGACTGGAACGCATGCAGCTGCCAACACTCGTCTTCAGACGCCGCGTGGTGATATGATGCTGACCTACAAGTATAACGCACAACCAAATAACCCCCTCTTTACCAAACATTCAAGTCAGCACCATACAAGAGGACACTCACATAAGCTGTCAAAACGTTTTTGTCAAAACACGAACGCGGCAAACACTTCTTCTCCGAGCGTGTTGTCAACGATTGGAATAGCCTTCAAGCTGAAACGGCGACTGCACCTACGACTGCGTCCTTCAAGTCCAGACTTGGAATGACAAGGAATGGAATAACAAGCCATGGAAATATGAGTGGGACTGTCCGTCCCACTCAACTACTGACTGATGCCAACTTTATCATAATGAGTGTCTTGCTAGGAGGGCTGATGCCGCTTGTCATACCCAACCATCTCGCATACTCGATCCGAAGTTGCTGTTGTGTGCGGCGGTGTCAGCTCTATACCACTGAGAATGGTCTTTACAGGCCATACCTACCTCGTGGCCACCGTACGAGTGGGCTTAAATTGCATCTCTCCAGCAGACCTCTCCTATGGCGTGTCACTGGGCCTTAACACAGTGACGAATTTTTTGCCATCATTGACCCGGAGCACAACAGATCCAGTATGGACCTTAATTTGCTCCGAAGTGCGAAATTAAGGTAATTAAGGTAAGGTACCTAACTTAAATACAAACTTATATCTTTCCTGAAAGCACTTTGCTCTACTTTACCCCCCCCCCCCCAATGTGCTAATATAAAGCCCAAATTAAATATTTACTATGTATTTTGTCATACGTCACTGTTTTCTTCAAATAGATTTAACAGCAAACAACCAACATCAACAAGATCTAGAAACAGGAAAAATGCATGAAGAGTACAGTCTACAATTTGAGATTTATATTTGCACATTAAGAGGTGGTGGTACTGGTGTTGTGGGGATAAAGTAAAACACTCTTAGGAATGACATAGCCTAGGCCAAGAAAGTATTTTAGAAGTTTCTCAGTTTTTTTCTGAATATAGCCTGTTTTTTTTCACGTCGTGATATTTATTTCTCAGATTGTAGTTCCTGTGATATTTGAAAAATCTAGTTACCTGTTTGGCGGAGAGCCTAGATAAGACTAGTTTTGTTTTCAATCAATGTTTTCATATGAAATGGGCAGACCTTTCCTGAACTTTAAACAATAAACACCTCTGTTTGAAAATCTTTGCACTTTCTGAATTTAGATAGCGATAAGGGTTACTGATTGAGACCAATTTTAGGACTTGGGTTCTAATTATTGGTTGTTGTGGCAAAAGTTGCCGGGAATAAAAACCGGGAATAACCAATCGAATATGGCTTGAGTGCAAAGACCTGAATTGGGAAAACTGGCTGCGAGGACTTCCCCCTTGAACAATTTATAAGATTTTTTTGCGCACAAGTGCATATTACAAAGTAAAATTTAAGAATCAGGAAATCGAGAGATGTACCTATCAAGGAAAATAAACTAGCAAGTAATTATTTTAGTTTTAGTAGTTTAAATATTTGATTATCTCTTTTTTTGAACAAAGGGGTAAAATTTTTTTAAATTTGTGTTTGATTATCTCCTTAATGAGCTCCTCAGTACTTCAGACAATAAAAATCAAACCAATATCAATAAACAGATGTGAAAAGTGGAAGTGACTATATTTAATTTGGCTGCAAGTCTACATTCATGCCCACCACGTAATTTCCCTTTGAGAAAAAATTGATAAAAACTTTTAAAACTGAAATATCAATGCAAAGCACCAAATATCATAATCAAATGTCATCGCTTTATGGCATTGTTCAAATAAAACTTATTTTTTACTTGATTATCGTCGTAAATTTATTCTTTGTCTTTCTTTCCATTCTTAAACCAATGTTATATTTACCTTTTGCATTATTACAGCCCACTATATATACATTCATATAAATTTATATGCAGTGTTACGCCATACCAATTATTCTCCTTTCCTTTTTTATTCTTAATAATAATTTCTGGTCGTTTGAGTTTGAATTATTGTAGCTTCTATTCTACTGATCTTAAGTTTAATATGGGCCTTTACTTTTCTTTAAAAAAAACTTTCTTTTTGTAAAGTTTTTGTAGTGTATATATATATATATATATATATCTATATATATATATATATATATAATATATATATATTATATATATATAATATATATATATTATATCGGCGCGTACAAACAGCTCCTCTCATTTGATCTGCCATCAGCGGTCCAATTACCCTGGAACACGTATTTTGGCAGAAAACTTTCTCAAAATGCCTTTGAAACCAACTTGAGACTTCGAAACCTATTTTAAATTCCTAAAAACATCTAATAATAACATTACACTACTAACTACCGATTTTCATGTATGTATTGGAATAAATTAATTTAAAATTAGTTTCTTCAAAATTAGTGTTCCAACGTTGAAGCCAAGTTTCGCGTACAAGAGAAATCTGACTTGTCTACCCGTGAAAAGATCTGATGCCGCCTATGTTCTATCTGCAAAAAACGTTCTCCGGAGCACTCGCACCCTGGTCCGGGTTTTTATAATGGGTGAGATAGGGAATGATCATACTGGATAATTATATGAACTGTGGTAAATACTGAGCAAGATCTTGGAATCGCTTTTGATATTGAATTAAAATTCAGCACTCATGCTAAAAAGTTAGCTGCTGGTGCTAATTCAACCCTGGGACTGATTAAGCACACTCTGTCTACTAGTTCCCCTAAAGTCATTAACCTTCTGTATATAGTCAGGGAGCCACACAAGAGAAATGTTGATATTTAAGGTTTTGGGTGGTCAGCAAGCAGCAGAAGGTTTGAGATTGCTATCTGATGTAATTGATCATTCTGAATACGAAAAAATAAGCGTTATATAGTTGACAAATTGGTGCTACATTCCCATTTCCTCAAATGCCCTAGAAATCAATCTCAACTGATCAAAATTCCCTTAAAATCAATAAAAAATTCAAAACTGATCCAAAATTGCTCAATTATAGGTAAATTTAAAGGAAATTGAATAATGTTCAATGTTCTTTTTCTAAAATTGTTTTATATTTTTTTGTTCAATTTTAATCTTTAAAAATAGACAAAAAAACATAACATAATTTATGGCCTTTCGGAAATAATCTTGATTTATCTTGAAAATTTGCCTACCACAATCTATATTTTTATTAATGGACTTGGTACAAAATTTATTGTTCTACAAAATGCATGATCTAGAAATTCTCTAACCTATTTAATTTTTGAACTATAAGCAAAGAACCAGAGTGACCCAATTCTCAGCTCAGATAACCAGAGGCATGTATCTAGCATGAATACACATGCCCCAGTAGATCTCCTGGACTTAGCTGAATAGAAAAACTCCAGCAAAGCAGAATAGCCTATATGAAAATATGATTGAGTGTGCTGCTGCTAGCTAAAAAGAGACTGGTACCAGTGATACAATTACTGATGGTAAGTTTTACGTGATAATTATGAAACATTGATAACTCAAAGTGCAAAAGATTTTGATGCGTCCTCTGTTTATTCTTACAATCATTTGCATGTAGGCTAGGCTAGCTCAGGGTTGGGTTTTTTAGAACCCAACCTGTGTTGGGTTTTCTCCTCTAATATTTTTTAATATTAATCTCGTTTTATCCATTCTCTTTACTCTAAAATCTTACTCTTTTTCTACTTTTTGTGGAAGTGAAGGGATTACTAAACACATTTTCAGTTGCCAGGCTTGGAAACCATTTAGTTTATGGGTTAATTTGGAATGGTAGACTATAATAAGATAACTAAGAAAATAACCTTCCCTTAGATTCAGAATTTAATTCTGCATCCAATTATAACAATCATCTCTGTAAATTGGTAAATTCAAAAAAGTAGCAGATTTGAAAATAATTATGGCTGTGTTCAGCATAATGGTCACTGCTGACTGACTACAAGCAACTTATGAATAGAAATGAAGGCAAGGTATCACTGGCTGGTCATAGGTTATACTGGTGCTTGAAAATGCAGCAATTGTTAATAGCTACAATTTTAATTGCCAGTGACTTTCCCAGACCAGTTTTTTTTATTGTTTTCTTGCTTTGTAAATTGTCAGATGCTTATTCCGTGTTTTTTGGGGTAAATAACCTTATTGTAACTTTAAATGATAAATTTGAAAACTTCAAGTTGTTTTCATTTAAAAATGTATTTATTCATCTGGTCATAGGCAACTGGCTACAAACAATTTCTAAAATAAAATGGTTATTGAGCAACCATTGGTAACTAGTCAGAGGTAATTGGCAACTGATATTGGAAAATGCAGCTAACCATGCAGGGATACCAGCCCTTCCACAAATTCTTATTTCTAAATTTAAGAATTTTTATGGAGTGAGGGGGGAAGTAGACAAAAAAATTTAGACTCTTATCTCAAGTACTACTATTTAGATCTAAGGATGTCACTACTCCTTTTTCTTTGGGATAAAAGTACCAACATTTGACAGCTAGGACAAACAAAGTGGAAAAACTTTCCAAACCTTGCAGAGAGCCAAAAAATAAAAATAGAAACATATCACTAATAAGTGCACTATTCTGTTGCATTTGATTTTAGTTTCTCAATACAGAAATATTGCACTAATAATGATCTGAATCTTCAAAGAATCAGCATTGTGAAATGTGATTCAGTCTTTTTGATAATGAATGAACTGGAATGGTCCAGAATAATATTTTCTGCTGTGTAGAAATGCCTTAACTGGAAAATTCAACATTAAGTTTTGTGTTTTCTTATGTATGTAACATCACAATGATATCACATCATGATTTTTTTTTTTTTTAATTGTTAAAAAAAATTTCTGGGATGTTGGGAGGGTTTCTTAAACTCCAAACAGATTTTTTTTTTCCAGCAGTGTTTGCTCTGCTATAGGAACAACTATTTAAGATAATCTCCTCACCAGTTGATTCTTTCAGATGGATAAACTACAGAGAAAGCTTGGATTTCTTGGAAGTCCGCAAAAAACCAGAAAGACAGATTTTCCTTTGTGCTTTCTTTGCCAAGATGAAGGAAAAGAAAAGCTATCATTCATTAAGAGCTCTAAGAAGCTAGTTAAAACACTGGAAACAACCTGTGATACAAAATACAGAAGATGCTGATGAAAGCATCAAAAGAGTTTTTTGTTAAAAAATCCAAAATGTCATAGCAGCTGTCACTGCCAGCTTATGTATGCCCTCGGTAAAGAGTCTTCTGTCCCAGAGCAATCTACAAGCTCTGGAAATGTCAACACTACAGAAAAATGGTCGTTTAGAGGCTGCAGATGTTTTCTTCTCATACAAAATGCGTTGCTGTTTTGCTCTAATCAGGGAGTAATAAAAAAGCCTCTCTTAAGCTTATCAATAGTAGAAACGTTATCCTGCAGTGAATCTATTGTGTTGGAAGCAAATCTCCTTTGGAGCACACTGCCAGAAGTATTGAGCAGAGTTAGTGGGATTGATCTAATGGTAGCTGTGGCAAAACACTACAAAAAGTGCATTGACAAATTTACGGCTACAAAGCCAAAACGAGATAATGTGTCTGATTTGAAAAACACACTATTCAATCAGTTCCTAGAGGGGATTGAGCCTAAGGAAGGGAGAATACACCACATTTCAGATTTGAACGAAAAGATCAGCAAGGTTTTGATTGAAAAATGGACTTGTTTAGCAAAAGTATAGTGTGTTGGCTTAAGAGAAAACTTAAACAGACACTTTGGAAACCAGCTGATTAAGTTTGTTGAATTTCAAAAAGGTATATTCTGAGATATTCAGATGATGTTAATAGTAATTGCTTTGATTCAAATGAGATAGACCCTGATGTTCTTGGACAATCCCCTGAATTAGTGACATCAAGCAATGAAAAACTTGGTGGCAGTTTGTATATTGGCATGCAAAATGATGACAAAGAAAGTGAACATAGAAATATTCAAGGTTTTTGCAGTCTTCAGGGCCAACAAGTTCTGGGTCCTAGTAGACTAAGTTATGTATTTGAGATGGAGGAAAGAAAAGGCTCTTTTATTTAATGACTAAAGTCAAGACTCAATTAGTAGAAAATGTGAAGAAATTCATAGAAAGCAAAGGTAGCATTGATTTGAGAGGGGTATCAGTATTGTATATATTAACACAAATGACACAGACTTTGTTGTCCTTTTGCTGTATCATTATAAGCTTTTTCTGGGATACCACTCAAATAGTGAAAAATGGAAGGTCTTTGTCCAATTCTGTGAATATTTAGTGCCTATACATCAATTTTGCAAAAAAATTCCAAATAATCTAGTTTTTTCCATCTGCCTTCTTGATACTCTTTCTGGTTATGATACAGTTGGTTTTATGTTCTCTAAAGGAAAAAGAGTGGTGGCTAAGATTGTTGAGAAATGGGGATTGCTGGAACAGTTTGCTCTGCTTGTGAAAGAGATAGAGAGCTCAAAGCTTGATCCTTCTGTGAAAGAAAACTTTCTTTTTATTTGCAAAAAGTCATTGTTACTGCATATGGTAAAGATCCATGCTTCTTTACCTCTCTTGATGAGTTGCAAGTACATTTATACCCTCAAAGTGGGAGCTCAATTTTTGGTGCCATCTAATACTGCCTTTGAGTGCCATGCTACACATGCTTATATCCAGTTAGACATTTTTTTTACAAGCAAATTGACCAAAGCCTCAGTTACTAGATCCCCTACAGTTTTGGGTGGACTTTCCAGGATGGTGAGGTTAGGTCAGTTGTGTTTACTCTTGAAGCATTCCCAGATGGTGTGGCCTCTGAATACTGCTTGTGCAAATGCTATAAAAAACACAGTTCATGTGCAGGAAATAGACTGTGTGATTTACTTTGTGGTTGTGGTTGGAAATGCTTCTTTTATGCTCTATAATTAATATTTCTTGTTCTATAATTTTTGAAGTTTTTTGTATCTATGATTAAGGGTTGGGTGGAAAACCATATATTGGCCAGTATCTTTAAAAATGTGTTTTTTTTTTAATAAATACATCAGACAAAATAATGTCAGTTTTTTTCTTATGAATGAAAAGAACAAAATTGCAATTTTCAAGGTCATGCACATTACACAGCACTTGTTATTAGTGATATCAATTACAATAGGCTGTATGATCATTGTTGGCACTTTTTGCAAAGTATATTATTTAAAAGAAAGACAGGTGTTTTTTTTTCAAATTTAGAAGACTAGCACCCCTGCCCAAGTATATAACACTTATATTCATAATCAGTGCTAGCAATTACTCCATTTTCAATTGACCAATCTTCTGCTGCTCACTGACCACCTACTAGTCACATATTTAGCAAGTGGCTCCCTGACTAATAAGTGACTGTGTGACCTAAGCTTGAAGTAGGAATGTATCTAGCCTCCCCTTATTTTAAAAAAAGACAAAAAATTGTTGGAAGATGCACAGAGACATGCCACCTAAGTGATATCTGCCATGAGAGAATTTTCCTACCCTGCAAGATTAGCAAAGCTGAGACTCCCAACTCTTGTACACAAGAAAAATAGATGTGATGCCATTTTAACCTATAAGTTAATGAGGGCTAATATACCCCCAGTACTATTTCCCACTGTTGGTCCTAGCTCAAGAACTAGAGGTTATCAGTTGAAACTTGTTAAGCAGGCCTATCCTATCCGAGTCCATGCTCAATTCTTTTCCTCAAGAATCATAAACAGTTGGAATAAATTTTCTGGAGAAACTGTTACTGCTGAATCTGTGGACATCTTCAACAAACAATGGATAATGAGTAGTCCTCCAGGTAGTGTAAACTTAACTGGGAAGCTATGGATCAGCACAGTGCACCTGGTACTAAAGAATACTGAATACAACTCAAATCATTAACTCTGGAGCTCTACAAGAAGAAATCCTTAGATTGCTCCAAGCTGAAATTTAAGGTAATTACTATAATGAAAGCAGTACATAGTCAAATATTATGTTTTCTCTAATTATATAGAATGAGAAAACAAGTCATACAGATGACTTTTTGTACCTCATTTTTTTTATAGAGCAAACATAAATAAAGTCATATAGATGACTTTTTATATCTTGTTCTATTTTGGAGCAATCATAAATAAAGTCATATAGATGACTTTTTATACCTCATTCTCATAAGGATAATTGGAAAAAGTCATACAGATGACTTTTTTGGTTTTCTTTATATACTGTAAAATTAAATGTAGGAATATACAAAACACACTTTGAAGAAAAATATATATTTTGTTTATCTCACTGTTGTATTATTTTGCCATAATCAAAATATTTCAATATAGACATTATGGGTGGTGCACCTAAATGTCACACAGAAGACATTATACTATCCCAGTTTTTTTTTTATAAAGAAAAACAATAAAATATCTTACAGATGACTTTTTATCCTATCATAATGACAGTATTGAGACTTGTGTCAAGGGCATGGGAAGGAAGGGGTCAATTTGGGAGAGAAAATTAAAAATGTGCAGAATAAAAAAAAATTAATGGAACTGATACAAGGGGAAGGCTCAGAGACCCTCCTCTCCCATTTTTGAGGGAAGGGGGTTCAATTTTGGAGGGAAAACAAAAAATACTCATAATTGAAAATAAATAGGATCTGCCTCAAGAGGAAGGCATACAGACCCCTCCTGCATTTCTGAGGGGAGGGGGATCAATTTTGGAGGAAAAAAACCAAAATTGTTCAGAATTGAAAATAAATGGGATCTGACTCAAGAGGAAGGCTTAGAGACCTTCCTGCCCCATTTCTGAGGGTAGGAGGAATGGGAGGGGTAATTTGAGAGGGAAAACCAAATATATATATATAGGCCTATATATATATATATATATATATATATATATATATAGATAATATATATATATATATATATATATATATATATATATATATATATATATATATAATATATATATATATATATATATATATATATATATATATATATATATATATATATATATATATATTATATATTATATATATATATATATAGTATATTATATATATATATTCTATTATATATATATATATCTATATATATATATATATATATATATATATACTATTATATATATATATTGGAAACAAATATACCTTATCCAAATTTTTTTTCTACATTCCTACATTAAATTTTACAATATATTAAGTTGAATTGAATTTATTTTACACCCATCATAAACAAAGAAATTGCTGGAAAAAACAGCAGAAAAGAGAAAACAAAAACATACACTTAATGGTACAGACAAAGCAAATACACATACACATCAATCAAAGTGACAAGAGTAGAGGTAGCCAAGGATGGCTGCTACCCTCCAACTTAACACAATATTTGTCAAGCAACTGATTAACTGCAGAAAATAAATCAGTTACTGTGTATTGCTAGATCAGGTACAAATTACTCATTCTCAGTGGAACTTGCAGCAGAAACTTAAAATATCTGAAGAAAATTCTATGGATTTTAAATTTATCTTCTTTATGCATAAGTTTCCAAAATGGTGTTATATATAATATATGTGGCAGTGCAACAGCATTATAAATTCTAGCTGGTGAAAAGCTATTAAGATTTCTCTTCAAAGAAATTGTGGCCCCATATGCAGTTCTAATTTTATGCTCTATATGTGTGATGATTATCAAATGGGTAGATGACAGTGTGTCACTGATGGGCGGTCCTAATTATACTAGTGACTCCACAGGCTTGACAGACTGGGATCCTAGTTGAATGTGAAGTTGAACAGATTTATTCCAATTAAACAATGTTACTTCCAATTTTGACACATTAAAACTTAGGCCAATATCACCATACTGAGATAAAAGGGATATTAAACTTACTTTCTAGGGATGTTATTTGCCAAGAAAAATTCAAGATGTCATCTGCAAATCCAAATACGGTCTTATCTATTCCTCTTAGAATACAGCTTGTTTTGACTTTTGACTGCATCTCAGAAATACTATTAAAAACAACTCTGGCAAAGAAATTGTACCCTGTTTCATACCCTTTTTTACAGGGATTTTCCTAGTGGGTTCTGCATTAGGAATGCATAAACACACATTTATTTGGTGATACAGATCATAAAGAGGTCAAACAATAGCTGGGTCAATATCATTTTTCCATAATTCTAGCATTATCTGTGCATGTATGCCAAGGTCAAATGCACAGTGTACATTGTATTCACCAATAGCCAGTGATTCATTTGAAAAGTGCACATCTAACAGAACATTTGCTACAACATGTATTGTGTGAGTGTATCCCATTCCTGACTGGAAACCAAACTGGTAGGGAGGGGCCTTGCAACACTTCCTAATGTCACCTATTATTAACAATTCAAAAAAATTCATCTTTATGACTTTATTTATGTTTGCTCTATAATATAATGAGGTACAAAAAGTCATCTGTATGACTATTTATTGTCTTCTCAATATATAACTGGGCCAATATAATGATTTCTATATGACATTTTAGTGAATCATCTATAATAGCTATTTCAGATAAACTTTGTGTAAGTAAATCTTCATTGTTATGATAAGTAGATAGAAAAAAAAACTTTAATGAACCTACAAATATTTTGTAGGTGTAGAGAAAATCAAAAAGTTATCTCTATGACTTTAGGCCTATTCATTTTTGCTCTAGGCTATAATGGTTTGAAGTATAAAAAATCATCTGTATGACTTTATTTATGTTTGCTCTATAATAGAATGAGGTAGGCTATAAAAAGTGATTTGTAGCCCATGACTTTATTTATGTTTGCTCTATAATAGAATGAGGTGTAGGTAAATATCTACCAAATCATATTATTGAGTTAGGAATAAAGTGAATACACCATTTGATGCCTTTTTTTATGCTGATTACAAATATAATAAGCATTTCTATTGGAAATGAATTTCAGCCCCCCCCCCCCTATATATACCTAACCTAACCCTGAATTGGCATATAGGCCTATAGAGGGGGGGGGGGCTGAAATTCATTTCTGATAGAAATGCTTATTATATTTGTAATCAGCATAAAAAAAGGCATTGAATGGTGTATTCACTTTAGTCCTAACTCAATAATATGATTTGGTAGATATTTACCAAGGTATAAAGTCATTTGTATGGACATCCACCACATGGCTAATATGGGAGCAAAGTTCATTTGTGATGCAAATGGATGTTATATATAGATTAAAGATGTAATTCTAGGTATATAGGCTCTAAGAAATTCATGAATTTCTTAGAAAAACTGGAATAACAAGCAAGGAAGTGAATATAAAGGGCTCTCCCCCCTGCAAAATGTGTTAACTAGGATTATTCTACATAGGCTATTATGGAGTAGGCTAAGAATTATGTTCTTAATATGTTTCCTTTTGTCCAGCTGAACTCCTAGGCTTAAAAGAGTGGTTGGCTAATTTAAAGATTTGTATATAGGCTATATACACTGTCAAATTAGCCATCTGGTGGTATCCCTATCTGTATGACTTTATTCATGTTTGCTCTATAACAGAATGAGGTAGGGTAAGACACCCAGTAGTCAGACACTTTAATCACTTTGAAAACTTTTTGACATTTAAACTACTCTAATTACTGTATTATACCACCTAGAAACTTAATTTTTATATAAAAAAATTTCTGAAGAATTTCTGAACAAGTAGGTTACTAATTCAAATAGTTTCACTTGTGCCTCCTATTTTTGAATTTACTAACAAGTGACAATTCTGCCTAAACTCGGACATACAAACAGCTCATTGTAAATTGGTTATTAAAATAGTATTCTGTCCGAGAATAGGCAGGTGGCCGACTACTGGGCATCTTACCCTATAAAAAAGTCATTTGTATGCCTTTATCTATGTTTGCTCTATAAAAGAATGAGTTATAAAAAGTTGTCTGTAGGCCTATGACTTTTTATCATTCTAAACAAAGAGAGAAAGTATGATATTGTATTTGGCTTGAATTTAGGCTATACTGATTTCTATAAAGTAGTAGCCTAACTGAAAATATGTGATCCTTAGTATATAAAGGATAAATAAGTATTATCCTTTATAAGGATATATAGTAATGACTAATAAGTATAATAGTAATGACTATTATAGTCAAATGTTGCAAACCCCATTCCTAGGGAAAAGCTTGGTTGATACTGATATGGCTTACAATTTTAGTCAAAACAACAGGACTAAGGCCAATACTAATAAAATACAAAAGTTAGTATCCAGGCCTACATCCTGAATTATTCCTGAAATTTTAGTTCACCTCACTTGATTCCTTTCTAAAATCTCAAAAAGCCAAAAAACTCTCAAAGAATAGTTTATTCTAGTTCTTCCAAATCAGAAAACATGAATTGGAAAAAAGACGTGAGTGCCAGCTCTCTTGAAAATAAAACCTGAACAAGCCAATCTACAGATAGACGTTTTTAGCAGAAACTCAGACTTGTAGACATGTAATGCGGGGCTCCCACAGCCTGGGGCGTCCCAAGATTCATTTCATTGGTGGGGGGGGGGGGGTAATCTTTGTTAATTTTACCGAATCGATACCTGATTTATGCCGAATTTTCTGCGCAAATCAAGAATTTTGCAAAATTCCTGCCGAAATTTTCACTTTCGACGAAAATTTTATCGAATGCCAAAACCGTTGCAGAGGTAGCGTGCCCTCCCCCCCCCCCCCCCCCGCTCCTTCGGGACGCCCCTGTCTATGGCGTCAATAAAGGTAATAAAGCTATCCACAAAGTTAATAAACCGTTTTCCTCGCATAACTTTGTTGACTTTTTTGCAGTCGGAAGGAAGTTAAACTTAATTTAACTTTTTCAAGAAAGTCCACAAAGTTGAACCAATAGCAGAAGACGTGTGAAAAATTTCACACAAACAACATACAAATTAGTTTGTACAGATATAATTGTGTATACTTGTTTAAATATTTAGCTTGGTAAAAGAAACAAAAAATATTTTCATTTACTATTAAAAGAAAAAAATGCTTACAAAGATGGTTTTCTCAGCTCAATGTTTGAGTATTTCAGTTACTTTCTATGAAAAACTGCTGTTAAGTTAAAAAGATGAAATCCTTGTGTGAGCGGAACAAACTTTATGGTTCGTACTTTCATGACGAACTTTATTAACGTCGTGGGAGCCCCGTTTAAGTGACCAGTCATACTGGGCTTAGGATTAGCCGTAGTCGCGCCTAGGCTCCAAACTTTTCCGTTCATAGGGAGCGTTCTTTATTGAACCTGATTCTACGAGACCGACTAATCATGGCTTATGAATTTAGCGCAGAAATTGAAAGTTAAAAATATGGATGAGGAGCCTCGACACTTAATGTTTCTGTAAGGAGTTTTGCCTAAATTGGGACTATATATGCTTATGGTAGGCCAAGCAGGCAGGAGAAAAAAAAGGAGGATATAGAAAAAGGAAATTTTCAGAGAGCCAAGAAGATCGTTTGAAACCAACTCCGGCTACTAAATCTAATGTATACTTTCAAAATCACTGAATATTGTTATGAATATTAAATTGTAACGAACATTAATATTATCATAAATCAAACAGTTTCGTGGGAATGAACTGTAAGCAAGGAGCGACCCAGCACAATAGTAACCGAAATTCTAAAAAAGAGAATCTTGATACCAAACGATTTACCAAAAGATTTGGGGTTTTATGCTAATTTCAAAAATTTAAGTTTCAATAGGTTTAATCTTACTCATCAAAGGTTACGAGCCAGAGAAATTTGCCTGATCTAAAAAGAGGAAGGAAACACACTCTAAAAGTCATAGAATCTTAATGAAAATTACACAATCAAATTTAGCATATCAGATAACCCTGCTGTGGAAATTTCAAGTGCCTATCTTAAAAAATGTGAAATTTTGTATTTTCTGCCACAAGAAAAAATCACAGATGCGTGTTTTTTTTTCCCCAGCGGTAATCGTATCGACCCAGTGGTCCTAAAATATCGCGAGAGGGCTCATACAAACGGAAATTTAAAGTTCTAATGTCTTTTTAAGTCACCAAAAATATTTGGGGGCACCAAGACCTCTTCTCACGCAGTTTTTTCTCAAAATCGTCCGATCAAAACTTTTGAGATAGCCATTTTGTTCAGCATAGTTGAAAGGCTGAATAACTATGCCTTTGGGAATATCATGACCATCCCACAGCCCCTGGGGAAAGGCCTTTAAGTCACCAAATATGCCTATTTTTTAGGTACAGTATTTGTTATTGGGAAATATGCATACATTTTTCGGTAGAGGGGAAGGAGGGAATTTTATGCTGGTGGGATTTTCCAAAGGGATAATTTTTCATGGGGAGGGAAGTTTCCAGGGGTTAATCTTTCAGGGAAAATTTTACACTTGGAATATTTTTTCAGAATTCGTATACGGCATTCACAGAATTTCTATATCTTATATCTTGCTTTGCCTTTTCCGTCTCAATTTTATGCGTGGAGATATTAAGGGCAATTTTACGGGGTCAATTTTCACCAGGATTGAATTGTCTAGAGCAGGGGTTCCCAACCTTTTTTTTTTTTTTACTCTAGATCACATTGTAAAATATCGGTAGGCTGGCAGGCACTGCCTATTTTAAATCGACAAACTCCTTCCATAACTGGTCATTTTCCAATAATTGATTTTCTTATTTTCTTATAATCATAATGTATTAATAAATAATAAACAGAAATATTTCAAAATAATGAAATTATTTGGTATTTTTTTCAAATTGCACACACACAGAGAAATATGTTTACAAAATCTAAAGAAAGTAAACAAAACACACAAATACAAAGAAAACATTTAGATAAAAATATAACAAAGTCAATGTGATCTTTGGCATTGCATTTCATTGGCCAGAGATTCATAATTAGGAGCGTATGACGATAATCCTGTTAGCAGACAATCATAAAAATGCTAATTGGTGATTCGAGATCTATATCTTGATTTTTTTGAGTTCATGTTTGAAAACAATGATTCGCATTAATATGTCGAACCGAAAAATGATTCAATTTTATATGCCACTTTTTTCAAACAATGGGAACTTTTCTCTATCCACTGCATTTCAAAAGTCCTCAGACATTAAAGATTTTAGCAAAATATTATTCTTAAGGTCCAAAATTTCTAACTCTAGTTCTTCTGTCTCACCTTGAACAAAATCTGCAATACATGCGGCTATTTCCATGACATTTATTTGGCACGTAACTTGTCAAATTGTAGCAAGAACCAGTCACATATTTCCAAGTCAGTTTTTAACTGAGTTTGTATGTCTGTTGAAATTGTATGTATTCTTCTTGTGACTGTGTTATTTGACAAATGTAAGTCTTTTATTGCTGAGACAATCTCACGTTTGTCAGAAAATCCATCAAACAAACAACCGGCACTAGTCAAAAATAGTTCCTTAAACAGCTCACCATCAAAGAAAGGTTTCTTCTTTTTTGCGAGTATGTGATATGTTTTTAAAGAAGCAATAGTGGCCTTTTTTGAATTTTCCACTTGTCTAGTGAAAACAGTCTGTTGTGCTGTTAGACTTGATTTTAGATTACAAATTTTTTTCTTTTTTACTTCAGATTTAAGAACATAATTCACATTAAAAGTGCCATGATTTGCCTGAAAGTGTCATTCAACGTTATGTTTTTTCGGCACTGCAATGCTGCTACCACGCAATAAACGGATTATTTTTCAAGTTAACAAAACAACATGATTCCTCCCAGTCAGTGTTAAAATTATAGGTTTGTTGTCTTTTTTTTGGTCCACTCATTATTACACTCCGTGTGTTACATGAAGCGTAATACGTGGATCGTCGGTGACGTACAGTACTATCTATGAAAATCTTGAATAAGATATTTTCATTTACTTTCTTTCTCCATTCCTTCATTTTTCTTTCTCTTCTAACCACAGTATATATAAATAATAGACACTATGATCGTTCCCTATTTCAACCATTATAAAAGCCTGGACCGAGATGCGAGTGCTCTGGATAACATTTAAACAACTATAAACATAAGCGACATTAGATTTTTTCATGAGTAGACAAGTCAGATTTCTCTTAAACGTGAAACTTGGCTTCAACGTTGTAACACTAAATTTGAAACAATCTAATTTTAAACTAATTTATTCCAATACATATATGAAAATTGGTAATTAGAAGTGCAATGTTATTATTAGATGTTTTTAGGAATTACAAGATGGTTTCGAAGTCTCAAGTTGGATTCAAAGGCATTTTGAGAAAGTTATATATATATATATATATATATAATAATTGTTTTCATATATATATATATATATATATATATATATATATTATATATAATATATATATATATATATATATATATATATATATATATATATATATATATATAATATATATATATATATATATATATATATATATATATATATATATATTATATATATATATATATATATATATATATATATATATATATATATTATATATATATATATATATATATATATATATATATATATATATATATATATATATATATATATTATATATATATATATATATATGTATGAGGTGTTGAGATGGCATTAGTATTGTATCAGATTAGATTGTAGTGAAAACAATTAGTAACTGAGGTGGTAAAAGTTGGCTAGCCAGTGGAAAAGTGACTCTGTTTCGAAATACAGATAGAACAGTTTATTTTGAGCCCAAAACGATTCCTTTGGGAAGCCAGAAATCCAGCAGTGTCGATTAAATTCCATTCAGAAGATATTTGCTGCCACCTATACCCAGCAGTTCAGTAAAGGGGAAAGCAAGCGCTCCAGGTCACTAATAGTAAAGCCATCCGTGGGTGTTAGCCGTGCCCCGAAGTAAACGGCAAAAGCGGAATGCACGATTAGCCTTTGCGTGGATATATATTAAAGGGTATTTAAAGTACATGATATTTTTATTTTAAGTAGAATCTAGTGCTGAAAATGGAAGAACTACTAGCCGAAATACAAAAGATGAGAGGTGAGGTAACGGAGAAGTTGCAGCGAATTGAAAATGCCGTTGCCAGCGCCGAATCTGTACGGAGGGAATGGGCTGCGTTCGAGAAGAAACAAGATAAAAACGTTAGTGCTTTGGAAACTAAAGTTCAGGAAACTCTCGCTCATGTTGAAAAAGTTTAAATTTGAATATAAGAAAAATAACTTGGTGTTATACTAGTTCAACCCAGGAGTAAGGGGTTCGTTCGCTAAAGGATGACTTATTACAGTGTTTTGGTAGGGTTGTGCTCAGTTTAGACATCCGCCGAAGTGACATTAAAGAAGAATTTAGAATGAAAAATCGTTCAGGAGGAGTCTCACCAGTCCTAATTAGATTCACAAACATGGGCGTAGGGAGGGGGGGGCAGGAGGGGCAGCTGCCCCCCTAGACCTTCAAATTTACATTACATATGGCTGAAAAAGCAGATGGTTGGAAAAGCAGTTGATAAAAGGCCCTCCATCTTACTATTGACTGCCCCCCCCCCCTAGACAATATGCTGCATACGCCCATGTTCACAACTAAAGATATTCGCGACTCGCTTCTACGGAGCAATCGATATCTGAGAGAATACGGGCTGAAAGGGGCCCCTGATTATACCAAGGCTGAAAGGGAAGCGAGAAACAAGTTGAGACCGATTCTAGAGCAAGCAAAAAGCGAAGGTAGATGCGATGCATTCCTACGGGGGACGATATTACAAATTGGAGACCAAACATTTTCTTACGACCCTGAAACTCAGCGAGTGATAGAAACTGTCCAAAATTCCAGCGCGACAAGTATGAAGGTGGCCGATGGGGAAAGTGACAGTGATTGTAAATCAACTAAGGATTATATATATAGGAAACAACTAAGCCTGAATTCGGTAGATATCGCCTGAATTAGGAAAAGTCGGTAGATATGATTTTTAAAAAAGGGGGTAAGATTACAATTAGGGATAGAGTAAAATGGGAGGGAATAGATTTTGATTACAGGGATGAGTTTACGTATTTAGGATGTAAGTTTTCGTCAAATGGTAAGTTTGGAAAGCAGCTGAAGCTAAGTCTTTCTAAAGGAAAGTCCTACCCCTATGCTGTGACTACTAGCCAACTGACAAACATACAGAACTTGAAGATGCATAAACAGATATTTTAGGTAAAGATTGAATCGGCTATGCATTAGGGATCTGAAGTTTGGGGATACATAGCTGGTGAGACGATGGAGAAGATTCAGCTTCAGTATTTTAAGAGAGTTTTAGGTCTACATTTTTCAACGAATAGTTTAGTATTGAGAGGAGATCTAGGTTTATTTTCTTTAAGAAGTGATAGGCTAGTAGGGATGATAAGACTATGGGAGAAAATCCTGAGTATGCCCAGAGTAAGGATAACAAAAGCAGCATATTTAGAAGCTCTGAGGATCCCAAAGAGTGATACGTGGCCATCTCAAATAAAGAAGATATTGGATGATTGCGGAGTTTCAGTGCTATGGAAGGGTGGGCTAGGGATTGGATTAAAGGAAGGAACAGTTGCAAATATGCTCAGGGAGAGGTTAAGGGACCATGAGATCCAGGTATGGCGTGCGCGAGTGAATGAGATCCGATCACTGGAGTTATATGCAAAGGCTAAGGAGCAGTGGGGAGAAGAATTG
>CM051275.1:38871218-39053718 GCA_027921565.1 Artemia sinica | reverse complement strand
TTATTACGTATATGAGACAGTTACTCCTCTACAACACCTTGCTCTTTAGGCTTAAGTTTGAATTCTGTCCCGATCCTTTGAGAACGAGTCGTGATACACTATGTTTGTTTAATTATAACAATAAGAAGCTTTTTTTTAAACTATTACAAAACTGTGATCATTCGATTGGAAATTGGAAGTTTTAGTGCCCTTTTTAACAGTTAAAAGGGATTGAAGGCCAACTAAACCTCCTCCCACGCCCACCATTTCCCCAAACACATCCAATCAATATTTTGAGATAGTCATTTTGTTCAACGTAGTTCAAAGGTCCGGAAATTATGTCTTAGAGGATGACACCCCCCACACAGCCCTCAGGGCAGAGGTTGTAAGTTATATCCTGGGGGCTTATAAGGTTTTTATTGAAAGTGTTGTCATAGAAACTTCAAAAAGGGCTCATTCGACTGGAAATTGAGAGGTTTAGTGCCATTTTTAGTAGTTGAAAGTGATCGGAGGGTGAATACCCCCCCCCCCCTACGCCCACCATTTCTCCAAAAACTTCCAATCAAAATTTTGATATAACCATTTTGTTCAAAGTAGTTGAAAGCTCTGGAAATTATGTCTTTAAGGAAGAAGTCCTCCCCCCACCCCAACAGCCCTCAGGACAAGGGTTGTAAGTTTTACCTTTGGGGCATATAAGGTTTTTATAGAAGGCTTTGTAGCAGAAACTTCAAAAAGGGCTCATTCTATTGGAAATTGAGAGGACTAGTGCCCTTTTTATTAGTCAAAAGTAATCGGAGGGGAAAAGACCCCCCCCCTCATTGTCCATCATTTCCCTGAACGTTTCCATTCAAAATTTTTAGATGGTCATTTTGCTTAACGTATTTGAAAGCTCCAGAAATTATATCTTTGATGATGAAAAATCCCCCCCCCGCCCCCAGTCCTCAGAACAAGGGCCATAAGTTATACCTTGGGGGCATATAAGGTTTTTTTTTTATAGAAAGTGTGGTCATATAAACTTCGGAAGTGGCTCATTGGATCAGCAATCAGAAGCTCTAGTGCCCTTGTTAAGACTCAAAGTGATCGGAGAGCAGCTACCCCCCCCCCAAAAAAAAAAACACTACGTATTGACCCGAAATGCATCGAAAAGAAATTTCGAGATAACCATTTTATTCAAAATAGTATAAATATTATATAACAGGGCTTTTGGGGTTGAAACAAACCCCCAGAGCCAGAGGCAAGGGTTTTAAGTTATACATAGGGGGCATGGAAGGTTTTTATGGAAGGGATGGTTGTATAAACTTCAGAGGAGGCTCATTTGGTTAAAAGTTGGAAGTTCTAGTTCCCTTTTAAGGGTCAAAAATGATGGAGGGAGCTAGCACCCCCTTCCCGACTACTCCTCTTCACCAAATGAATCTGATTAAATTGTGAGATAGTGATTTTCCTCAATTTAGTCAAATGAACATATAACAATGCCTCTAGGGTTGAAACAAACCCCCAGTGCCCTGGGGAATAGGGTTTTAAGTCATGCCCTGGGGTCATATAAGGTCATATAAGGTCTTTATGGGACGGGTGGTCGTATAAACTTCAGATGGGGCTCATTTGATCTGAAATTGAAAGTTATAGTGCCTTTTTTGTGAGTCAAAGTCATTTGAGAGAACCACCCCTTCCCCGCCCATTATTTCCGATAAGAAACTTCCAAATAAAGTTTTGAGATGTCAATCTTTTTCCAGCAGTGTTGAAAGATTAAGTAATTATACGTTTGGGGATGTCAACTATAACTACTGCACTACTACTACTACTACTAGTATAACTACTACTACTACTACAACTACTGCAATTTCTTCTGTGACCACAAGTACATTTAGGTTTTTCAAACAGTTCGTGGTAACGAACTGTAAGGAAGGAGCGAGCCGGCTCAATGGTAACCGAAACTCTAAAAAACGGAATTTTTATACCAATAGATACATCAAAAGAATTAGATTTTAATTTTGATTTCAAATATATAAGTTTCTTCAAGTTTAATCTTACCCATCAAAAGTTACGCACCTGAGAAAATTTGGCTGGTTTTCGAAAAAAGGGGGAAATACCCCCTAAAAGTTATAGAACCCTAATGAAAATCACACCATCATATTCAGCGTATCAGAGAACCCTATTGTAGAGGTTTCAAGATCCTATCTACAAAAATGCGGAATTTTCCATTTTTTGCCAGAAGAAAGATCACGGATGCGTGTTTGTTTGTTTTTTGTTTTTTTTTTTCTTTTTCCCAGGGGTGATCGTATCGATCCAGTGGTCCTAGAATATCGTAGGAGGGCTCATTGGAACGGAAATTAAAAGTTCTAGTGCCCTTTTTAAGTGACAAAAAAAATGGAGGGCAACTAGGCCCCCTCCCACGCTCATTTTTTTCCCAAAGTCACCCGATCAAAATTTTGAGATAGCCATTTTGTTCAGAATGGGCGAAAATATTATAACTATGCTTTTTAGGATGACTTAATCCCTCAAAGCCCCCAGGGAGAGGGCTGAAAGCTATGAACTTTACCCAATGTTAACATATAGTATTGGTTATTGGGAAGTATACAGACGTTTTCAGGAGGAATTTTTTCTGGTAGTGGGGAATGGGGGTGGGTCGGGGGTTATATGGGAGGATCTTTTCATGAAGAAAGTTATCCTGGGGGAAGGGACATTGCTATGAAGGGGGCGCCGGATTTCCCATCATTATTTAAAAAAAAAATGTTTTTAAGATTACTCTTGTTTGGATATAGGACTTCTGAATGACAGAATCGCTTTCCATTTATGCATTAAGCTCAAATGTCGAGCTCTGCTTTCCCTTGGCTAAGGTTGTTGTTTTGTTGAAATTATGTATTTCTAATAAAAAAAAACTTTACTCTGAGATATAGGGTGCTTTGTAATTGCCACCCTTTGTATTCGAATTTATTTATGGGGAAGTCATTAAAGATATAGATAGATATTTATTCCAATAAAAGCCACTTTGGGCCATGGCAAAAAAGGAAAATCACACAAAATAATAGCACATGATTATAACACTCATAGCAAAGTATGGTAGCCTACATAACAATAACAACGCATATTCATAATGGATATTAAAATGACTTAAAGTGCGTCTTATTTATGATTAATTAAAAAAACTTTTTCTACAAAATAAGTTTTTCAAAGAAAAGTAAAGAACTCCATTAAACCAAAAATGACCAAAAATAAAATCAAATAATCTACCAAGCGTGAAACTACCACAAATCAGCATTGATAAATAAATGAAACCCAAAACGAACAGAAATTACAATAAATAACCGAGTCAAACTCAAAACAAGCAGAAATTAACATGAGTAGGGCTCAAAACCCCTATGTTTTCCCAAGGCCAGAACATAATTTGCACTTTACTAAGAAAATATAAATGTTTTTACTTTTATAATTTGAATAAATCAAATAATATTTTTGATTACTAAATATCAGTATATGTATATTAAACTGACAATGCACATTCATTTGTATTTTTTTCAGTAAAGTGCAACTTATATTCTGGCCTTGGGAAGGCATAGGGGTTTCGAGCCCTACTCAGCGCCTCGTTTTTTACGCTAAAGTTTTTTTTGTTTAAAAAACGATCAGAAATTAAATAAAAAAAACAAGTTTTTTAAACTGAAAGTAAGGAGCGACATTAAAACCTAAAACGAACAGAAATTATTCCGTATATGAAAGGGGCTGTCCTCTCCTCAGCGCCTCGCTCTTTACGCTGAAGTCTGACTTTCTCACGACTCTATTTTTTTTCAACAATAAAAAACTTTAGCGTAAAGAGCGAGGCGCTGAGGAGAGGACAGCCCCTTTCATATACGGAATAATTTCTGTTCGTTTTAAGTTTTAATGTCGCTCCTTACTTTCAGTTTAAAAAGCTTGTTTTTTTTATTTAATACAAACAAGTACAAACAAGGTACAACAAGTAAACAGCAACAAGGTACAACAACAAACAAGTAAACAACAGGTACAAATAAGTACAATACTAGCACAATTAAGGCTACACGTATGAAAGTGAAAATTTGACCGAGTATTAAGGGGGAATTTGAACTAAATCAAAACTCACTATGCGAATGCAGATTGTCAAAAGGGCGTATCTCAAGAATTGATTTGGGCACTAAGTGGAAACTTTCGTAGAATGATTTGACTTAAGTCCCGTCCGGCCTTTGTGGCTGCGTTGGGGCTTCTTCTCTTCTGAGCAAATGGTGAATGTGGCAACGGTAGTTCGATCTGTCTCGCGCTAGACGAAGTAGCTGGGGGAGGTTAAGGGCCAGGAAATTGTCGGTCCATCTCTTACGAGGACGGCCTATAGGACGCGTGCTGTGAACCCGTCCTTCGAATGTGATTTTTGGAAGCTGGTTGGCCGACATTCGCTGGATATGGCCAAGTCAGCGGAGTTGTTGGCTTCTGACCCGGTCCATGATGGTGCGGGGACAACGGAGTAGTTTTCGGAGGTCTTCATTTTAGACTCAGTCAATGTAGGTAATCCCCGCAATGGGTCTAAAGCATTTAGTTTCAAAAGCGGAGATTCTTCGCTCATCATCAGCCTTTATTGACCAAGTTTCACTTGAGTATAAAGCGATTGGGATTATGAGAGAGTTGAAGAGTCGCACCTTCAGAGAAGTTGACAGAGTCGTGTTTTTCCAGATTGACAAGATGTTCTTGAAGCTGGTGGTTGCCAGGTCGAGTCTTCGTTTGATCGATTTCGAGCAGTCGTTATCAGAAGTTAGGAGACTCCCTAGGTAGACGAAGGAGTCAACATTTTCTACTGGCTCTCCTTTTATTGTTAGCTGCACGTTTCTTGAAGCAGGGTCCCCAGACACCCGCATAACCTTGGTTTTAGCTGTATTAACGACCATCCCAAAGGCCTCGGTTGCTAACACTAGTTCGTCGGTGTCAGCTTGGAGTAGATGCTCTTGACTATTGAGTTTCTTGATGTCATCTGAGTATGCCAGTTTATTGATAAGCTTCCCTCCAATCTCTGCACCGTCAACAGTTTCAGCAAATGATAGCGCTGCGTTGAGGAATAGGTGAAAGAGGTGGGGTGACAAGAGGCAACCTTGAAGAACGCACGCTGATGTCAGAAATTCCTCTGTCAATCCCTCGAGCGTCTGGACTTGGCTGACGAAATGTGAATACATGTCTCTTATCCGGATTACTATGTTTTCAGGGACTCCATAGTGTAGCAGGATGCGCCATAATCCATCTCGTCATATCAAGTCAAAAGCCTGCTTGAAATCGATGAAGAGTAGTAGCAGCTCTTTTGCAAACTCGATATACTTCTCCATCATTTGCCGAGTGGAGAAAATCTGGTCTATTGTAGAGCGGTTTTTTCGAAAACCTGCTTGGTATTCCTCTAAGATATGGTTTGTCAGAGATTTCAGACGGTCAAGGAGTATTTTTGTAAGAATCTTCGACGGTTGGCTAGTTAAACATATTGATCTGTAGTTATTGCAGTCGCCATTTCCCCCCTTTTTAAAAAGGGGGATGAAGGTGGCTTTCACCCATGATCTGGGGAAGTGGCCCGTTTCCCAGACAATTGTTATGACTTTGTGATAGATATCGACCAGTTCCTCTGGGCCTGCTCTTAATAGTTCTGACTGAATACCATCCGGGCCTGGGGCTTTATTAATTTTTAGAGATTTTATTGCTGAGAGTACTTCATCTCTTAGGGGAGGAGGGCTTGGGTCTACTGGGTACTACGGTAGTTGGAAAGTTAGTAAGATGTTCGGGTCGGGCGTTATTGTGGGGCTCAGTTTTTCGCTGAAGTGATCCTTCCATCATTCTCGTCTTCCCTCGGAGTCCATGATTGGGAGCCCGTGTTTATCTAACAGTGTAGGAGTGGCCGAGGACTTCTTTTTTGACAGTTCACGGACTTTCTTGTACATGAAGTGGCTATTACCTTTTTGAAAGGTTTCTTCACACTCACGACATTTGTCATTGACGTAGTGTCGAAGGGCTTGCTGGATTTTCTTTTCTACTAGGCGCTTCAGCCTCTTGTTCTCTTGTGCTTTCGGAAAATACTTAAAGGGAAAGATCAATTGACAAAAATGTAATATATACATGTCACTACTAACACTAATACCACTGCTACTTTTCCTCTTGCTACTAATGCTACTAAACTACTCTAACTACTACTTCAATTGAAACAACTTTTAAGGCTTAAATTATCAAAGAGTTCGTAGTAACCAACTGTATGTAAGGAGTGACCCGGCTCAATAGTAACCGAAACTCTAAAAAATGGGATTTTGATACCAATAGATACATCAAAAGAATCAAATTTTAATACTGCTTTCAAATATATAAGTTTCATCAAGTGTAGTCCTACCCATTAAAAGTTACGCGCCTGAGAAAATTTGGCTGATTTTCGAAAAAAGGAGGAAAGACCCCCTAAAAGCTATAGAACCTTGATGAAAATCACACCGTCAGATTCAGCATATCAGAGAACCCTACTGTAGAGGTTTCAAGCTCCTATCTGCAAAAAAATGGAATTTTGTATTCTTTGCTAGAAAAAAGATCAAGGATGCGTGTTTATTTGTTTTTTTTTTTCCCAGGGGTGATCATATCGACCCACTGGTCCTAGAATATCGTGGGAGGGCTCATTTGAACTGAACTTAAAAGTTCTAGTGCACTTTTTAAGTGAAAAAAAATGGAGCGCAATTAGGCCCTCTCCCACGCTCACTTTTTCCCAAAGTCACCCGATCAAAATTTTGAGATAGCCAATTTGTTCCGCATGGTCGAAAATATAATAAATATTTCTTTTAGGATAACTTAATCCCCCAAAATCCCCGGGAGGAGGGCTGAAAGTTATGAACTTTACCCAATGTTTACATGTAGTATGGGTTATTGGAAACTATACAGACGTTTTCAACGGGGATTTTTTTCTGGTAGTGGGGGGTCGGGGGTTATGTGGGAGGATCTTTCCAGGGAGGAAGTTTTCATGGGGGAAGGGACATTGCTATGAAGGGGGTGCCGGATATCTCAGCATTATTTAAAAAAAGATAAAAAATTAAATAAAAAAGTAAATAAGTTTTTCAACTGAAAGTAAGGAGCCACATCAAAACTTAAAACGAACAGAAATTGTTAAGTATATGATTTTGTTCGCCCCCTAGTCAATACATCGCTCTTTAAGCTAAAGATTTTTTAGTACTTTCATAAGAGCTATTTATTCTAATTAACGGCCTTTGTGATTAAGGGGTCATTTATAAAGAATTGGAACAATATTCGAACTTTAGCAGAAAGAGGGAGGTATTGACTAGGGGGCAAAACCCCTAATATACATATTAAAAATATATGGATATAGAAGTTCGTTACGTAAGTTAATTCGTAAGTTAAGTATATTTATCACTAATAAAAACGTTCGTAAATAAATTAAACAACTTTCGAGAAAGCCATTTAACCAAATAAAAGTAAATGAATATGCAATTTTTTTATAATTATTCATGTACGGTGAGCCAAAATCAAAACTTCCATTAATTCAAAAACGTTCAAAAATTAGATAAAAAAGAAACAAGTTCTTTTTTAACTGAAAGTAAGGAGCAACATTAAAACTTAAAAGAAACATAAATTATTCCGTATATGAAAGGGGCTGTCCCCTCCTCAACGCCTCGTTCTTTACGCTGAAGTTAGACCCTTTTTCACAACGCTATTTTTTAAAACAATAAAAAACTTTATCGTAAAGAGCGTGGTGTTCAGGAGGGGAAAGCCCCTTTCATATACGGAATAATTTCTGTTCTTTAAAAGTTTTAATATTTCTCCTTACTTTCAGTTAAAAAATAATTTTTTTTTTATTTAATTAAGGTGAAAAGGACGTCTAAAGGGTGTCAAAGGCGCATTTCAACAGTATTTTTGGAATGCCTTAATGTGTCAAGGTGAAACTTACGATGCATCATAATGTATCATTCAGCTAACCAAAAGGCAATATGCACATGCTACTGCTGCTATTAATACTGCTGCTACTACTGCTACTACTACTACTAATACAACACTAACATTGCAACTATTACTACCACTGAAATTACTGTGATAATAGTACTACTAAGGCTAAGTTTATGAAGGTAAAATTTGACCGAAGATTGATGACAATCGAAACAGCAAAAGACACTATGTGCATTTAGATTGTCAAAATAGCGTATCTTAAGAATTGATTTGTGTATTAAGTTGGAACTCTCCGAGAATACTTAAAGGGGAAGATCAACTGACGAAAAGGCAATATGTGCACATTACTGCTAATACTGCTGCCAACTACTATTTCTATCCCAACTAAATGTAAGGTTAAGAGTATTAAAATGAAAAATTTCAAGAAGTATATGAATATACAGGTTTATCAAAAGAGCAAATCGACAATATCATAGTTGTGGCTAAATGCATTAAATTTAGCAGTTATACTGCTGCTATCAATAAAATTACAACTATACCTAAGGGTATGAAGGTGAAATTTTCATAGAATATTTCTGAAAATTTCTTTATACGGATGACAACATGAAATCCTTATGCAGGTTGTCAAAAGGGCATATCAGCAATATCTTACAAACAGTTTCATGTGTGAAATTAAAACTTACAACGCTTCTTGTGGGGGATGTTGAACTAACCAAAAGACAATATTTGCATCATGATGCTACTGCTTGTACCCCTATAACTATTACTACTGCTACTACTATTATTGCTGCTACTACTACTACGGCTACTAAAGCTAAGACTACTAATATTAACTCTATTTCTACTGCTACTACTGTAACTACCGGTGCTACTACTACTGCTCTAATAAACCTAAGGGTATTAAGTCGAAAATTTTGGACAATGTTGTGACTGTATTGACATAATTCAAAACACATTATGCCCACATAGGTTTTCAAGAGGACGTATCAGCAATGCTTCAGGACCTATTGATCGAATGAAGTTAAAAATTTCGTCGTATGTTGAGTAGGATGCTGAAAAAAGGGCTATGTGCATACTAATGCTACTACTGCTGCTACAGCTACTGCTACTACACAAGCTAAGGGTATCAAGGTGAGGCTTTCAATTAATATTTAGGCGGATGCTCAACTAAATCAAAACGAACAATGATCATGTGGATTGTCAATAGGGTGACAAAGCAATATCACAATAGCGGCTTACATTATTAAGTTAGACCTTTCAGGGTAAGTTGTGACAGATTTTCAACTAGTCAGAAAAAACTATGTATATATTTTTGATACTACTTCTACGGTTACTGTAACTAATGACAATACGGGCAATAAGTTGTAACGTTTAGGGGGAGTTTCGGTTAAACAAAAAACTATGCGTATGCAAGTATTTAAAGGGCTTATAAGCAATATCATAGGCAGCGCTGCTCTATAATAGCAAGTAATATCACTGATATTTTAAAGGAGCTAATTTGATTGGATATTCAAAATTCTAGTACCCTTTTTAAAAGTCAAAAGGGACTGGAGGGTAATCATCCCTCCTCTTTTGCTCATTACAAACACTTCAAATCAAAATTTAAGACAGCCATTTTTTTCAGCATAGCTGACAGGTCTTGTAACTGTATCTCTAGGGCTATTGCGTAGGTCAACCCCCCACAGTTATGCAATGTGCCCATTATGTTTAAAAAACTAAATGTTGCCATAAGATTAAATAAAAAAGCACTGTCTGTATGCTGATTGCCAATAAGACATCTCAGCCATATCCCAAGAATGACTGAGGGTATTAAGTTCAAACTTTCGGGGCTACTTTTATTGCTACTTCTGCTCTTAAAATTTAACTACAGTAAATCAAAAGAGTTTAAATGTACCCAAGCTGTCAAAGAGCATAGATAGATTTTTTACAAATGGTATCAAGTTTTATTTTTCATGTCAACTAGAGGAGTTATAAAACTAAATTAGACACTACTATTTGTGTCCAGATTTTTAAAAGGGTGTATGTTGTTCAAAATTGTTGAAAAAGTTTCTCCATCATACAAATAACAGGCCAAACTATAAAATCTTAAAAAAACTAAAAATATTTAAACAATTATTTTCCTTTTCCCCGAAATGACTATGTCAGCATAAAACGAACAGAAAGTTATTAAAAAAAACTTTTTCCTCAAAATTAGTTTTTGAAAGAAAAGTAAAGAACTCCATTAAACCAAAAAAGAGCAAAAATAATATCAAATAATCTACCAAGCGTAAAACTACTACTAATCAGAATCGATAAATAAACGCAACCCAAAACAAACGGAAATTACAATAAATAACCGATTCGAACAATAAAGGAGCAGAAATTAACATGAGTAGGGCTTAAAACCCCTATGCCTTCCCAAGGCCAGAACATAACTTGTACTCTACTGACGAAATAAATTTAAATGTTTCCACTTTTACAACTTTGATAGATCAAATATTATCAACAGTTTAGGGAATAAATATCAGTACCGTATATGTATATTAAACTGACAATACACATTCTTACAGATTCGCATGCCTTTCCAAAAAACTAACAAACAAGTATGTGTCCAATAAGAGGGTCATGCATGCTCCCGCGATTTACCCGTGCCCCAGCCATTTAAACATTTGCCTCTCAATTACTTGGACTATCTGTCTTGGCTTTTCTCTGTCTACAATTAGCCATGTTTTGATGCAACCTATGCAACCTACTGCTAAATACTTGATAACTTCAATTCAAAATCAACGGATTGAAGTTATCAAGTATTTTTCAGTAGGTTGCATAGGTTGCATCAAGACATGGCTAATTGTAGACAGAAAAAAGCCAAGACAAATGGTCCAAGTAATTGAGAGGCAAATGTTTAAATGGCTGGGGCACAGGTAAATAGCGGGAGTATGTATGACTCTTTTATTGGACCGCAATTTAAAAATTTATCTCTCCATTACTTGGACTATCTGTCTTAGCTTTTCTCTGTCTACAATTAGCCATGTCTTGATACAACCTATGCAACCTACTGCAAAATACTTGATAAATTCAATTCAAAATCAACGGACTCGGTCGAGGCCCTTGGCCCCGACCTCGTTTCAACATGCCTGAGACTCTAAGCAGGCATCCCTTTCCAAAAAACTAACAAACAAGTATGTGTCCAATAAGAGAGTCATGCATGCTCCCGCCATTTACCCGTGCCCCAGCCATTTAAACATTTGCCTCTCAATTACTTGGACTGTCTGTCTTGGCTTTTCTCCGTCTATAATTAGCCATGTCTTAATGCAACCTATGCAACCTACTGGCACCTCCAAAAATTGGCATAACTTCTTCTCTCGCCTTAGAACTTATTCACATATGCCTAAAGCCGTTATGCAGTCATGGGCTGGATGCAGTGATACTATTGGGGTGTAAGTACGGGGGTCGCCGACTATTGATGCAAAAATGACGCAAAAAGGTTGCTATGCCACTTACTCAAAGGGGAGAACCCCTTGTCGGCCCAAATGTTAGTGGGATTCCCGCTCTTACCCCAACGGTTAAGAGCGTTGCCACCAATGTTCGCGGTGTTTAGTTACCAGTGTTATACCGGTAGGCCACAACGCCACTAGCGTGGTAATATACGGGTGTCACCACTTATTGGAGGGGAAAGCCCCGGCCCCACATTATAATGCTATGCCCGTGTCTACCACACCGGTTCTGCAAATATCGGGTTTGGTACTACCCGATTTACAGTATACCCTGTCCCCGGGTATGATAACGCGGACGAGTGGTCAAATGGCCACTTTCTAAAGCCAAATGTACCCGTCTTGGGTTACGGCTAGAAAATCTCTTAACTCTCTCCTTGGAGGTAACAAACCGCCCTGTCAATATAATAATGACGGTACCTCGTAGATCTATTCCTACCCTGCCTGGGTTACGGAAACTAGTACACAGTTTGTAGAAAATACCTTACTTGTATTCTTCCAAAAGGTCACAATAGTACCACAAAAATATATATATCCCCGAATGGGGTCAAAACGCAGACTAAAAAATAATAATAATCTTTACAGCACTTGTCCGTAGGGGTGGACCGTCACTTGTCCCAGCCAATCAACTACATCCCCATTCAAACCCAATTATACCTCTTAGATTTATCTTTCATTGGCTCCCAAAACCAGGAAGTACAAACTAGAACTTGGTTCACAGCTTATTTATTGCAAAACCACTATCGCTTAGTAACGGAATTTAACCTGTCTTTTGAAATTATACTATAAGCAAATGTAATTAAGAAAAGGAAAACAGGTCATTTATCTGAAAGGAAACGAAACAGGGGTTGGAACCCCAACACCTCCCCCATAAGATAAATGACCGCCCACGCGCTACCTTGGTCCACCCTTACAAACATAAACACATAACTTCAACTTTACAAAATCTATTTGCCTTCTCTCTTCCACCAGTGTCTGTGTTACTACTTCCACCGCTTGGCTCTGGATCGGTCGTCCTCGACACGTCTCTACTGTAGGACCACCATGGTCTACATCGTAAAGTATCGGCCTTAAATTTTGAAAGTTAAAGTCTTCAAGATTCGTAGATAATGATTGTGCGCAGCACAATTCTAAACAAAAAAATTTCTCGCTCTCACAAATTTACATTTGAGAGAAGCAGAGAATCAGTTTCTGGCACATCTGATGATGCCAGCCATCGTTAAAGATTTGGCTGCACTAGCCTCTTAATTTCCATCTGTGGAAAAAACCCCACATCTTTATCAAAAAGTGATTTGTCCCTTGGCATAATTTCAAATAATCTAAGGCCGAAAATGCAAAGGCCTGTGAAAACGATAAGGGTACTGGGAATGAAGTAAAATTTTGGGCGAACCATGAATCGCCTTTTTTCTGGGTTCCTTCCCCTGGGATAATTAATATGCGTTGATTCGTTGAAGCTAATTAAAGATGAAACTTGGATACATCTCCCACTGAATACAATTTGCTGGAAATAATTGTCGATTCCCATGAAGAATAACAGCTATGAATAGGGTTACTGGACAAGGGTTTGGGTGAAGTATGAAGTGACTGGGAGAGAGTATCCCCCAAGGACTCCAGATCAGAGAGGCAAAATCTCGGTAAAGGGATCACAACTTTTCCGCCAGTTGTGCATTGAGGAAAAGGGCTATCTTTCGCTACTTCCCACAGGGGATCTTCCTCAAGGGATTCCTCCCCCTCATTAAGGAACAAACCCTCTTTTGAGTTGATCAGACCAATATCAGATTCCTTCCCAAATTTTTCCAATCCGATTCTACACTCCATATCTCCCAACTTTCCCCCAACCCGTTGTAGGTCATTCATATTTATTTCGTAAACATCTTGTTTTATTCCCCATGGGTCTTTGACCTCTTTCCCCCCTTACTATTTATGTTTTCAAGGCACATCCCATCCAACATTTTATTTTTCTCCCAATTATTTATGTTTTCAAGGCACAGCCCATCCAACATTTTTTTATTTTTCGCCACTGCAGGCTGAATCTCCAAATGTCTCTTTTTTACACTCATCTTTTCATCTCTACTTTTCTCAATTTTGTCATTCTCGCAAAATACTAAATCATCGTTAAATCTGATTTGGACTCGAGTGTCCACCATCTTTGACTGCATAACTTCATTGTAGGTCCGTTTCATATTTCTCTTCTCTCTTTTAGTCTTATTTATTCTTACCACCGAAACAAATAGTTCGTTATCAAATGGGAATTGAACTCCGACATTTGGTTTTTCATATTCTACTAAAATTTCTCAATTTTTATGAGGAAAATTCCTTTTTATTCTGCCAAGTGTGGCTCGAATGCGAAATCTGGTCTTAAAGATACAGCTGAGACTATAATTAGCGAGTTATATATGTCTGTGTCACTAGAGTTCAACCCCATATTAGACCGTATCGAGCGTGAGTTGAAAATGTATAGAATGCAAACCCGTAATCTGGAGAATCGAATTGAAAAAATCGAAGTCAAGCTAGACGATACTGATCACGAAAATATGTTGGACAGTCTTGTTTTCAACGGTCTGAAGCAAAAGCCAGGAGTTGACCTTAAAACGACTATGCTCAGTGTCCTTTCGACACGGATGGGTGTTACTGGTATATCTTCTGGTGAATTATCAAGTGTTTTCCGGTTTAGAATGAATGGGCCTCATACCACCAGTGACAAAGTTGCCCCAGTTTTAGTGCGATTTGTTAGTAAAGAAGGTGCTCGAAAAGTGTTCTTACAGAAGTCTAAACTAGCTGGGTCTGGAATCTTTGTGTCGGAATCCCTTACAAAGCGACGTCGCGACCTGCTAAATGCTGCAAGGGATCGCTTTGGTGTTAAAAATGTATGGACCGACCGGGGCAACATACTAGTGAAGCTACCTGGTGAACCGTCTGCCCGGAAAATAAGATCCCTTGCTGAATGCGTTTGAATTCGTATTTGTGTTGTTTTCTGTCGTTTTTTCTTCTCTGTACTGCTTTGTTGCCTTTTTTCTTTCTCTTTCTTTTTCGCGATTTTTTCATTCTTATTATTATTCGCATAAACTGTTTTGGTCTCCCGTTTATTTTATTATTGCTTTACCTTTTCTTTTGAAGGATCCGTTTTGTTTCGTTTTTGGTTTTAGTCTTTCTATTATTATTTGCAAAAAAATGTCTTGGTCTCCTATTTTCTATTTCTTACTTTTTTCTTTTTTTTTCATTTAGAGAGATATGTTATATGTTTATTTTTTACTTTCGTTGGTTCTTCACTTGATGATTTAATGAGCCGACCTTTTCGTCTAGAAGAGGTTTTATCGGCACCAATAGCAAGAGATGCTGAACCGTGTATGAACCAAGTTAGATTTCAACCGTTAAAAAATAGTGCTTATGTCCAAAGATTGAAGTTATGCCCCGGGGAAGCAGATTCGTTGCGTTTATGTGCCTGGAATTGTCACCTCACTACTGGTTATGAAGATGTGTTGCAATTTCTTTCTGATTCTCAAGGAAAAATTAGTTTTATTGGTATAGCTGAAAGTTTTTTTTTTAGTTAGGAACACTCTTTCTCGCTGTATTCTTTTCCAGATTATAATTTGGAGGCTAAAAACCGGACGTCACTTCACAGAGGGGGAATTGCGTGTTTTATTTCAAAGTCATTGACATACCAAGTAAGAAATGATATTGATGTTTGGATAGAGGGTAAGTTTGAAAGTTTTAGTATAGATTTAAATTTGGGTAGTAGTAAATTTTTGATTAGTATTGTGTATAAGCCACCGAGCGCAAGCTGGGAAGATTTTGAGCGTGGATTTGATCAACTTACGCGTGCGGTGTCTCGGACAGGTTTGGATTTTATTTGTATGGGTGATTTTAACTTTGATCTGCTATCGCTGAATGGAGTGAATCTTGATTTTTTTAATTTGATGGTTGCTAATGATGTTTTTCCCCTAGCTAATATTTCAACACGGGTTACGAGTCATTCAGCTACTCTCATTGACAATATTTTTGTTGGTTCGAAGTATCTGGACCGCAGTTATGCTGATGTGGTTCTGTACCCTTGTTCTGACTATTTTCCAGTTCTCGGAACGGTACCTTGTGTCCGCATAAAAAGAAATGAACGAAAAAAAGTGAAGACTCGATCGTTAAAAAAAGAGAACTTACAGAGGTTTGGTGATGAGTTAAGCAGCACTGATCTTAGCGAGATTTGGGAGATAAAAGATGACGCTTCTGGGGCATTTGATTGCATGATGGGGATCATACAGCCAATTTATGACAAGGCTTGCCCAGTTAAATTTGTGAAACCGCATAAGGATCAACCCAGGAAGCTTTGGATAACTACAGAAATTCTTGAAGCGTCAGATTTAAGAAATCAAGTGTATTCAGATTATTTAAATAGTAAGTGTGTCAAGAAATTGGAAGAGTTTAAAATAACACGCAATAAAGTGAACTCAATGAGAAGGAAAGCTAAAAAAGAATATTTTGCTAACCAACTGAGTTTAAATAAGAATAATGCGAGAGGAACTTGGAAGATTTTAAATGACCTATTGGGAAAGAGGAAAGAAGCTCCACCCAATTCGCTGCTGATTCAAGGAGAAGCAGTGAGTGATGAAACGATTATTACTAATAAATTTGCTGAGTTCTTTTCAAGTATTGGTCAAAATGTGCAGGCAGAAGGGTTAGTGAATTTTAATAATGATTCCTTGGAGGACGAATTTTTGGATGAAAGAGGAATTGGAAATGAAATTGAGTTTCAACCGTGTACTGGAGATGAAATTCTTAAGGTTGTGAAAACAATCAAATCTAATTCAGCAGGGACAGATGGAATTAATTTGAAGGCTTTTAAATCAGTGATGTGTTATTTAATACCATGTCTCGTCCACATAATCAATCTTTCCCTGGAAACTGGGGTATTCCCCGATGCGCTTAAAAGGGCAAAAGTCATCCCTCCCCATAAAGGTGGGTCTAAACTAGATATCGAAAATTATTGACCTATATCAATCCTTCCCCTGTTTTCAAAAATATTTGAAAAAATTGTGCATAAAAGGCTATGTGATTACCTTACGAAAACAGGGATGTTAAGTGAAACTCAGTTCGGCTTTAGGAAAGGTCACTCGACGTCGGACGCCATGCATTCTCTCTGTGATATTGTAAATAGATGCTTTGAACGTGGTGAAATCCCTTTGACTGTTTTTATTGATTTTAGAAAGGCGTTTGAGACAGTGGATTTTAAAATTTTACTCAAACGTCCACAGTCCCTTGGAGTTCGTGGTAATTATCTGAAATGGTTTGATAGTTTTTTAAGTGGAAGATCTATTCAAGTTGTTTTAAATGATGCATTTTCTTCTCCCTATCAAGTTAAGTGTGGTGTACCTCAGGGATCTGTCTTGGGACCACTTCTGTACCTTGTGTATGTTGATTCAATGCGTTTATACTTACCGGAGTGTTTTATCATGACTTTCGCGGATGATACTGCTTTGACTATGTCTAGTCGAATGATTGATGATCTATTGTTGAAAGTGAATAGGATTTAAAGTCATTTTATGTACTTACAAGTTTCAGCCTCTTGTCGTTGAATGTTAAAAAAACTAATTTTATGATTTTTAGGAGAGTTCGTAAGCCTCCAAGTGTTGATGGAGAGATATTTTTTAATGGTAAGCCTTTGTCACAGGTGCATGAGGTGCGTTATCTGGGCTTCCAGCTTGATTGTAATTTGTCTTGGAAGCACCATAGTGATCTTGTTGCAGCTAAAGTTGCTAACGGTCTGGGAATTTTGCATCGTTTGAAGCATTTTTTACCATTATCGGTTCTTTTATTATTGTATCATAGTATTGTTGCGCCTTATATTTCTTATGGTTGTGTCATTTGGTCTAGCAATTTTTATGCAAATTTCAAAAGAGTGCAGATTTTACAAAATAAAACGGTACGTCTTCTTGGGAATTATATAGAAAATGTGAATGATACCGCGTCATGTTTTAAAAAATTAAGAGTGCTTAACATTGGTCAGATTCGCGATTACCAAGCTGCTATTTTGCCTATAAATGTTAGAATGATGTATGTCCTCCAGTTTTTACAAATTGTTTTCGCGTAAATAGTTCACTCCACAGGTATGCGACTAGAGAGGTGGAAAATTTTACGGGTGAGTATCGAGACACCATACGTGCAGGTTTCGGAATTCGGTATTTGGCTGGAATGATATCCCAGTTGGCGTTCGGGAAGCTGAACACATTGGGTCGTTTAAAGTAAAAATAAAAAAAAACATTTATTGGGAGAGGGGAGGTAATTTATTATTATTGTCATTATTAATGTCTTAGTTTTTTTTTTTTTCATAGTTTTTGGTATTAATGTTTAATTGAGAGAGTGTTCAGGTCTTTTTTTTTTTTTTTTAATGAAATTTGTAAAAGGTTGAGAATTAGAGGATTGCAGCCGTCTTAAATCAGGCTTTTTGAGCCTTCCCCGGGCGGTTGCTTGTATATAGTTTATTTTGTAATTAGTAGTAAATAAAGCAAGTCAAGTCAAGTTAAAAGTTTTCTCAAGTTTTCCATTTTCTGGGAATTTGGATGTCCGATTTCCCATATCTACAAAGTCTCCTCCTACTAAAACATCCACTGCTAGAGTAGGTACTAAGCCTACTTTTATAGTTTTTCTTTGGATTGTACCGTCGTTCCTTGCAATTTCTATTCTAACCCAAGCAGACGGGCATTGGTGCTTATCTCTATAATAACACACTGTTGTAATATTATTTTTATGGTCTATTTCCGTCTTTTTAATTAGGTCCATTCGCACTAAAGTTTGCTCACTCCCTGAGTCAATTACCATTTCGGTCAATTTTCCATTTAATTTTCCTTCTATTTTATGTGATTTCACAAACTCGTCGATATTTCCTTGATTATGTGTTATAGCCCAATTCTTTCTTTTATAGGTTACTTTCTCATCTTTATTATGGCAATTTTTAGAAAAAGGCTCGGAGAAATCAAATTTTACCAGATTATCAATATTTTGAGTATCAAGCATTACTTTTTTCCAATAGGGCGGCACAGCCTCCCAATTTGTTTTATTGGCCGGTTCACCTCCCCCCGTAGTTAACGGAGTATTATATTTTTCCGTCGTTTTTTTTCAAAATTGTATATGTATAAATGTACATCTTCATTTTCTTTCATTGGTTGAAGGTTTATTGTCTGTATTACCTCTATTGTAGACGATTTCTGAGGCTCTTGGGAATTTCTCCCTGCAATCATTTCCATTATGTATTTTCTTTCCTCTCTGTCTTCCTCCTCCTTTTTTTCTTTGGCTATCCTATCAGCCTCTTCCTTTTTTTCTCTAGCTATCCTATCAGCTTTTTCCTTTCGTTCTCTTTCTTGTCTATCTTTCTCTCTTTCTTTCTCCATGAAAAATAATAGTTGTTGTGTCATATCTGTTTGGGTACTTTTCGCGAGCTCCTGCTGGATCTCGGTTTAACACTGCTCCTTCTACTCGGACTACTTTTATTCCGTCTGTCATTATTTCTTCTTAATTTATTTTTTGAATCTGTTTGTTCTCTATCCGTATTGTCTCTTTCTTTATAGGCTACTCTAGCCCTTCCGTCCTCTTTTCTATTCTTTCTAATTTCATCTTTCTCAGCCTGCATTTTTTTCTTATATTCTCGGAACTCTCTCTCTAAGGCCTCCATATTAGCCTTTCTTTCTATTTTCCTACTTTTCTATGGGCTTCACTCGACCTTTTCGGTCTTGAGTTAATATCATCTCTGTCCGATATAATTTCAAAATTCCATTAACTTCAAATTACCTCTTCAGTCTAAATGAAAATTCTTTTATCCATTTAACTTCCGGACTCTCGCGAAAAATTGTTTTGACACGCAGCAATTTTAGCCTTATATTTTTGAATACTAATTAGTTGCGCGATATATTGATTCGTAAATTTTTCAATTATGATCTCACAAGGCACAGCCCATAATAGATCTTCATAATTCTATTAATTGATTCCGTATTTCTTTCTTTTCTCTTTATATGTAACCACAATAGGCTACTATCAATATGTAGGCTAACTCGACTAGTCTCTTCGAAAACGCGAAATTCTTTTACTATCAGTGCTGTTGATAATTCCTGTTCTTGCTGCCACCACTTATTGGAGTGTACGTACGGGGGTCGGCACTTATTGATGCAAAAATGGCGCAAAAAGGTTGCTATGTCACTTACTCGAAGGGGAGAACCCCTTGTCGGCCCAAATGTTGGTGGGATTCCCGCTCTTACCCCAACGGTTAAGACTGTTGCCACCAATGTTCGTGGTGTTTATTACCAGTGTTATACCGGTAGGCCACAAAGCCACTGGCGTGGTAATATACGGATGTTACCACTTATTGGAGGGGAAAGCCCCGGCCCCAAATTATAATGCTATGCCCGTGTCTACCACACCGGTTCTGCAAATATCGGGTTTGGTACTACCCGATTTACAGTATACCCTGTCCTCGGGTATGATAATGCGGTAGAGTGGTCAAATGGTCACTTTCTAAAGCCAAATGTACCCACCTTGGGTTACGGCTAAAAAATCTCTTAACTCCCTCCTTGGAGGTAACAAAACTCCCTGTCAATATAATAATGACGGTACCTCGTAGCTCTATTCCTACCCTTCCTGGGTTATATCCCCGGGGATATATACCCGGGATATGTACCATTCGGGGATATATATATCCCCGAATGGGGTCAAAACGCAGACTAAAAAATAATAATAATCTTTACAGCACTTGTCTGTAGGGGTGGACCGTCACTTGTCCCAGCCAATCAACTACATCCCCTTTCAAACCCAATTATACCTTTTAGATTTATCTTTCAATGACTCCCAAAACCAGGAAGTACGAAAAGTAGAACTTAGTTCACAGCTTATTTATTGCAAAACCACTGTCGCTTAGTAACGGAATTTAACCGGTCTTTTGAAATTATACTAAAAGCAAATGTAATTAAGAAAACGAAAACAGGTCATTTATCTGAAAGGAAAAGAAATAGGGGTTGGAACCCCAACAGATACTCACCGGATTTTCCCTTCTTTTTTTTGGATGCTTCTCAAATTTACAAAATTTTACACTTTTGTGCTCTTGACATTTCTAAAGCTTTTGATTCTATTAACCATTTACAGCTTTTTAACTAATTGTTTACAAAAGAGATTTTTATATCATTTTGTTGCTGCAGTGTTGGTACTCTTTTTCTTTTCTTAAAGTGTAAGCTAAGGGTTTCGTTTTTGGAAAAAAACATTTTGGAAAGGGGTCAGACAAAGTGGTGTTTTGCCACCTAGCTTATAAGAAATCTTTACTTCTCATGTAACTAATAATATACAACTGTTATATCCAGTTACGATGGCATAATCTAAGTTGAGATTGCATAAGCAGTATGTATAATAAAGCCGTGACCAGTGATTTCAGGGATGTTATACTCCATATACACCACATACAATGCAGTTTCACGAGTACAAGCCCAGGGGGATGAATATACAGTGCAGTCTAACCGGTACATTGACCTACCAAGGATAGTGACATATTACTACGAACGATACATGAGTTACCAGACGGGTTTCTGAGGCAATATCCACTTTTTGGGGGCCAATCAGAGATGTTTCTACTAACGGCACTCCATATATGATATCTCGATTAGTAATTGAATTCAAATAAAAGGAGTGATTTTCATTGTAGTTCATATTAGTAAGAAAATTGAATTCAGAGAGAATAGTTCATTTGAGACGATATTAGTAGAGAAAATGAGTGGAACATTTACACTATTGGAAGTTGATGGTGGAGCAGGTAGCAGCAGCGGCAATGATACAAGGGTACCAAACATGGCTGTTGAAATAACACGAGGATGTAGACTAAGCCTTGAATGGGACGATATGTATGGTAGATACGTGATATCATTGAGAAAATTTAAAATGGAGGAGCAATTATGTTTTGCTGCGAAACTAAACATTGTGCATATAAATAGACTTCAGACAGCGTTAGAATCACTAGTGAAATATATTGATGAAAACAAATTGAATCAGTGATTATTATTGTTGTAATTATGCTCAATAAAACTGTTTCTAAATCAAAGGTATTTTTATTTCTATAGTAGGCTAGCATATATTTTTTAGAGTAGAAAAAAAAAATCCTGGTTAGTCTGAAGTTGGTTGTGAGAGTCTTAGGACTCTAAATAATGGATAGATTTGAGAAAGAGCGAATCATGGGGAATCTTGTGTTTATGGAAAAACTTTGATTCTAGATGATGATTTTCTAGAGCTGTCTATTCAAAGGAAGATATTTTCTCAGGGAATGCTTGTCGATATAATGATAACTGAGTCTCTGTCATTAGACTATTGCATGGAGCTTTTACGTCGTGGACCAACGGCATTTACACAATTTATTGACATATTAATCACTACACAGCAAAATGATATTGTGGATATGCTTTTAAACATTAGTTTAGAAATTTAGGACTTTTTTTTGAAGAAGAAGAAGAACAATCAATAAAGAATCATATTTTCTTTTATTATACATAAAAGTAATAGCACTTTATAAATAATACATTGAACATGAAAAAAGCACATTAAACATGAAAAATACACTTTTTTTATTTATTTATAATAAAAAATACAACATTTATTTTACATAAGCACTAGAAAAAAACACTTTAATAAATACATTTTTTTTCAATTTTTTTATAAGAAATACAACATTTATTAAAATATACACACTTAAAATAATATCACACTTTTATTTACAACATTTTAAATTTCCAATGGGGTCCCCCCAGGGGCGACCGCTGCGGCGGCCGAAGGCCGAGGGCGGCCGCTGCGGCGGCCGGGAAGCGCCGCGAACCGGGAAGCACCGCGGGGCCCACTGCGGCGGGCCGAAGGGGGGGGGGCTGTATTAAATAGTGGAATTTATGAGGAAATTGCTCTGCCTTGCACACATTGAAAATTGTTTGCGATAAAAAGAGAAAAAAGAATTTAAAAACACCCATCACCCCAAAAAACCCTCCCACCCAATTTGTACTTTTAAAGAATTTAAGTTAATTTTTGTAGACGGAGTTGTTTTCTGAACTCTACACATTCAAATCGGTCTGAGATTAAATAGTGCCCGTATGGTAGTACCTTCACACCATCCTCAAGTACATAGACTTTGTCTGATATGTCCGACATGGCGTTTTTCTCGACTCTAACTGTGTAGTTTTTAAATTGTAAAGAGCGAATCGCCATGGCTTTCGCTCTTGGGACTAAACTACGTTCCACACAGTTTCTATACACACTCATGTCGAAATTATTTTTTACAAAGTGTGTAGGTACCCCCTTGCAAATTTGCTTGATATCCTTGTTGTGCGTTTCCACACAGTATACCTTCGGCCCAGGAAACACACCACTGGATATCAGATCGCTACCCGTTTCAGATTTGAACATTAACAATTGATTTGGGGCCTGGCGTTTCACTAGCTCTGGGTAGCGGGATTCATCCCAATTGGTGTAGTCCATTCGTGAGCTAATGTACTCGCCATTTTCCAAATCATTCAATAGATTTTCAGTTTTAACTTTTAACAGGAGTGAATCAGTGTCCCCATAATACACTTGAACTTGTCCCTCAGTCGGTCACTGTACCTTGCATACATTATAATAAAATGACAACATGAGTTTTTTAGATATTTCAGTTATTGAACTCCCGCCTTCAATATTTTTATTTAAAGCAATTTTTCTTTTCTTGCGATGTAGGAGCACCATATCAGAGTCTATGATTGTGAACGATGTGGTGTTTGGATCCACAATGATTCGAGCACAATCTTTGGGAATGGTTACAATGTCACATCGACTTCTGTTTCGTACGCTTTCGCACATTTTACCGAAGGCTGAGTTCAAAATGAGTTTATAGACTTCTTTTTCAACTTTCGTTTTCGCTTGTGAATGCTTATTGACAAAGGTGTCAATAAACGTTTTCATGTAAGGCTTTTGATCAAATTGGAGGGCTCTATGAATCTTTATGACTTTGAAACCATTGGACAACATCTGTTTCAATAGCACGTGATGAACAACGATATTCTGTTTCGGGTTGAGGTCGGCAATTAGTTTTTGTTTTGAAGGTACCCAGTGCATACTCACATTCTCTACTAAAGATAAATTGTAGGGGCTCAGAGAGTCCCTACCCACCGGTCTATTTATGCACGGAAAAAACAGAGTCTTTTACCGAGTCATGGATTTCCATGGGTATTTCACCATCAATTTAAAAAAAACATCCCTGTGCCCCATTCTCCTCAACGTTAGCAATGTCGGGGAAATTCGAAGCACATGGATCATTAAGCCATTTATAATTGCCACACGGCAAACAGTAGTTAGAAATTGCCGATGGGTAAAGGGAGTTCATATAAAAAAAACTGCGTCTGAATTTTTATCGGTGTGCTGTCCGGTCGGATCAGTTTTCATGATACGGTCCCCGTGAAAAACATACCCACCCCTCATTGATCTCTCTACAAACAGATGCTGATCCACATTGGCGAGCAGACCTATTTCCTCTTTGCTGATTTTAAGTATCAAGTCCATCACCAGATGAAGAGTGGAAAAATAATAACCTAAATCCATCCCAAATTCCCCATAGATTTTATCCGTATTCTTGCGCAACATGTCCAGAAGAGTGAGTACGTCACTGGCCAAATATAGTTAGAATAATCCCACCTGTTTTTACATCCACCCTTTACCCAAACCCTCTTAGCAAATTCGTAGTCGCTAGTGGTGCACTCACTTTCAGTAAGAGAATTGTAAAAAGCTTCAATGGGTGGTAATAACACCTTTTCTAGCCTCGAAGCAGAGTTGTAAAAATCATATGCATATATACCCGTACAGTTTAATAAATCATACATTTCATCATCGGGGAAGCGCTGTTTGAGGAGGTGGAAGCTATCAAAATTGTCACTTTTCTGTACCTGAATCAATTGACTTAAGGATTTGGGGAAGAAGCTGAAAGAGTGAGAAAACGGATTTTATTCAGGCACGTGTTGCCCTTGTCAACTGTTTTCCACTTGAATTCTAGTAGCAGTAGCTTCTCTGATGATTTGGGTATGATATTATATGAAAAAGAAGCATCTATCCATGTGTCATCTACAACTCCACCCTTGGCAATGCGGGCCAACGCCGTTAAAACAAACTTTAAGTCATAATTTGAATTGTGTATAAAAACAGGTACGATTTATTGCTGTCTAACGTTTAAATTGCACGACTGATGTGCAACCCCTCTAATGTTACTCCCTGCCGATGTAATTTCCTGCCACAAATGATCATGGTCGATCACCTTCCTCCCCCCATTCCCAACACCATCATCAAATTCCCCCTTGCAAGCCCAACATTTTTTACGATTCTTAATGGCCAATCTGTCATCTGGTGATAACAGATTTGTTTAACGAAGGCGCGAAATTGAACCGTTCGCTGTTTTGATTAGACTGACCAATGCCGAGCGCATGCAGTCTTCGCCGCCCAACGTCTCAACTACATTCAGCACTTGCATGGTATTATTGGAATCTCGTTGCACATGAGCGTAAGAGACCCCTATGGCTACATGTATTTTAACACGATTTGGATTTGACGAATCATACACGTCTGTGAGTCTCGCCTCGCAGTCTAAAGCAATCTTATTGCTCTGTAGGAGCGTGTTCTGGAAATTCTCAAAATGTAAAATCGCTCTATCTCCGCTTACTGTCTCCACAGCCTGGTATCCATGACGTTTACAGTGTTTAATGTGATGCTTTAACTTTAAATCAGTCCAAAATCGGGACAGGCATGTTGGACAGTAATAACGTACATTCCGATTTTTACCCTCCCCCAAAACCCTACTAATATCGGTAATTGGATTAAAATTTCCAATTGAATCAGGCTCTGTGGGTGGCGTGTATAGAAGCCACATCCAATGCTCCACTGATTCAATTGAAGGAGCCCTCACTGGAAATAATACGACCTCCTTATCGGAATGTTGACCCTCCTCAAATTCGGTTTCATACTGCATCACCGTGACACCAATCTTTAAATGTGCATTAGCCCGCTCGAAAATATCTGTTCCTTTTAAAGTTACGGGAAATTGACCATTTAGACAAATAAAATCTACTATGGGGAACTTTGAACCCTCCGTCCCATTAACTGCTAATTCGTCCAACTTTTTCTTAGATGCATCTTTTTGAAGGGGTCTATATGCGGCAATCAAAAATGCATACTTGAAACACTGTAGCCTCGTATCGAAACAGATTCGTTGTACCCCCTGACACCCCTCTAAATCTGAATGATATTTTAAAACTATATTCCCCGCTCCCCCTCTTAAAATAAAATCCTTTTTAAATCTAAAAATATTAACGTTTAAACTCTCAATAAATAAAACCACCAACCCGCTATCCCCCTCGTTATAATTATCCCGTTTAGTTTGAATGTTATTAAACCAATTTAAAAAACATCCCCATAATTTGATAAATGCGGGCGAATTGCTAACATCTCTGTGTGCGAGTATTTTGAATACAGTTAACTCGCATTTTCATTAAAAAAGTATTTTAGTGCTATTGATGCTTTTAAACTGACCCCCATCCCCCACACCCCCATCTTTTGTTCAAGAAGGGCTCGAATCTTGTTAACATATAAATGGGTAATGTCCAGGTGATCTGTTATTATATCCCCTGACACTAAAGAGTTAAATGGGTCACCGAACTTGGCGCTGTAGACTTTTATGGCGCAAGGCAGAGTTGGAAAGCAAAAAATTTGGAAGTGGGGATAGTAATGATGATGTTATATCATTATTAGAACTAGTACTAGCGGTATCATTAACCAGAATGTCTGGGGGTGGCAAACGTCGTTAATAGCACCACCCCCAGTCTGTTCAATTGCATTGGATGGACGTGGCATGAAATCCCCTATTCTAGTTAGTATGTCTTCCAGGGTGTTTGGGGATAACTGATAAATCCAGCCTGTATTGTCCTGTAACGGAAATTCTTTATGAAGACCCACTTTAGATACACGGTTTACTGCTGCTAACATCACCTAAATGTTCTCTCATAAATCTATCTGTCCATTCCGGGTCCTCCACCATGTCAATGTCACAGGTTAGATCATATATTCTGGCCATGTCCCCAAAACGATCATTTAAAAAACCTCTGTGCCACTCCATATTATCAAGAACTAGTGTAGGCTCATCCCTAAACTCTAGAGGTGGTCTAATGGCTGGTGTATGTCCACTAAAAATAGATTCTTCAGTACACGATGGTGTTGCTGGTGGGGCTACTTCAGCGATCTAAAAAAACATGGTTTATTTTCCATGTGAAATATCCTATATTTTATAAAGTTAAAGGACTTTGTCAATTTTTCATAGTCATTGTCCCACAACCTGAACAATTAAAAGAAACAAAGTTACATGGGTATGACTTTCATAATGACAACAGAAAAGTCCTGTCAAATGAAAATGTTTTTAATAGAGTTGAATAAAATTGTTTAGTCAGGAAAATGAAGCCTTATTCTAGAAGCCTTATTCTTACAGTTTAAGTTAGAACAAGAGAATGACGTATAAAGCTAATGGTTTTATTCAGAATATATATATATATATATTTAATGTTCAAAATAAAATCCAAAATAGGGATCCAACTCTAGTGCTTGCCCCTCCTGATTGTAGTTCTCTACACAACTCACCCATCGTTCAACCGGGGCGGTATGTTCTATAAAACAATGCTCTTCAGTCCCGGTTAATGGGCATGTATCCCATACAGCGGATGGTGATGGTGTAACTTTTTCCTTTTTCTCAATTATTCAAATTTTCCTCTGTGGGTTGGCGATGGATGTGATGGAGATGGTGGTGGTGGTAGCAGTAAACCTGGACTAAATAAATCATTATAAGAAAAAAGAACTTTTTTCTCCTTCCATATCAACAATTAAAGTGTCCCCTTCCATCACCCACTCTTTTTCTATAACGATCTCTATGACATAATACATGCGACGGGCTGATTTTAGATTATTAAGAGTGAAAAGAAGAATTGCTGAATGCTATAACATAAAAATATAAACGGGGATATCTAACCCCTACGTTGACACTAAGTCATCCTTCGTGATCTATTTTCATATGCGAAATTGCAAATGTCCTACATTTTTTTCACTCCATTCCTCCGCACTCTTTTCTTTTTTTTATTACAATAATCAATCCCCTTGAGAAAATACATATACACTTATAAGTAGCTGATTCGAATTATATTATATTATTATTATTATTATTATTATATTATTATTCCTCGAGTAAGCAATACCCCATTCGTTGAGTTTGCATTAATTTTGACTATTTACCTCATATATTATTTATTCAGAAGTAGGTAGCTTATAAGCGTATAGGCCTAAATTTCAATCATCTTAAAACATATATAAGAAAAGAACGGCACTTCAAGGTATTATTAAGAGTTAAAGGAAGAATTGCTGAATGCTATAACATAAAAATATAAACGGGGGTATCTAACCTCTACGTTTTTTCTACAATAATTAACCCCCTTGAGAAAATACATATGCACTTATAAGTAGCTGGTTTGAAATTATTATTATTATATTATTATTATTCCTCGAGTAAGCAATACCCCATTCGTTGAGTTTGCATTAATTAAAATCATCACAAAATAAATTTAATTGCCAAGCTCCTTAAGTCAGGTTTCATTGCGTTGCATATTATTTACAGGTAAAACTCGAAAGAGTCCTATTTGACCTGGATCATAGATGACTTTGATTTAATAAACTATTATTATCATTAAAGTCTCAGAATATTTATCCCTGTGAACGACAAATAACAATTTTTCTTAAATTCCAATGTTAAATATCTCTTGCATACAAGAAACTGGCGGGATTTTAGACATAAATTTGCTACATCCAGAAGGGACCCGCATCTCATTATACAAAAGAGGCATGCTAATCCGGTTTCTACTATTATTTTTTAACCTCACTACATTGATGCCTTAAGTCAGGTTTCATCGTGCCGCATATTATTTACAAGTCAATCGCGAAAGAGCCTTATTGGCCTCAAACATAGATTTGTTACATCCAGAAGGGACCCGCATCTCATTATACCAAACAGACATGCTAATTTGGTTTCTACTATTATTTTTTAATCACGCTACATTGATGCCTTAAGTCAGGTTTCATCGCGTCGCATATTATTTACAAGTCAATCGCGAAAGAGCCTTATTGACCTCAAACATAGAAGGAATCGATTTAGTAAATTATTATAATATTTTCAGAATATCTATTTGCACTTACGTCAAAAATAACAGCTAGGTCGCTATAAACCCCCTTTCCTTTGGAATGGGATGCGAGGCTAATTACAGTTGGTCTGATCGAATTTAATGATTGGATCAGGCTTGTCTCAGTGTTTTCCTGGGGGCTGTCCAACTTTGCACGCTTTTGTTGTGATTTTTGATCAACAACATCCTAAAATAAAAAAAATTATTTTCAGTTTTCAAACTATTTAGCTTATGAACATATAGCCTTAAATCGTCTTAAACACACAGAGAAGAGAGCGAAAGTCCTTGACGAAGCCGAAACCAAATATGATTTTAATATGATGCATGAAAAAATAGCACAATTTGATTAGCTACTTCAATTCTTACTTATTCAGAATATTAATGGGGGCACTGCCCCTTCATTTCCACAGTACCAAACCCCAAAAGTTGACAATTACTGATCTTTTTCAATTTTACATGCCACGCTTTTAAAACTAATATGCCTAAATTGCAAAATACTTAAAACCATAGAAAAAGGAAGAAGAAGAAGAGTCCTAGACGAAGCCTAAACCAAATATATTTTTAATATTATGCATGAAAAAAAATAGCACAATTTGATTAGCTACTTCAATTCTTACTTATTCAGAATATTAATGGGGGCACTGCCCCTTCAATTCCACAGTACCAAACCCCAAAAGTTGACATTTACAGATCTTTTTCAATTTTTATATGCCACGCCTTTAAAACTAATATGCCTAGATTGCAAAATACTTAAAATCATAGAAAAAGGAAGAAGAAGAAGAGTCCTAGACGAAGCCTAAACCAAATAAATTTTTACTATGATGCATGAAAAAAATAGCACAATTTGATTAGCTACTTCAATTCTTACTTATTCAGAATATTAATGGGGGCACTGCCCCTTCAATTCCACAGTACCAAACCCCGAAAGTTGACAATTACAGATCTTTTTATATTTTATATGCCACGCTTTTAAAACTAATATGCCTAAATTACAAAATACTTAAAATCATAGAAAAAGGAAGAAGAAGAAGAGTCCTAGACGAAGCCTAAACCAAATATATTTTTAATATGATGCATGAAAAAAATAGCACAATTTTATTAGCTACTTCAATTTTTACTTATTCAGAATATTAATGGGGGCACTGCGCCTTAAATTCCACAGTACCAAACCCCAAAAGTTGACAATTACAGATCTTTTTCAATTTTATATGCCACGCTTTTAAAAATAATATACCTAAATTGCAAAATACTTAAAATCATAGAAAAAGGAAGAAGAAGCAGAGTCCTAGACGAAAGCTAAACCAAATATATTTTTAATATGATGCATGAGAAAAAAATAGCAAAATTTGATTAGCTACTTCAATTCTTACTTATTCAGAATATTAATGGGGGCACTGCCCCTTCAATTCCACAGTACCAAACCCCAAAATTGACAATTATAGATCTTTTTCAATTTTATATGCCACGCTTTTAAAACTAATATACCTAAATTGCAAAATACTTAAAATCATAGAAAAAGGAAGAAGAAGAGTCCTAGACGAAGCCTAAACCAAATATATTTTTAATAAGATGCATGAAAAAAAATAGCACAATTTGATTAGCTACTTCAATTCTTACTTATTCAGAATATTAATGGGGGCACTGCCCCTTCAATTCCACAGTACCAAACCCCAAAAGTTGACAATTATAGATCTTTTTCAAAAATATATGCCACGGTTTTACCTGAATTTTTTTTTTATAAGAAAATTTTTCCTTAACTTAATGAGAAGACAAAAATGGATTTCTTTTTATTGTAATACAAAAAAAATTTACTCACCAGAACTCGCTTAGAACTTTCCATATCTCTACCAATGCAAATGATCAGAAATCTATACATACACTGAATGAACTATTCAAACTGTACAAAATTCTAATTTGAATCTCTATTTTATAGTAAAAAAAACTGAATATATTAACACATAACCAAGACGCACCGGTTTTTGGGTAGGATAATGAACTTACCCTAAAAGGCATGTAGGTCATACATATTATGAAGTAGAAATCTGACTTACATGAATGAAGAGTCAGAAACCTTTTCCCACATTGCAAATACCACTAGTCATATTATGTAATCACTCATAGAATCATAGTTGACTGCACCCTGGTAAGGTGTGACTGTCCTTGGTAAGTCAATGTACCAGTTAAACTGCACTGTATATTTTGGTGTAATTCCATCTGCAATTGAAACTGTGTACACTTTCACTGTCCTTGGTAAGTCAATGCACCGGTTAGACTAAACTGTATATTCATTCCCCTGGGCTTGTAGTCGTGAAACTGCATTGTATATGGTGTATATGGACTATAATATCCCTGAAATCACTGGTCCTACCTTTATTATACATACTACTTGCATAATCTAAGGAATGGTCAAGGTATTAATGATGTCGGGTCTTTCTGCTTTTAACAACACTGACCACATCAATTTCACAAACTGAAATAGTCCCCGCTGAAAAGTGAAAAACTGAAAAAGTCCCCGTTTTCACTTTTACAACTTTGATAAATCAAATATTATTAGGAGTTTAAGGAATAAATTTCAGTACCGTACATGTATATTAAACTGACAACACATTTGTACTTTTTTAATTGAAACTCTTGTTAATTTCTGCTCGTTTTGAGTTTTACTCGGTTATTTATTGTAATTTCTTTTATTTTGTTTTTCATTTATTTATCGATGCTGATTTGTGGTAGTTTTACGCTTGGTCGATTATTTGATTTATTTTTGGTGTAATTAAGTTCTTTACTTTTCTTTGAAAAACTTATTTTGTGGAAAGTTTTTTAAATCAATTCCTAAAAAAGGTAAATCTCCTTTTAATTTTTTGTCCTATCGTCCCATTACGGTATCTTACAATCCCGAGTAAAGTTTTTGAATATAATCTTCTTCCACTTATTACTTTTGGATAATTTCCTGGAAACAATCAGCTAGGTTTTCGGCCCAGGGTTGGATGCAGTCATGCTCACCGGATTATCCCTCTTTTTTGGATGCTTCTCAAAATAACCAAATTTACACTTTTGTGCTCTTGACATTTCTAAAGCTTTTGATTCTTTTAACCATTTCCAGCTTTTTCAGTAATTGTTTACAAAAGGGATTTTTCTATCATTTGGTTGCTGCAGTGTTGGTACTCTTCTTCTTTTCTTAAAGTTTAAGCTAAGGGTTTCGTTTTTGAAAAATAATATTTTTGAAAGGGGTCAGCCAAAGTGGTGTTTTGCTACCTAGTTTATAAGAAATCTGTACTTCTCATGTAATTAATAATATACCTCTGATATATTTTTCTGGGTTGTCGAATGTTTCGTATTTAGCTAATGCTGATAGCCTTCTTTTTATTAATAGAAGTAAAGAAAGGGGTGGATCCAGGATTTTTTTTTTGGGGGGGGGGCTGCAAAATAGGTTGATCTGATAAACTTGCGTTAGGATTAAGTTTAATTAACGCAATCTTGCGTTATTTAAGTAAATTAAACTACTTTAGACTATATTAGGGGGGATGCCCCCTCGCCCCCTGGATCTGCCACTAAGTAAAGATTGCCCTCCCAATTCTATTAATTAAATTTCTGAAACTTCTGTTCGGATTGGTCTTTAACTTAAAATTCACTAAGTGCAAACACTTTACTGTTGGCTCTTCGTCACATTCAACTGCAACATCTTTGACATACAAACTTTCTTCTGTCCCCTCTGTAGCGTATTTTAGGTGGTTGGGTATCGATATTACTAATAATATAATATATTTTCGTTCTCGGCTGATTTCAAACTCATAGATGAAAATTCAGGTTGGTTATCTGAGAATTGTTGTAAACTGGGGTAAAAATAATCGTAAGGCCTTGTGCAAATTATTTTCTGTTTTTGTGATAATTCGGTTCTATATCTCTCTGGGGTTTTCCCTTGTTAATCAATAATGATATTTTGTAACGAAAAAAGAATCAGATTGATCAATATTTGATCTCGAAGAGATAGTGAATAAGTGAATAATGAATAAGTACTCTTTTTAGAGATGTAAATGCTCATTCAGACTGCATTTTGATGATGAAAAAGATAAAATTATGCTGAAAGTGCACGAAAAGGCCAATTTAAATGTCAAGAGAGAGTGTGACGTTGATAAACTAAATGACGGAGACACTCATAGGAATGAATTTTCTGTGGAGCTGAAAGCATTTTTTGCATTCTGAAATTGGTATGAACCAAGAGAGTATTCCTGCCAGGATGTTCTTAAACCTATATATTTATAGGAGTTCACCTTCATCGACAGGAACACTCGTTGCAGTGAAGGAGTACAAAATTGAAAAATCATCCAATTAAGATTGCATAATATAAGAAATGGTCAAGGTATTAATGATTACGGTCTTTCTGTTTTTAAAAACACTGACTACATCAATTTCATAAACTGAAAAAAGTCCCCGTTGCTTGGGCCAAGGGCAATATTGTTAAGATTTTCAAGAAGGGTGATGTACTTGTTTACGAAAAAGGCGAGGATTAAATCTGATGTATCTACTAAGCAAGGTACTGGCTATCATCACACTCAAAAAACTGAAACAACCACTCGACTTGTTTTTGAGGAAAGCATGGCTTTTGTTCTGGTTTTCTTGATCTGACCTCATATTTACCCTAGGAACAATTATAGAAGAATCCAATGGACGGTCCAACAAGATCTACATGCTCTTTATTGACTTTGGAAAAGCAATTGATTCAGTGCATCTGGGAATTCTCTACGAGATCGTGTAGTGCTATGTGGACACGTACACAGGAATTTTTTTCGGGGGGGGGGGGGGGGCCAAATCCTTCAAACCCATTATTCTGTGAAAAAAATCAGAAAATTATGGGGAAATGAAAAAAATCGTGAGATTTTGGGGAGGGGGGCGGGGCCCGGGCCTAGAAGTCCCCCCCCCCCCTGCCGTACGTCCCTGGTTCTATAGTATTCCCAAGAAAATAATAAGCCTGATCATGGCCTTTTATGAGAACGTTAATTGCTCCATTAGTGACGAAAGTGAGACCTCTATACATTTTAAAATAACAAGTTATGGTGAATATTACCTTATATAAACTAAAACAAGCCTGGAGATCGGAAAAAGTTCTCTTCCTTTAAAATTGTGACTTCTTAACTGAGTTCTAGCTACTGCAGACACATGCAGAAGTGATATACGATCCACTTACTACCAATGTAAAAGCAATAAGGAGAAATATATAATAGATAGGTTCATTGGTTATAATAGAAATATTCAATTTAAAAAGAAACATTAATCACAAGGCGAAGAAAATATTTAGGTTAAATTAAAATCAATCATAAAGCTGTTCTGGAATTTGGTCCATATTTTGATCGTCTTTGCTCATGTTTTGTCCCGTAGTCCTGATATGGAGTATTGCTCATTAAGCAATCTTGAAAAAAAGCTTCTTCTTCTATCTAAAAATAGAATACAAAAAATACAGGGTCACATATTATGGTAAAACCTTACATTTCGTGGTCTTTGCTGCGAAAGCTGATAATCTTGCTAATTAGAAAAAGTAAGTATTTTTGCAATTAACAAAGATTTAGTTTTATGTTTTTCAATAAATAGCCAATTTACTTGGTAAAAAAATCCCCCATATAGTAGAATATTAGTGTTGACATGGAAATAGATATGTAAGGCTCTCTAATTTTGGTATATGACATTGTATGAGCAACAATTGATTATTATCATTTGTATATTGTTTATGAATTAATTATATATCTATCAATCTACCACAGGCAGTGCATTACCACTGCCAAAGTAAACAGCAAAGTGAACCTTGTGTTTTACTATTTTTTCTAAAAAAAGCAACATCGCATGTAAGAAATTGTTTTAGTAGCATTGCAGGGGCCCTTTCAGTCCTTGACCCTACAATTTGCCCATTATTTATAAATAGTGTTAGTTCAAATAGAATGGAAAAGGGAGAGGAAATGTTTGAACAGGGGTCGTCAAAAAGTCTAACGGTACTGAGGTAAGGCTCTTAGGGTATTTTGAGTGGATTGCTTACCTATATCGAAACGCACTGTGTGCATACTGGTTGTCAAAAGGGCGTATCAACAATATTTCAGGAAAGTTTTTTGGTTTAAATTGAAACTTATAGGGTAAGTTGAATATGATGGTGAATTAGCTAAAAGCAAGTATGTGCATAATGCTACTTCTAATACTACTATTTTGGCAGCTATTCACATTACTATGCCTAGTAAAATTAATAAAGCTTCTGCAGTAGTGTGGGGGCAGTACTCCTATAAGAGCAGATTCCCTTCGATCCTTGGTACCGGCACTTTTTTTTAAATCCTCCATAGCCATGTAATACATCCAAGCACACACATATATCATCATTCTTGTACTCTAATGATATCTAGCCGATTAGTGATTATTGATTATGAATACAACTGGTCGGTTATCATTTTACAATGTAAAAGTCCTGAGAACATTAGCTTTCCTTTACATAATCTTGCGCATAAGTTTGGGCCTCCATATTCCTATCCAGGACCCAATATCCCCCATCAGGGCCCCGAGTCCCTCTCCAGAGCTCCTTTCGTACAATAAATAAGTTTGATTTGTAACTAGACGAATGGGCAAGCAAACTCTATTTCTTGTTACAAAAGGACAAGCCTCAAAAATATATTTAGGTTTTGTTGGGGTATAATCAATTGGTTTTAAGGAAAATATCTCTCCCGCCACCCTGCACCAACTCCCTCCACAGAGTTTCTCTTTCTCAGAAGGTGGTAGATCCTTTCTACTGGAAATTTTGCGAGAAAAAAAGCACCTAGTCCCCCTCCTTGGCCCAAATCCCCCTCCCCGGTTTTTACCCCCCCCCCCATTTTTTTGATTAGATTTTTGTAAATGAAATTTTTTCAACATTTTTTCATGTCTTAGAATCAAATTGATTATACTTAAAACAAAAAAATCACTTGTAATATTTTAAAGAATGCAAAATGAGGATGATATAAAAATGTCAGTCGTTATTTTTCCTATTAGAAAAATAATTTTTGTAGTGACGTTTTTTGAATTAATTGTTTTTATTGAACTTAAAAACTGAAATATTTTAAACTTTTTTCATGTCTTAAAATAAAACTAAATATACTTAAAGCAAAAAAATCACCGGTGATATTTTGAAAGTACAAAATGAATATGTTATAAAAACGTCAACCGTGATTTTTTCGATTAGAAAAATAAAAGGTTGTATCATTAAGATTATCAAAATCTTGTCAAATTTTTACCAAAATCTTACATCACATTATCGAAGTCTTGCATCATATTACCATATAATATTTAAATATTGCGAAATCTTGTCTTGCATTTTCAAAGTCTTGTGAGATATTATGAAAATCCTTTCTGCTATTACTTAAATCTTGCAAGTTATTATCAAAATCTAGAATGAAGATAGCAAAATCATGTCTGGTACTATCTAAACATTATCAAACATTGCCACAATCTTGTGTGACATTATCGAAATCATACCCAAAATTATCAGATATCTTGTACTACATTATCAATTCCACATGGCATAATGAAAACCGCCTATGATATTAACAAGACTTTACCTAGTATTATCAAAATTTTGCCACTTATTAACAAAATCATGCATGTTATTATGAAAACTTACATAACATTAACACAAATATTTTCTGGTAATATCAAAACCTGTCTCATATCGTCAAATTTGACATGATAATATATAAATCAAGTTGGCTATTACCAAATTTAACATAGTGAGATCAAATCGTGTCTGTAATTATCAAGATTATCAAAATATTGCCAAGTATTACCAAACTCTTGTATGATACTATTAAAATATTGTCTGATATTTGACTGGTTTAATGTGAACTCTTTATGAAGATATGAAAACCATACATGATATTATCAAATTCATGCAAGTTATTAAGAAAATCTAGCATGGTATTATCGCTTAATCTCGCAAGTTATTAACAAAATATTTTCAGCTATAATCAAAACGTCTGTTACTACCAAAATCTAATATGGTCCTATCAAAATCATGTCTGCTATTATCAAGATTATCAAAATCTTGTCAAATAGTGTATTACGGTAATCACCTGGCAAAAAAAAAAAAAAAAAAAACAAAACAAAAAAAAAAAAAAAAAAAAAATATCAAATCCTTACATGATATTATCAAAGTCTTGCATGATATCCTGTTAAACAATACAAAATCTTTATGAGAATGTTTTTAGCAAAATCGTGTCTGGCATTACCAAAATATTATCAAGTATTACCCAAACTTTGTGTGGTATTATCAAATTCATATCGAATTTCATCAAATATATTGCACTACATTATCAGCATCTTGCCAAGTATTACCAAACTCTTGTATGATACTCTCAAAATCTTGTCTGATATTATGAAACATTTCATACTAGATTATTACAATCTTGACTGGTTTAATGAGAATTATTTATGACAATATCAAAACCATACATGGTATTATCAAGATCATGCAAGTTATTAACAAAATTTTACACGGGAATTATCATTTAATCTCCAAAGTTATTAACAAAATATTATAGCTATAATCAAAACGTGTCTGCTATAACCAAAATCTAATATGATCCTATCAAAATCATGTTACCTATTAACAAAGTTTAACATAGTGCTACGAAAATCATGTCTGCTATGATCAAGATTACCAAAATCTTGTCAAATATTATCAAAACCTTAAATGTTATTATCGAAGTGTTGCAATAAATTACCAAATCTTGTTTAAATATTTCAAAATATTGTCTTGCATTTTCAAAGTCTTGTAAGATATTATGAAAATCCTTTCCGCTATTACCTAAACATTGCAAGTTATTGTCAAAACCTAGATTGATGCTAGCAAAATCGTGTCTGGTACTATCAAAATATTATCAAGCATTACCAAAATCTTGTTCGATATTATCAAAACCACATCCGAAATTATCCAATACTTTGTGCTACATTATCAAAATCCCACATGTTATAATGAGAATTGTCTTTGATATTATCAAAACTTTACATAGTTTTATCAAAATCTTGCAAGTTATTAATAAAATCATGCATGGTATTATAAAAATTCTACATGATAATGATAAAAATATTTTTCTAGTAATATAAAAACGTGTCTGATATCGTCAAATGTAACATGATGATATCTAAATCATGTCTGCTATTATCAAATTTAACATAGTGCAATCAAGTCGTTTCAGTCACTATCAAGATTATCACAATTTTGCCAAGTATTACGAAACTTTTGTATAATACTATCAAAATCTTGTCTGATATTATGAAAAGATCTCACACTACACTATCAAAATCCCGACTGGTTTAATGAGAATACTTTATGACAATATTAAAACCGTATATGGTAATATCAAAATCATACAAGTTATCAACAAAATCTTGCATGGGAATTATCATTTAATCTCGCAAGTTATTAACAAAATATTTTCAGCTATAATCAAAACGTGTCTGCTATTAACAAAATCTAATATGGTCTCGTCAAAATCATGTCTGCTATTATCAAGATTATCAAAATCTTGTCAAATATTATCAACACATTACAAGATATGATCAAAGTCGTGCATGATCTTACCGAATCCTTTTAAATATTACAAAATCTTTTCTTGCATTATCAAAGTCATATGATATATTATAAGAATCCTTTCTAGTATTACCTAAATCTTTGCAAGTTATTATCAAAAATTAGAATGCTCTTAGCAAAACCGTCTGGTACAATCAAAATATTATCAAGTATTACCCAAATCATGTATGGTTTTGTCAAAATATTGTCTGATTTGATCAAATACCTTGCATTACATTATCAAAATCTTGCCCGATATAACGAGAATCACCTGTTGCCTTATCAAATCCTAAAGCTGTGTTTTCAGAATCATGTAACCTATTAACAAAATGTTGCCTGGTTTTATCAAAAACATGGTATTATCAAAAACGTGAAAAAACATGGTAGCACTTGTTCAGGAAAATTAAAACGGTGCCATCTTTGACTGCAAATTAATAGATGACAGCAGAATGGTCTTGAGTGTTAGATTTTGACAACATTAGACACGTTTCTATAGTACATGAAAATAATTTTTAATGCCTGGTAATATTTTGATAATAGTTTGCAACATTTTTTAAAAAGCTTTCATGATCTTAATAATGCCACTTCAGGTTTTGATAATGCAATAGGGGATTCTAGTTATATCAGGCAAAATTTTGATAATATACTGCAAGATGTCTGATAAAATCAGACGAAATTTTGATAATACGACACATGAATTGGGTAATACTTGATAATATTTGGATAGTACAGGACACGATTTTGCTAAAACCATTCTCATTTCTGATAATAAGTTGCAAAGATTTAGGCAATGCTAGAAAGGATTCTCATAATATCTCACATGACTTTGATAATGCAAGATAAAATTTTGTAAGATTTAATAGGATTTGGTAATATCATGCAAGACTTTTAAAATATCAAGTAAGGTTTAATATTATGTAGAATTTTCATAATACCATGCATGATTTTGCTCATTACTTGCAAGATTTTAATAATACTATATAAGGTTTTGACAATATCATGGAGGATTCTCATTATACCGCGTAGAATTTTGATAATGATGGACAAGATATATGATAATTTCGGTTATGATTTTGATAATATAACACAAGATTTTGGTAATGCTTGATAATATATTGATAGTACTAGAAACGATTTTGCTAATATCATTCTAGATTTTGATAATAACTTGCAAGATTTAGGTAATAGCGGAAAGGAACTTCATAATATCTCGCAAGACTTTGGCAAATGCAAGACAAGATTTTTTAATATTTAAATATGGTTTGGTAATGTAATGCAAGACTTTGATAATATCATGTAAGGTTTTGTTAAAATTTGATAAGATTTTTATAATCTTGATAATATAAACATTATTTTTCTAATAGAAAAAATGACAATTGACGTATTTATAACATCTTTATTTTGTACTTTCAAATATCATAAGTGTTTTACATTACAAAAAATGATACCTGGCCGGTTGTAGACATAATCAATTATCAATAGCCAATTATCGGCTCGATATTATAAAAGTATAAAAATATCTCTCCTAATTTTAAATTAGAATCCTTCTCAAATTTTTTTTATTAGACATCGTATCACTTCAAGCTCACTTAATTAATAAACGACATACTTGGCAAACAAAACTCAGAAATTTCCTAATCTATAATTAGAAATTTCCCTAAGAAATTTCCTTTTTATTTCAGAAGTATATCTGGCTTGCATTTCCAAGGATTTCCTTATCAACCGGAAATTGCCATAACACCATATGTGTGTGCTCGGAATGATGGGACATGTGTGTGCACGGACGTATTATAGAGTTATGGAGGATTTAAAAAAAAGTTTCGGTACCAGGGATTGTTGAGGGTGGGCTCTGCTTGGAGTATTGCCCCTCACACTTCTTACTGCTACTACTAGGGCTAAGGAAAAAAATGAAATAAACCCAAAAAATAGACCCGTAACCCAAAAAAATTAAATAGAAGAATTATCTGCGGGAATCGAAATGGAGACTATAATAAATTTGGTTAAATAACTAGTAGGTGTACTAATTATTTCACCCTTATAGATTATTTTTAGCATCAAACTGGGGGATTAGCAATGGGGGGGGGGGGGCTTTAGTCCGTTGTTAGCAAATATTTATGTAGAGTATGTAGAAACTTTAGCTATAGAAAGATATTTTTTTAAACCTAAATTTTGGGGCAGATATATGGACGATGTTTTAGCTATTTGGAATTATGGGGAATCACAAATTGAACGTTTTTTGGAACATTTAAATAATTTGGGAGGAGAATTAATTTTTACAATTGGAAAAGAAACAGAGAATAAGTTACCGTTTCTGGATATTGTGACCCATAGAAATAATAATGAACTAGCGTTTTCAATTTACCGTAAACCGACTAATAAGAACCGTTATTTGTCTTTCACATCAAATCATCCGATTCAAGTAAAAAGGGGTGTGGTTATTTCTTTAGTTGGTAGGGTATTAAAGTTAGCACCACAAGAATACATGAATAATGAACTAATTTTTATTAAAGATATTCTAGTAGGTAGTGGCTATACGGAAAATAAGATATCTCAAATAATTGAAAAAAGGAAAAAAAATTTAATGGAACCTGAAATATTAGAAGAAGCTGGGTCAAATCAAGAAACAAGATACATAAATTTGCCCATATTGTCACAAAAACTAAGAAGAGAATTAAAAAAAACATAATATGAAAACAGAATTTAAGTCAGGACAAACTATAAGATCTTTGCTAAATAATGGAAAAGACAAAGTACCGAGAAATATGCAAAAGGGTGTATACCAAATTCCGTGCTCTTTTGGAAAATTTTATGTGGGAAGAACACGGCAGATTTTAGAAAATAGGCTACAGCAACACAAAAATGCCATAGATTGCTCCCTAAACATAGTAAAAAACCGGTAACGTTTGAGTCAGCCGTTGCAGAACATGTATATAATTTTCCTCATCACAGTATTTGATTTGATCAGACAAAAATGGTATATACGTTGGTAGGAATTTTACAACGTTTCAGAGAAATTATAGAAATAGAAGAGATAATCTATGGGGGTATTAGTATGAATAAAGATGAAGGAGAATTTAGGATCAATTCGATTTAAAATAGTTTAATTAAATAGCAGGTAAAATATTCAACCAGTACTGATTTTAATAATTGTTGTGAAACGAATGACGACCTTACGAACAAAGGTCAGAACGGTTTAAATGCTGGGAAAAGTAAACGAACTGCAGCTAGGCTTGCAACCAAAAGAATCCATTTAATTTATAATTCATAAATTGGTTAATGAACTTGTAAGATTTAATTAGGGGTTATGGGACGGGGGTTAGGTGACCTTTATTGTTTTTCTCAAGTATAAATATATTCTTCATTTTTGGTAGATTTCCATTGATTTGTGAGGAGACGAATAGTACCCTTATAGATATTCATTTTTGACAGTAAATGGAAGTGTTATCTAAGATGTGAGTTTAATTCCTATTTATTTATTAATATTTCTTTTCTTTTCTTTTGTTTTTCTCTCTCTTCGTGCGTTAGTTTGTTGTAGTTCAACGTATATTTTTTAAAGAACATTTTTTTTGTTTGTCTCTTTTTTTCCGTTGAGAAAGGCTCCCGGACGTGGGGCCGAAATATTCGGAGTGTTTTTTAATTAAGTGTTTATTTTGTTGTTATTTATTCACCGCTTTAATAAAATAAAAACCCGTTTTTCTTGCTTAATTTTTCGTACTATTGTATGAAACTTTCACGTCGTGGTACAGGTGCATTTACTTAATTTATTAACATATTAATTGAAAAAAAAGGTACTGTCGATTTTCTTTTGAGCATCACCTAGAAATTCATTTAAGAACAAAAATATTTTTTAAACAAGAAAAACGGGTTTTAATTTTCTATAAAGCAGTGAAATACAAAACAATTAATTATGAACAAAAGCTCCGAATATTTCGGCCCCACATCCGGGAGCCTTTCTCAACGGAAAAAAAAAATATAAAATAAAATAAATAAATAAAAAAAAACAAAAAACTTAACTTACATCACAATACTAAACACATAAAGAGAAAGAAAAAAAAACAAAAGAAAAAATATAAATAAATAAGAAACAAAACTCACATATTAAATAAACACTTCCATGCACTGAATGTCTATAATGATTCAACTCGCCTCCTCCCAGTGTATAAATGGAAATATATTAAATAAACACTTCCATGCACTGAATGTCTATAATGATTCAACTCGCCTCCTCCCAGTATATAAATGGAAATCTATTTTGTAAAAGTCCTACAGACGTATCTACTATTTTTGTTTGATCAAATAAAATACTGTGATGAGGAAAATTATAAAGATGTTCTGCAACAGCTGACTCAAACGTTTTTGGTGTTTTGTTTTGTTTTAGAGCGCAATCTATTGCATTCTTGTGTTGTTGTAGCCTATTTTCTAAAGTTTGTTGCGTTCTTCCCACATAAAATTTACCACAAGAACATGGAATTTTGTATACTCCCTTTTGCAAATTTCTCGGTACCTTGTCTTTCCCTTTATTTAACAACGAGCTTATATTATGTCCTGATTTAAATGCTGTATTTATATTATGTTTTTTTAATTCTCTTCTTAATTTTTGTGATAAAATTGGTATAAAAGGCAAAGTTATGTAATTTGTTTCTTGATTTGACCCATCTTCTTCTAATATTTTTGGTTCCGTCAACTTTTTTTTCCTTTTTTCAATTATTTGAGAAATCATATTTTCCGGATAGCCATTACCTATTAGAATATCCTTAATAAAAATTAGTTCATTTCTTATGTATCCTGGTGATGCTAATTTTAATACCCTATCAACTAAAGAAATAACCACACCCCTTTTTACCTGGATCGGATGATTTAAAGTGAAAGACAAATAACGGTTGTTACTAGTCGGTTTACGGTAAATTGAAAATGCTAGTTCGTTATTATTTCTATGGATCAAAATATCTAGAAACGGTAACTTATTCTCTGTTTCCTTTTCAATTGTAAAAATTAATTCTCCTCCCAAATTATTTAAATGTTCCAAAAAACCTTCAATTTCTGATTCCCCGTAATTCCAAATAACTAAAATATCATCCATATATCTGCCCCAAAATTTAGGTTTAAAAAAATATGTTTCTATAGCTAAATTTTCAACATACTCTACATAAATATTTGCTAACAACGGACTTAAAGGCCCTCCCATTGCTAAACCCCTAATTTGATGGTAAAAATTATCTCTAAACGTGAAATAGTTAGTATACCTGCTAGTTATTCTGACTAATTTTAATATAGTTTCCAGTTCAATTCCCGAAGATAATTCTTCTATCTCATTTTTTCGTTCCTCAAGTTTTTTGGATAAAATACTAAACGATTTATCAAAAGGAATATACGTATTGATGGATTTTATATCAAAACTGAACAATCTAGATTCTTCTGATATTTCTACACTTATAAGTTTATCTTTTAAAAATTTTGAGTTTTTTATATACGAATTTTGGAGATATAATAATGGTTTAAGTGTCATTGCTGTCCATTTCTCGATTTTTACCGTTGGTGAATTGGTTGTTGAAACAATAGGTCTTAAGGGGATGCCTGTTTTGTGTATTTTTGGCAAACCATATATTCTAGGGCTAACTGATCCCCTTGGAAAGAACTTGTGATACATCTGGGGTGTGATACATCCATTTGTTTTAAGGTCTTCTAAATCTTTTCTTAATCTTTTAACATACAAATCAGTTGGGTCCGAGTTAATTTTTTATATGTTGAAGTATCACTTAGAATTGTTTCTATTTTACTATCATAATCATCTTTTTCTAGGATTACTACTGTATTGCTCTTATCCGCTTTCGTTATTATTAGAGAATCATCTTTTTTTAAATCTTTTAAAACTTTAATATCTTTGTTCTTAACGTTTTCTTGATAATTACCAAAATCTGTTGAAATATTCACTACCCTTAGTCTTAACTCATCTACATTATTTATATCTTTTGGAAACTTATGAATCCCTGTTTCAATCTTTGAAATAATTTCCTCTATCGGTACATTTTTAGGATTTAGTCCAAATTTTATACCTCTTTCAAGGATTTCCTTTTGTTCTTTGGTTAACTCCTTTTTGCTTAAATTAATCACCCAGGACCTGGGAAATAATTAGGCTTATACATTGATAGTTTTTTGTTTTCTTTTTCCCTTTTTAACTGCAAAAATTTTGGTTTAGTCTTTCCCTAGATAATCTTAGAACATGTTCAAAAGAATTTTTAAAGATTGATATAATTTGTTGGAAATCATTTGTATTAAGGAAATTACCAAGGCTATGTTTTAAAAAATCTATTTCTTTTACAACTTGTGATCTCTGGAAACGTTTATCTTTCAGCACATGGTTTAAGTTTAGTAAATTTACCTTTCTCGTGTGCTTTTCTTCATTATGTGTATTTAAATGATAATTAAAACGAAACGATTTTGGAATTAGTTTATTTACTTTGCACTTTTTTAAAAACTTTTGTTGTGTAATTATATTGGCATATGTTTTTGCTAAATTCAAAAATAATAAAATTGAATTGGTCTTTTGCCACCCGTAGGCTAGACGTAAATAATTTCTTAGACCACACTGCTTTTCCATTGAAAACAAAAATATTTTTTAAACAAGAAAAACGGGTTTTAATTTTCTATAAAGCAGTGAAATACAAAACAATTAATTATGCACAAAAGCTCCGAATATTTCGGCCCCACATCCGGGAGCCTTTCTCAACGGAAAAAAAATATAAAAAAAAAAAAATAAATAAAAAAAAAACAAAAAACTTAACTTACATCACAATACTAAACACATAAAGAGAAAGAAAAAAAAAACAAAAGAAAAAATATAAATAAATAAGAAACAAAACTCACATATTAAATAAACACTTCCATGCACTGAATGTCTATAATGATTCAACTCGCCTCCTCCCAGTGTATAAATGGAAATATATTAAATAAACACTTCCATGCATTGAATGTCTATAATGATTCAACTCGCCTCCTCCCAGTATATAAATGGAAATCTATTTCCATTTATATACTGGGTATATATCCATTTATATACTAAATGTATATATATTTCCATTTATATACATTTCCATTTATATAATAGATTTCAATTTATATACTGGGAGGAGGCGAGTTGAATCATTATAGACATTCAGTGCATGGAAGTGTTTATTTAATATATTTCCATTTATACACTGGGAGGAGGCGAGTTGAATCATTATAGACATTCAGTGCATGGAAGTGTTTATTTAATATGTGAGTTTTGTTTCTTATTTATTTATATTTTTTCTTTTGTTTTTTTTTCTTTCTCTTATGTGTTTAGTATTGTGATGTAAGTTAAGTTTTTTGTTTTTTTTTTATTTATTTATTTTATTTTATATATTTTTTCCGTTGAGAAAGGCTCCCGGTTGTGGGGCCGAAATATTCGGAGCTTTTGTGCATAATTAATTGTTTTGTATTTCACTGCTTTATAGAAAATTAAAACCCGTTTTTCTTGTTTAAAAAATATTTTTGTTTTTAATGGAAAAGCAGTGTGGTCTAAGAAATTATTTAAATTCATTTAAGACTGCCATTTTGCACAACAACAACAAATAAGTCAACATTAAAAAAAAATCCTGTCTAAACAGGCTTAATTGATTTGATGTATAAAGTCACTTGGTTACTCCTCCTTCTAGAATACATTCATTTTAACGGTCGCGACTCAGTTTCTTTTTGGCAATGAGACAGTCAACATTGAAAAAAATGTTTCCACCTGCTTATTATGTTTGTGTACATTTGGCAGCTGGTCAAACTGTGAGAATATAACTATTGTTTATGATTACAATGAAAAATGTAGATTATGTAATCTACATAAAGTACATAGAGGATATGAAGTGCAAATTAAAGATTGCAATTCCTATTTTGAAGATATTTGTTAATCTCAAGCTAGAAGTTTCCTAAGCTCCAATTGTCACTATGATTAATGTGATCAATAAGAAAATAATTACCCTGGCATGATTGCAAAAAACCCTAAACTTGATTTCAGTTTATTTTGAAGAGATTGGTATCGTTGTGGTATTAAATTGTTTTGGGAGGAAGAACCTGGTCTACGCTTCAATTGCTGGAATAATGAGAGAGTCTGGTTTTAATGCCACTACTTTGAAGATACTGGCTACTATGCTTATAAGCTTACTTATTTTTATCTGGCTGTTAAAGAAATTGATTCTTCATATGAAAATATCGTATGTGGCATTGCTTCAAATAAGCAAATTTAAACACGCAAATTTTATAATATAAATCAAGATAGTAGTATTGAACTTACGTGGAGATATAATAAAAATGAAGTTACTTTATATTGTAGAAAACGCAACCCTAACTTCGCATGCCAAGATGAACACAAGTTGAAACCTGACGAACTCCTGCCAATTATAACTACCAATGGTTACCTATGCGTGGAAGAAGAAATCTAAAGGGAACAGACTTTTTATTGTACATACAAGTTATATTAATAAGAAAATGCATGAACATTTTAAAAGCATTTCACTCTTAGGGCAATGAAATTTATATTATAAGGGTAGGAAAGGGTATTTTCAATTAGAAAGTCGTTCAATCGAGGATTGTCTATTTAAATGCTGAGAAATTCACTGTAAGTATATCTGCGACATCGAAAAAAACATAATATTGTGTTAAACCACTTCTTTTGATTGATAAATCTTGTACTTGCTTCCAGTTTTGAATAATAGATTTTCCACTTTGCTCAAGAAAGTTTTTTATATGAAACTTGTAAAATGCATAGTATAGGACAAGGGGATAAAAAAAAATTCAAAATTCTTCGCTAGTTGAAAGATGCACATCCAATGTCCCGTCTTTACAGTTGATGAACTACTAATAACAATGATAAGAGTATTGCTAATAATTTGAATATGATCGAGGAAATCCGAGAGTATTCACTAGGATTTGTTTGGACATGTAGGGGTCTAAATTGATATATTGATTATTTGATTTGTATTCATGATGCCAAATCTAATAGAAAACTGCCATCAGGGGTAATTTTTCAATAGTTCTTAAGTTGTTTTAGTGAGATTAATACTATGCTCTCCTCCGGCGGTTCGGCAAAGCTACGGTCTAAACGTACAGTGCCCGTTCAGACAATACTTATATCTTGAGTTCCAGACAAATCCAAAACAGTAATACCATGAAATTTTGCAAACATTTCATCGGTTATATATTTTTCAAATAGTTGTGAATCTCTATCTAGAGGTTGTATTTTCAATTCATACAGGGTTCTATAGGAACTATCAAATGATAAAATGTAGAGTGGATTTCTATTTACTTTAAGTAAAAGAGATTTCAAGAGATATAAAACATTTCAAATTTATATGGCGAGTTTGTTCATGATCTTATGGCACTAGCACTTTTTACAAAAGCCAAAGCAAGTTCTGAAGAAATTTCACCATTGATAAGTGACGAATCAGTGTAGGTACGTGAACCCGTAGCAATATATCGTTGATTCGTGATTGTATGCGGAACGAGTAGTTTGATATTATTTCCACAAGCTCTTAATTTTTCAATTGCCAAAGCAGCAGAAATCATAACCTCTTGTTTTCGTACATGAAGTATTGCCGAGGTGAGAAGGACTGTTACATAATAACTACTACCCCTACGACACCCCTCTGTCATCGCCCCATCTCCCCCAAAAAACTTTTAAGACATTTCTTGTTAAAATTTTTACTTCAACTCATTTATGAGTCGAAGTAAAGCCACAATAATGCCTAAAAATTGTATCTATTATCAAGGTGCCCTCTGAAAATGAATGCTAGGTGGATGTTTGGAACCTATTCTTAGGATATTGCGAATATACATAAGTTTAACTCAATGAAAAAGGGGTATTTCCTTAAACGCTCTTAACACGGTTCTTTTTTTGCGTATATTATGACATGTCGTCTTTCACCTTTTATTTTTTGTTGTGTTTTTTAACTGTCTTTTTCTATGTTTTTAATATTGTTTGTCAATTTGTTTGAAACACTAAAACCTTTTATTTACAATGTCTGTGTTTTTAAGATGTATTGTTAACTCAAAGTAAGGCATACATTTCCCTTTATTAATATCTTGAGACCAATGTCTCCTGAAGCGTGTCAAATATTGAGAGTAACACGTCATGCTAGTGTTTGCCAAAAACGGAGAATCTTAGATGTCACGCATTAGGTTAATTTTAGAATATTAAGAGTAGGACAAAATACTAGGAATAGCAGTTGAGTTCTATTGGTCAAGGCAGAGTTCTAATGGAAGAAAATTGACCTTTCGAGTCCTGGTGGGGTAAAGAACTAAGGAGAACAAACAAAAAAATACAAAAAAAAACTAAAGAATGAAGGGAAAAAAATGTGATGAGCATTTCAGGCGAAAAATAAATGCAATAAGGAAGAAAATGTGCTGAGGGTTTCGAGCGTAAAATTTCAAAAAAAGTATGATCTGGCAGTGATGGTTGTGCAATTATTACGTGACGTTACATTTAGTGTGTGCCGCCGTTAAGTTAATGATAGAAAAAAAAACGTTGTACGTTTTGGCTAAAAATAAAAATGTCAAAATAATGATTACGTTACAGTGTTGCATAATCATTGCGTAAGGTGTGACCTGTCGTTACGTTACAAACGGGGGTTCCTCCATGGGTTCCTGTGGCAGGGTGTATAAGCGAGGCACATGTATAAGGGTCTAGAAACAAGGCGGGAGTTTTTCCAGCTAAAAACAGGGGTGGCATTGGCTAGTAACAGCATTTATTTACAAATATATCCAAAGCAACAAACATAACCAACAAAACATAACCTTCAAACATCGAACCATATATGCAACAAACATAACCAACAAACATAACCAACAAACAACTTAACCAACAAACATCAAAAATAACCAACAAATAACATAACCAACAAACAACATAGCCAACGATCATAACCAACAAAAAAAACAACAAACATGATTATAATCATAACCAACATAAGCAAAAATAACATAAAAATCAACCACAACCAACAAACAACAAACAACATAACCAACAAACATAACCATCAACCATAACCACCAAACATCCACCCGCATAACCATCAAACATAACCATTAAACAACAACCAACAAACATAACCAACAACAAACATAGCCATCAAACATAACCAACATACTTTAGTCACAACCACCATAACCAACAAACAACAAACATAACCAACATCCACCAAACATAACCAACAAACAACATAACCAACAAAAATAATCATCAAACAACATAATCAACAAACATAACCAACAAGCATATGTTAATTTCCCTGTGTTAATCTGCTATGTGTGTCATAGAATCAATAGATGGGATACTACTGACACTCCCCCCACAGCCCTCAGGGCAAGAGTTGTAAGTTATGCCCTTGGGGCATATAAGGTTTTCATAGAGAGCTTTGCCGTAGACATTTCAAAAAGGGCTCATTCTATTGGAAATACAAAGGGCTATTCCCCTTTTTAATAGTCGAAAGTGATTCGAGGGCCACTAACCCCCCTCTCACGCCCAGCCTTTACCCAAACACATCGAATCAAAATTTTGAGATTGCCATTTTGTTCAACGTAGTTGAAAGTTCTGGAAATGAGGACTTTGAGGATGATTGCCGCCCCCAAAACCCTCAGGGAAAGGGCTGTAGGTTCTGCCCCGGAGTCATGTTATGTTTTCGTAGAAATCATTGTAGTAGAAACTTCAAAAAGGGCTCATTCAATTGGAAATTGAAATAGCTAGTGCCCTTTTTAATAGTCGAAAGTGATTGAATGGCAACTAGCCCCCCTCTCACGCCCACCATTTATCCAAACACATCTAATCAAAATTTTGAAATAATCATTTTGTTCAACGTAGTTGTAAGTTCTGGAAATTAGGTGTTTGAGGATGATAGCCCCCTCGGAGCACTCAGGGAAAGGGTTATAATTTATGCCCTGGGGGCTTACATGGTGTTTCTTGAAAGCTTTGTTGTAGAAACTTAAAAAGGGCTCATTCGATTGGAAATTCAAAGGGCTAGTGCCCTTTTTAATAGTCGAAAGTGATTGGAAAGCAACTAACCCCCCTCTCACGACCACCTTTTCCGGCAATACATCTAAACAAAATATTTAGGTAGCCATTTTGTTCAACATAGTTGAAAGCTTTTAAAATTAGTTCTTTAAGGATGACAACCCCCCCCCAGCCCTCAGGGCAATGGTTGTAAGTTATGCCCTGGGGGAATATAAGTTTTTTTTTTATAGAAGGAGTTGTCGTAGAAACTTCAAAAAGGGCTCATTCGATTGGAAATGGAAATGGCTAGTGCTCTTTTTAATAGTCGAAAGTAATTGGAGGGCAACTAACCCCCCTCTCACGCCCGCCATTTTCCCAAACACATACAACCCAAATTTTGAGATAGCCATTTTTTTCAACGTAGTTGAAAGTTCTGAAAATTAGGTCTTTGAGTATGACAACCCCCCCTCCCCACAGCCCTCAGGGCAAAGGTAGTAAGTTAGTCCCAGGGGGCATATAAGGTTTACGTAGAAAGCGTTGTCTTAGAAAATTCAAAACGGGCTCATTCGATTGGAAACTGAAATGGCTAGTGCCCTTTTTAAGTCGCAAGTGATTCGAGGGCAACTAACCCCCCTCTCACGCTCACCTTTTCCCCAAACACATCCAATCACAATTTGGAGATATTCATTTTGTTCGACGTAGTTGAAAGTTCTGGAAATTAGGTCTTTGAGGATGACAACTTCCCCCCCCCCCCGCACAACCCTCAGGGCAAGGGTTGTAAGTTATGTCCTGGGAGAATATAAGAATTTTATAGAAAGTTTTGTCGTTAAAACTTCAAAAGGGCTCATTTGGTTGGTAATTGAAAGGGCTGTGCCCTTTTTAATAGTCGAAACAAAATGGAGAGCAACTAACCCCCCTCTCAAGCCCATCATTTTCCCAAACACATTCAATCAAAATTTTAAGACAGCCATTTTGTTAAATGTAGTTGAAAGTTCTGGAAATTATGTATTTGAGGATGACAAACCCAATTATTATTTAATATAATTTAAATAAGACACGCTGCAGTCAGCATAACTAAATTAAAACATTCCAGTGTTCGAACATTTTTAATAGTCGAAAGTAGTTGAAAGGCAACTAACACCCCTCTAACGCCAACCATTTCTCCAAACACATCCAATCAAATTTTTTAGATATAACTTTTGTTCAACGTAGTTGAAAGTTCTGGAATTTAGGTCTTTGTCAGCGTTGTCGTAGAAACTTCAGAAAGGACTCATTCAATTGTGAATTAAGAGGGCTAGTGCCCTTATTAATAGTCAAAAGAGATCGGAGGGCGAATGCCCCCCACGCCCATCATTTGTGTTTATGAGAATGATGGGCATGGGGGGCGGGCATTCAACCTCCGATGGCTTTTGACTATTAATTAATTAAAAAAACTTTTTCACAAAATAAATTTTTCGAAGAAAAGCAAAGAACTCCATTAAACAAAAATGAGCAAAAGTAAAATCAAATAATCTACCAAGCATGAAACTACCACAAATCAGCATCGATAAATTAATGAAACTCAAACGAATAGAAATGTTTTGAGTCAAACCCAAAACAAGCAGAAATTAACATAAGTTGGCCTCAAAACCCCTATGCCTTCCCAAAGCCATAATATAATTTGCACACTACTGAAAAAAAAGTGTTTTTACTTTTATAACTTTAATAAATAAAATAATATTAACATTTCGATAACTAAATATCAGTATATGCATATTAAACTGACAATGCACATTCGTTTGTACTTTTTTCAGTAAAGTGCAAATTATGTTCTGGCCTTGGGAAGGCTTAGGGGTCTTGAGCCCAACTCATGTTAATTTCTGCTCATTTTGATTTTGACTCGGTTATTTATTGTAATTCCTGTTCGTTTTGGGTTTCATTTATTTATCGATGCTGATTGGGGTAGCTTCACACTTGGTAGATTATTTGATATTATTTTTGCTCATTTTTGTTTAATGGAGTTCTTTACTTTTCTTTGAAAAATTTATTTTATGAAAAAGATTTTTTAATTATTTTCTGCTCGTTTTATATTTACAGTCTTTTCAGAGAAAAAGAAGATAAGACTTTAAATCTTTTTGTTTTTCAAGAATTTATAATTTGGCCTGCTATTTGGATGCTGGAAAAAAAATTTCAGCAATTTTTAACAACATACACCCTTTTAAAAATCTGGACACAAACAATAGTGTTTAATTTAGTTTCATACCTCCTTTAGTTGACCTGAAATGGAAACCTGGACACCATTCGCAAAAGAATCTGTTTACTTTCTTTGATAGCTTGGATACACTTACGCTATTTTGATTTGGTTAAATTTTAAGAGCAGAAGTAGCCTCGAAAGTGTGAACATAATACCCTCAGTCGTTCTTGGGATACTGCTGAGATGCCTTATTGGGAATTAGCATTAACACAGTGCAAATGTTGCAAACACAATGCACAGTGCACAGTCCTACGACAACTCCTTCGATACGAAGTGCTCTGGTCTAGACAACAACAACAACAAAAAAATAATACATTATACCCACATCAATCTTTACTATAAAAATGTCAAGCCATCCAATTACTTTCGACTATTAAAAAGGGCACAAGGCTTTTTGATTATATATAACTTATATGCCCCCAGGGCATAAATTACAACCCTTATCCTAAGGGCTGTGAGGTGGTTTTCATCATCTAAGACCTAATTTCCTGAACTTTCAACTACGTTAAAAAAATGGCTATCTCAAAATTTTGATTGGACGTGTCTGGGAAAATGGTGGGAGTGAGAGGAGTGTCAGTCGCTCTCCAATCACTTTCCACTATTAAAAAAGGCACTAGCCCTTTCAATTTCCAATCAAATGAGCCCTTTTAAAGTTTCTACGACAACGCTTTCAATGAAACCGTATATATCCCAGGAAATACTAGCACTAGCCATTTTAATTTCCAATCGAATGAGCACATTTTGAAATTTCAACGACAAAGCTTACTATAAAAACCTTATATACCTCCAGGGTATAACTTACAAGCCTTGCCCTATGGGCTCTGGGGGAGTGGCCACCTCAAAAACATAATTTCTATCTGGAAATCAACTACGTTGAACAAAATGGCTATCTCAAAATTTCTATTGGATGTGTTTGGGGAAATGGTGGGCGTGGAAGGGGTATTAGTTGCCTTTCAATCACATTCGACTATTAAAAAGGGCACTAGCCATTCCAATCGAACGAGCCCTTTTCGCGGTTTCTGCGACAACTCCTTCGATACGAAGTGCCCTGGTCTAGAAAAAAAAACATAATACATTGTGCCAACATCGTTCTTTACTTAGGCAGCGCATAGAGGGCCTATGATAAGAAAAGAAAAATATTTCTTACATCCCTTTCATTTAACGCTAAGTTGTATTTTTTAGAGCATTTCACGTAAAGATTTAACTAAAGGACCATCTAACTTTCGCAGATTAAGGCAGCTGTTAAAAGTGACCATTTTGGTAATTAACCCACGCTCAGTCTTTATCCCCTTTCTCGAATAGACATTGACTATTGAAATTAGATTCAATCGCATTTTTTAATTTGAAAATAGCAATCATAACCAGCTCCACTCCCATCAAAAATCAAAAATTTAGTGTAGATATAACATGCTTTTTTACATCATATTACGCAAAGATTTAACTTGTCAAAACCTACAAAAGTCGTCAATTTTGCAGACGAAAGCAAGTGCTAAAAGTTGCCCTTCTCGTCCAGTTATTTAACCCTATACTATATGATACCTGCTCACGGTAATTAAGGCCTAGCGGAAATACACCCTACGCACGAAGAATAACTCCGCCTGTAAGTAATTACAGCCAGTCTCAAGCCTGGACAAAGGAGGAGAGTTTTGCGGTGGTGTAGAAATCTGCCCCTGGAAAAAATATGCTAAAAGAAACATCCAAGGAAAATTTAACAGGAATTCCCTTTTCAACGATGACCCCTGCAACCGCCCAACGGACACGATTTTTGAATGCAAAAAAAAAACACTAAAAATTGGATTTTGGAACGTTCGGACGCTAGCACAGCTGTCGAAGGTGAAACAGCTAGAGAAGGAGGTGACCCGCTATCGGCTAGACATCATGGCCCTCTCGGAAGTGCAATGGCTGGGAAATGGAAAGCAACTGTTCAGCGGTGGAAACACTATAATCTTCAGCGGCCATGAAACTGGATGAGAAGCTGGAATGGCCGTAGTCATTTCACAACCTGTGACATAATCACTGATTAGCTGGAAACCCATGAGCAGCTGCATTATGACTGCTCGATTCCATGGGAAACATGGCTTAATGACGCTAGTTGCGTGCTATGCACCCACTAACGAAGCCACAGATGAGCAGAAAGAGACGTTCTACAATGAACTGACATCTGTCCTTAAAGATGTACCCAGACAGGACATTCTGTGTGTTATGGGGGATTTCAACGCAAAGGTTGGCAACGATAGAGAATATTGCGTCGATGTCCTGGGCAACCACGGTCTTGGAGAACGAAATGAAAATGGAGAGTTGCTTATTGAATTGGCTCAGTCCTTCGGCCTGGTTGTTGGTGGCACTCTCTTCGCCCATAAAGATATACACAAGTACTCCTGGACTTCACCTAATGGACACACAAAAACCAGATCGACCACTTTCTTATTGGTAAGAAGTGGCAGATGTCGCTATGTGATGTGCGTTCATTTAAAGGCGCTGATATATTCTCGGACCATAGCCTGATGGCTTCAAAAATCAGAGTAAAGTTGTCAGCCCAAAGAAAGGTAAGGACAACTAGGCAACGGCCCTATGACTGCGAAAACCTGGGTAACTTAGAAATTCAGTCATAGTTTGTGTTAAAACTAACCAACAGATTTGAAACCCTTGGTCTGCTGCAAGATGAAAGTCCAGAGACAGATTGGACAGCTATCAGAAAAACCCACAATGATATTGCTTACGAAACACTTGGTATGAGAAAGTCTTCAAAGGAAGAATGGATCTCCGTTGAATTGTTGGATCTGATCGAGTAGAAGGCTGACAAGAAGAAATCTCTTCTCAACACTCCTTCCCCTGATACGAGACACCCTCTTGAACTACAGTATGCTATGCTTGATAAGACTATAAAGAAGAGGGTTCGTGCTGATAAACGCCGTAGCCTTGAACAGAAGGATCGAAGGCTTAAGAAGCTGCTAGAGGGAGAGACTCTCGGTCAGTGTATTGCATCACCAATGAAATAGTCAGAAAAAGTCGAAAGTCAGATGAACCTGTCAAAGATGTGTTTGGACGACTTCTTACTGACCCTAATAATGTGAACGAAGCCTGGGTGACGCATTTCAAAAAACTGTGAAATAGACCACCACCTCCTGATCCTCCAGATATACCAGACATTCCATATCTAAATCTAGCCGTCGATATTAAAGCACCCTCTGGTGGTGAGATACTAAAGGCGGCTAAGAAGTTGAAGTCTGGAAAGTCCCCTAGGGAAGACCGAATTGCGGCTGAAATGATTAAATGCTCAGTAGCTGCATGCATATTTGTGTGGACCATGTTTTCTCTATAATTTGGAGAACAGAAGAAATTCCTAAGGATTGGACAAAAAGTACTCTCATCAAAATATTCAAAAAAGGCGACATTGCCAAGTGCAAAAACTGGAGATGTATCAGCCTTGTATCTATACCTAGCAAACTATTGGCGACTATGCTCCTTAACAGAATCAGCTTTGAATGAACATCTCCGAGAGGAACAGCATGGATTCCGGCCAAACCGATCATGGGCTGATCTTGTATTTACTCTCAGAATGCTGCTAGAAGAATTTATTGGCCTTTCTAGACTTCGAGAAAGGTTTCGACTCGGTTGATCGCCAAACACTTTGGAATGTTCTCCAATGCTACGTTATTCCTGATAAGATCATTCGAATCATTGAAGTCTTCTACAAAGACACAGAATGCTGTGTGAAGACAAGTGACGGGAGTACCCATTACTTTCGTATCATTACAGGGGTGAAACAAGGCTGTGTGCTATGACCACTGCTATTTATTCTTATAATTGATTATATTCTCCGGACCTGCAATGGACATAGGATCCAGTTGGATAATAAGAGACTCAAAGATGTTCATTTTGCTGACGACATCAGCCTCCTACAGTCCTGGAAACAAAAGCTCCAGCATTATCTTAACCAAGTCAAGGACGCTGCCGAACCTTTTGGCCTTAAGATAAATACCAACAAAACAAAAAGTATGCGAAAGATCTCAGCTTGACTTACGAAGCACTAACCAGACTATAGAGCAAGTCGTAGAGTTCAAGCACCTAGTAAGTACAATCCACAATTAAGGATCATGTCAGCGAGAAGTCAAGTTAAGAATCGGCCAGGCTAATACATCTTTCAGGAAACTGTCTCAAATTTGGCGCAGCCAGAAGTACTCTCTCCGACTTAAGTTGAGGCTGTTCAACAGCAAAGTCCTCGAAACGCTTTGCTATGATCCTGAAACTTGGCACATAGATCACATACTTGAAAAAAAAACTTCTCGCGTTCGAAAATATTTGCTTAAGGAGCATTCTAAATATCCACTGGTTCCAAAAAGTAACAAACGCTTCTATACGACAGAAGACATCTCAGCCACTGGTAACCAAAGTGATCAAATATAGGATGTGGAGATACCCTGGTCATGTGATCAGAATGTCCGAAACTGAACTACCGAAGGTCGTCCTTCAGTGGCAGCAACGTGGTACTAGAAGAAGAGGACGCCCCAAAAATACCCTACGACACAGCTACCGGGCAGACCTCGCAAACCTCAATCCCTCAATCCAACCTGAATGGGAAGATGTCTGGGCAGCCGCAGTAATGAGAGATGACTGACGACTCTTCTTGGATGCCCTAAGAGCCTCTGGAGGTACAAAAGGATCTAAGGTAAGGTAAGGTTTAATCCGTATATCAGATTAGCGATAAAGCACTTTTTGAATAGGGGATGGAATTTAGAGATAGTGTTATTCTACGAGAAAGTTAGATAAACTTATTACTGAGAGAACCATTTAATAGCAGGAAGGGGCAAGTTTTTCCTTGGTAATCCAATATATTGAATTATAACAGCTCAACTTTGGGTATAATGTCCCCCGTTTTTGGTGGGGTATTCTTAATATGCATAGTGGCTTACATGTTGGTATCTTTGGGTCATATCAATTTTTGTAATATCCTTGGTGTACGTTCAATATCTAATAAAGACTGGTAGAATTCCCCTATAGCAGCGGGTTTTTACAACCCCCAGAGAACAATAGAAAACTACCCGGTCCTTCTAGAAGAATAACAAACCTTTGTTCCTAGAAAACCAATAGACGTTTAGACTGTATAACGGTTCGCTCTTTGTTCCTGGAAATAGTGGAAAAATCATTTGTTTGTCGATAACAAAAGGCTCTGTGTGTGAAGCAGAAAAATATGGGGCTCTGTTCAATTTGGACTATATTCCTACTTGGGAGGGGCCCTGAAGGTTTTTCCTGGCCCTCGCGGGTTTTTTTAAACAGTCAAAGGAAAAACACTCTCTATTATGTAACAAACACCTTCATCTCTTAGGAAACATTCCTTATTACCTAACAAACACCTGTGACTTGAAGAAAATTAATAACGCCCATGTCTTAGCGGAATCGTTGTTAAACTTCTTCATGATCTTAAATCATTAAGGAAGAAAAGAGTAGTGGCTATGGCTACCCTTAAAGGCAGTGAGGCATCACTACTAATAGAGGCTGGTTTGTCTTCAATCACTTTTGATTAAAAAAAAAAAGGTCTAGAGCTATCGATTTCCAATCAAACGCGCATTCTCCAGAGTTTACGACCATGAGGGTGGGAAGGGGGGTGGAATGAAGAAGGGGCAGTCCCTCTCCTATAAGATATAAATTCTACTCATTTTGGGGTTTAATGTTATTCTTTTTATCCTAATAACAGCGTAGGCCAGAAATATTCCCGGAAATTAAGAGGGGTAATATATCAAGTTTTACGTCCACTATCCCCGTCCCTTCATTAGAATTAATTCTGTGTTTATCTGAAGTATCAATGAGAATTAAGATCTTTTGGCATTAAAATTCACCCTTTGGGCGATCTTCCCCACTCCCTAACTACCAAACAATCTAAGAAACATAGAGGATACAAGTTCTCATCTAAGAATATTTGGAATTTCTTATTTTTTGCCAAAGAATGATCATGGACAAAAAAAAAGGAATTTACCTTAGACAGTGAAATCTGTTTAAACCTTAAGAATATTTCGACTTTATATCCTAGATCCGTCCTCAGCAAACTACGTGTATAAATGAAATACTTACAATAAAGTGGGATCTTTAACACCAAAATTGAGAAATTAAAACAGTCTAAAGTTGTTGTTCTTATGATGGAAAGGCAGTATGGCCTTCGTCGGTATTTGAAGATCATGGGTGAGTGTTGTTTGGTGTTTTTTTTTCCCAGGGATGATTGTACCAAACCAAGGGTCCTAAAAGATTCGAGAGAGGGCTCATTCAATCAACAAATTAAAGTTAAAGTGCCCTGTAAGTGACCAAAGAAAATGGAAGGCTATTAGCCCCCATCCCATGCCCCTTTTTTCTCCCCAAAGACATCTGAATGAAATTTTGAGATTTAGTTCAACATAATTGAAAGATCCAGTAAATATGCCTCTGGGGATGACATGACCTTCCACAGCCCCTTGAGAAAGGACTGTAGTTTTTGTAATTTGTCCAATCACATAGTATTTGCTACTATATGATACAGAAAGTATTTGCTATTGGAAAACATACGGATATTTTTCACGGGGGATTTTTCTTCGGGGGAAGAGGATTTCCTGGAGCATAAGTTTTGGCGGGGAAGAATTTTTCCGAGAAGAATTTCCCTTAATTTAATTATAGAATCCTGTTTATTTGTCTTTCTTTCTCTTTGGATGCACAATTTTACATATGGCATCAATGTTGCGGTGAAATTATCCAGGGTAAGGTTTCAGCAGGGATCAAATTCTCTTGCAGAAAGATTCTGCAAGAGAATGGTAAAATGTAATTGTAAAATTTGGATAATATCCTCAACGATGCTGCAGGGCGACACCTCCCTTCTTATTGCACCAAAATGTTTCTGGCGTTTACTTTAATACTTTATTCAGCTGAAGTGGTTTTTTTTCATAATACTGTGATGTGTTGTTAAGGAAGGGCGGTATGTCTTCGTGTAGGGGGGGGGGGGGTAAGATGGCTAAAGGAGTGCGATTAAATGGCCTAATTGTCTAAGCCTTATTGAGAAATAAGATAAAAATTGAGCGAATTTTTGTACTCGTCGTTTTATCCTTCTTGGTTACCACGTATATTTTTGGTCTACATCTTTATTATTGGAGTTTGGGGGAGGGGGGGTAGTAGTGTCCTAGATTCCTAGTAGTGACCAAGTCGATTCAGGTTATGTTTCCCAATAATAAATCCTGCATGTTAAGAGTGTACAAATTAAATAGTTTACAATCCTACCCCGGGAGCTGTCCGTTCCTTTTTCTACTTCCCTCTCAATATGATTAAAGCTCCAACTTATACCCTTAGCCATCCCTTAGATATTGCTATTGTACCCTTTTAATAGCTCTCCTGCAAATAGTGCGTTTTGAATTTGTTTGACTTCCCCTTTAACATTTTCTAAACGTTTTAATTTTATACCTTAGCCTTTTGCGTTTGACCAGATGTGTTAGGGGAAAAAGGGCGAGGGGGGCTGGATGCCCCCAATTACTTTTGAATCTTAAAAGGGCACTGGAAATTTTAATTTGCGATCGACTAAGCCCCCTCTGAAGTTTAAACGACCATCCCTTCCTTATGAAGTGCCTATGGAAAAAATAATAATAGATAGAAGTCTTATGGCTCTTTACTATAGGAAACGCTGGGGTGTTGCCTTCGACTTAAACAGGTGAGAAGGACTTCGGCTTCCTTTCTATTGAACATCCAAAACTATCCAGGAGGAATATGAGGGGAATTATCCGGGGGTGAATTTCCCGTTGGGAGATTTTCCACGGGGGAAGATTTTCTGAAAGGGAATTTTCCTCGAGAGGGGGGGATTTTCAGTGGAGGGGAATTTTCTGGGAGGGGTGCATAACATCGGAGTGCATATACTAAGTTTGTCAAAAAAAATATCGAATAAATATGTGGATCTAATCCTTTTTTTATTGCTTAACCCAAATGGGAATATTGAATATTAAAAAATATTGGAATATTATTGTCACAGCTTGAAAAAACTATTGCTTGCTATTCATGAACATAAGAAAAGTACGTGGAGTAGCAAGCACAACTAAATGCTAATACAACAAACATAAATGAAAACAAGTCATTTTTGAGAATTGATTTTTGGATTATCATATTTGTAATGTTAAAGATCACCATTATGTCTTAAAATTTTGCAAAACCTTCACAGCAAGCAAATTCTCTACAAGACAGATTTAAATGTCATGTACTTTTTTCCAAAACTCTGCACCATCCCCTTTCAAAGCTCGAAAAAAGTATGTCGTATCCAGTATTTTATGTTCGAGGATACAAAGGGTTTTTTTGGAGGGGGATAAGAAAAATATTTAAAAACGCATCAAAAAATGTCCATATTCATTCTGCTTATATTCAAAAAAACATCTCGGGGAGGAGTGTTCGAACCCCCTAGCCCCCCATGGATACGACCTTGACCCAGAGGCTAGGTTTTGTGGTTTGATTATTATTATTAACATTTTTTGTTCAAAATCTTTTAGTTTTGATCATTCGATTTCCAAAGCCAGGGGGTATTCTTATTTACATTTGGATATCCTGTGTTATTGGTTGCACACACAAAAAAAAAACTGATTTTCATGCTTCGTCTAACCTCTTGCACAAAATTAAAGTGGTAAAAACAAGTTTACCAAAAATTTTAAATAGAATAATGGTTGGTAAATACTTTTAGAATTTTTCTATTTATATATTTGGCAACGACATTAATTGCTTTTTTGATGGGAGAGTGGTTAGAAACTGTTAGAGAATCTCACTAAAAGAGATATTGTGGAGAAAATTCTGAGTCTTGGCAAAAATGCCTTCTTTGACGCATACTTACATAACCAGCCTGAAGTAATAGCCCATCGCCCATCGCCCTAGCCATCGCCCTATGTTCAGTGTTGCTAAACTTTGAAGAAAACACCCTTCGCCGATCACCCAGTCTTTCAAATTGATTACATTGTTGCCAAATTTTGTCTCCTATAACCTTTAGAACTATTAAAAATACTTTAACACAATTACTTCAGAGCAGAGGAGATTCTAAGGGGTCAGCTATTACTTCAGGCGGGTTTATATTACGTTGGAGCTGAGGAGATTCTAAGAGGTATTACTTCAGGCTGGTTTATAACCAGCCTGAAGTAAAGCCCATCACCCTGGCCATCGCCTTATGTTCAGTTCAGGCTTGTTATAAGGGATTGTTTGTAAGTCATCAAAAGCATTTGTAAGTGATGTAGAGCATTTATAAGTGATCTAAAGCGTTTATAAGTTATTTAGTGTTCGTAAGTGATCTAAAATGTTGATCTTCAGTGATCTTCACTAAGTGTTCGTACGTGATCTAAAACGTTTACAATGGATCAAAAGTGCTTATAATCGTTCTAAAGCATTTACAAGTGTTCATAAGCGTTCAAAGTGGTCAAAAAGGGTATAAAATGATTTTAGTAGTGTGTAAGTAATCTAGAGTGTTTATAAGTGATCTCACCCTATAGTTGCATCTTTGAATTACAAGTGTTTTAAAGTGTTTAAAGCGATCTAGAGCCTTTATAGAGATTTTTTAATGTATAAGTGTTTCAAGCCATTATAAGTGTTCTAGAGCGTTTATAAGCTGTCCAAAACGTTTTTAAGTGAATAAAAGCTTTTATAAGTGATCCAAAGCGTTTACAAGCTATCTAAAGAATTGATGAGTTATCTAAGGTGCTTTTAAATGCTCTAAGGCAAGTAAGTGATTTAAAGTGCTTATAAATGATCTAAAGCGTTTATAAGTGATCTAAAGCATTTTTAATTCATCTAAAGCAAGGTTTATAAGTGGTCTAACGTGATTATAAATGATCAAAAGCAAATAAGTGATTTAAAGTGTTTGTAGATGATCTAACGAGTTTATAAGAAACTTAATGATTTTATAAGGGATCTAAAGTGTTTGTAAGTCATCAATACTACTCTAAAGTGCTTTTAAGTGATCTTTAGCCTTTACAATTGCTTTAGGAAAGAAAAATTTTATATAGGGATCCCCAAGGTTTGATCCATTTCCTGACGTTTAAAAGTGATCTAAACCTTCTCTATAAGTGGTCTAAAGCGTTTATAAGTGATGAAACTGCAATTTCAATTGTTTATAAGTGATCTAAAGTGTATATTGGCGATCTAAAGAGATTTAAAGAATGTATAAGAGAATTTTATGTCTAAGCGTATAGAATTGTTCTAAAACATTTATAAGTATTCTGATGCGTTTATAGGTGATCTAAAGTTTTTATAGTCTATCTTAGTCGTTTCGTATGAGAAAAAGAGTAAGATCTGAAGTCACACACAATCTAAAGTGCTTATACGTGCTCTAAAGCGTTTGGAAGTGAATATAAGTCATCTAAAGCGTTTTGAATCTATTAGATGATTTATTATTAAATACATTTATTAGCTAGATTTATTCGATACAATTGATCAAAAGCGCTTAAAATTGTTCAAAAGCATTTATTAGTGTTCATAAGCGTTTACAAGTGCTCAAAAGTGTTTGAAATGATTTTAGGTGCTTAAAATTATCTATAGCGTTTATAAGGATTTTTAAACGTGTACAAGCGTTCAAAGCCTTAAATAAGTGTTTATAAGAATTATGCACATAACTGTTCAAAGCCTTTGTAGGTTCTCTAGAGCATTTATAAGTTATCCAAAACGTTTTTTAAGCGATCAAAACGTTTTTATAAATGACCTAAAGAGTTTATAAATGGTCTAAAGAGTTTACAAATGATCTAAGGCATTTATAAGTGATCAAAAGCGTGTACTTCTTAAGTGAAGAATTTATGAGTTATCTGATGCGATTACAAAAGACCTAAAACAAGTAACGCTTTAGATGCACCTTACCATTTATAAGTTTTTTCAAACGTTTTTAAGCGATCCAGAGTGCTTATAAAGATTCTGCTAAGTGTTCAAAGCATTTATAAGTCTTCTAGAGCGATTATAATCTATCCAAAAGTTTTTAAGTGATTAAAAGCTGTTATAAATGATCTAAAGAGTTGATAACTGGTTTAAAGCGTTTACAAATGATCTAAAGATTTAGATCGGACATATTTATATCTTTGAAGGCTTTGAGCACTTAAACACACTTAAAAAAGACATTTTTCATGCTGGTATGTCTTTTCATTGTGCTATAAACGCTTTAGATCATTTAAAAACCCTTCAGAGCACTTATAGATACTTTTGATCACTTATAAAGGTTTTGGACAACTTATAAACGCTTGTAAACGCTTACAAAGGCTTTGAATACGCGCAGAATCTTTTTAAACGCTCTAGATCACTGCCAAACGCTTTAAAACACTTATAAATGCGAAGTCACGTCTAAAGCGTGAGATTTAGACGTGATCACTTATTTACGCTTTAGATTACATATAAAAGCCCATAATCACTTAAAACACTACCGATCACTTGTAAAAAATTTGAAGACAATGCCTTAAAAAGATAATAAGGACTTTGAATCTGCTGTACACGTTTTAGATCCCTAATGAACACTTTAAATGACTTGAAAACTTACAAATACTTTTGATCGCTTAAAAAGGCTTTGACTTGCTTAAAAACATCTAAATAAATTGAAAAATGCTTCAGATGACTTAAAATCACTTCTAAACTCTTTAGATCACGCACTTTAGATAAGCACTTTAGATTACATGTAAACAACTTTAGAACTCACTTTTTTCCCATACATAAGAACTATTTCGACTATAAAAACTTTAGATCACTTATAAACGCTTCAGAATACTTATAATTGTTTTAGAACGATGGTAAACGCTTAAACTTTAAATTCTCTTATAAATTCTTTAAATTTCTTACAAACCCTTTACATTACCAATAAACCCTTTAGATCGCTAATAAACGCCTTAGATCACTTATAAACAATTGAAATAACTTATAAACGCTTTAGGTGAATGGTCTTAGATTTTAATGCTTCTCAAATTACGCTTAGATTACTTAAATTACTTTAGATCGCTTATAAGCGCTTTTGCCACTTATAAGTGCTTTGGACCCCTTATAAGTGGTTTAGATCTCTTTTAAATGTCAGGAAATGGACCAAACCTTGGGGGACCCTATATGATATTTTTTCTTTCTTAAAGCAATTGACTTACTTACTTATAACTGACTTACTATATCCCTTATAAAATCTTTATATCACTTATAAATTAGTTAGATCAGCTACAAACACTTCAAACCACTTATTAACACTTTAGATCACCTATTTGCTAATATTTATTTGCTAAATATTTGCTAAATATTATTGCTAAATATTATTGCTTGTTTGCTAAATATTTAGATACTTTATAATCGCTTAAGATAACTCACAAATTCTTTACTTAACACGTAAACGTTTTTGATCACAAATAAATGCTTTAGAACATTTGAATATCCACTTATAAACTCTTTAGATCACTTAAAAACATTTTCGGTCACTTATAGAGGCTTTAGATCAATAACAAGCGCTTTAGATGAATTAAAAGGGCTTTAAATGCTTTTAATCCCTTATAAACGCTTTAGATCATTTATAAGCACTTTAAATCACTTATTTGCCTTGGAAAATTAAATTCGTTGGATAACTTCTAAACGCTTTGGATCACTTATAAAGGCTTTTGATCGCTTAAAAATGTTTTGGACAGCTTATAAACGCTCCCGAACACTTATAAAGGCTTCGAACACCTATACACACTAAAACTTCTTTATAAAGGCTCTAGATCGCTTTAAGCGCTTTAGAACACTTGTAATCCAAAAGCCCATCTAGAGCGTGAGATCACTTATAAACATTAGATTACTTACAAGCAACCAAAATCATTTTAAACACTTCTGATCACTTGTAAACCCTTACGAACACTTATAAATGCTTTGGAATTGTAAACGTTTCAGATCACTGGTGAACACTTTAGATAACTTATAAACGCTTTTGATAACTTATAAATGCTCTACATCACTTGCAAATGCTTTTGATGACTTACAGACACTTGTAATTCAACGAAATGAACATGGGGCGATGGGCTATTACTTCAGGCTGATTAACCACCCTGAAGTAATACCCCTTAGAATCTCCTCTGCTCTGAGGTAATTTAAACCAGCCTGACAGCTGACACCTTAGAATCTACTCTGCTCTGAAGTAATCGTGTTAAAGTATTTTTAATAGTTCTTTAGGTTATAGGCCACAAAATTTGGCAACGTTGTAATCAATTTGGAAGGTTGGGCGATCGGCGAAGGGTGTTTTCTTCAAAATTTGAGAACACTGAACATAGGGTGAAGGGCGATGGGCTATTACTTCAAGCTGATCTTACATATAGGTTTAAAGAATGATAAACAAGACTTGACGCTTCCCGAATTTCGACCCTAATTTTGTACGAATCTAGACTGTTACAGAACATAATTACTTTTTAAACCCTAACGTTAGATTTTAACAGTTATATTAATTACCTTTGTTTCCCTTTGTTGTTGAATCTGCGGTTTTCGGCTTACGGGTAATGTTTGACATTTCCAATGGTTTGATAAGTCTGACAAAGGTTGTGTGTATGGAAAACCAACATCGTTTACCGAAGAATCAAATGCAGTATCATCTAAGAAGCAGTGAAATAAGTTAGATCGTAAAATTAAGCAACAGTCCTAGATGAAACGGTTAGCAAAATAAATACTTTTTGGAGGTTTTTGAGATTTTATCGGGCAAGAATAGGTTTGAAAAAAAATGTTAAAAATGAAGGTGAAGGGTTGATATTGGGTAAAAAGAAGATTTATCAAGTGTATACCTTCACCTGCCTAGATAGCTAGTAATATAGATGGTGAATGTAGTGAAAACATCAAAAGTAGAAAATCTAAAGCCCTGGGTGGTTTTTCACACTTGAAAAATGTTTTGAAGAACTGCAGAAAAAGTTTGCAAACCAAGATCAGAATATTGAAAGCTACAGCGCTAACAGTTTTTAAGTTTGTTCTCAAACATAGGCCCTTTGGGTTCTCAAACATAGGCCCTTCGGGTTTTGAAACATAGGCCCTTCAGATGATAGTGGAATATTTATTAGATGTTTTCAAAAGGTTTGTCTTTCAATTTTCTTAGGTACCCATCTCACTTACCGTATTTCAAATAGTCAACTGTACAAAAAATGTGGTTCTATCACACTTTTCAGGGCTATAATGGAGAATGGTTCAGATGTCTAGGATATGAAGATGAAGGATTACAGATCGTCAAAGATCGTCCTTTTCGTCAAACAATCTAGGGTAAAAAAAGCAGGTTATCCCCGAATTCGGTGAAAAGAGGTCGGTAGTATGGATTTAAAGGAAATTGAAACTTTTTGAGAGGGTGTAAAAAGGGACAGCATGAATAGATTGGGGTAAAGGTGTAATGATTCAAAGCAAGAAACAGTAAAACCAGCTGTGTTTGGTGATTATACCTATGCTATATTTTACGGTCAGTTTTGACCTTTCAGAACCTAAATAGCGACGAAGACCACATTGCCTTTCCAACACAAACATCAAAAACAAGAAGAACAATAGGGATTTTTTTTTGTAAGACAGTGTAGTCTAGGACTTTTAGGGTTTGACCCGGAAAAAATTGCAATATAAACGAAAATGGTACCAAAATGATCAGAAAAAAATTCTGTACAACATACTAAAAGTCCCCATAAATCCGAGTGGGGCGAGTACCCGAAAAACAGGGGAAAAGGGGGAAATGCGGGGGAAATTGGGAAAAATGCCGAACATGCCCCAGAAAATAGTTCAAAGTCAGTTTTCTGGGGCTCTCCCATACGCTGATCACGAAAATAATATCTAAAATTCAGTATAGAATAAAAGTACTACGGAAAACGGAGGAACAGGGGGAAGAGGGGAAAAAATTTAAAAATACAGGGTAGGGGTAGAAAGCATTTTGAAATATGTTTTCTGGGGTCTTTCTATCTGCTGATCCCGAAACTGACATCTAAAATGAAATAAAGAACATGAGCCCCACCATAACGGGGGAAAAGGGGGAAAGAGGGGAAGAAAAGGGACAATTGAAGTCAGGGGTAGAAATCAGTTTGAAATGTGTTTTCTGGGGTTTTCCTATCTGCTGATCACGAAAACTGACACCTAAAATGAAGGAAAGAAAACGAGAACCATGAAAACCGAACAAAACTGGAGGAAATAACGGAAAAGGGGAAGGGAAGCCTGACTCCTGAGCCAGCTGCTAATGGCTAATAAGTAGGCCTATGGACAAAATAACTCGCTTAAGTATCAAACTTTTACTTTCTTGAATCACAGACATTTCTTACAACCATTTGAATTACTAAACATAAAGAAAACAACCGCTTGGCAGTGATCACAGTATAAAACTTCAGCTATTATAGGTAAAATTTGTACTTTCGAAGGCAATATCGTTGAATAAAAAACTAAAAAAGAACTTCAGTAACTATAGGTACAATCTGCACTTTTTAAGACAGTAGAGTTGACTTGAAAAACACAGCATTGATGTCACTAGTCGAGCTCCTCGTCTTCAACAATCTCGTTGTCCCTGTTCAAACAGTTGATACCCTGACATTCTCCGCACGTGAACGTACACACTAATCCATTTTTCTTGCAGCTGCATCGCGAGTTCTCGCAGCCTGTCTTACAGTTGCATCTCACGACACTCAAAAGAGGCTGAGGTGCGGGCAACAAATCGGTCATCACAGGTGAGTATTTATGGTCTCCGAGGACCCAACCCCAGTCAGCCGGGTCGAGGTCAGCTGGTTCCCCTTTCCAACTGGATACCTGGAGGCGCACTCGCTGGGAGTGGAATGAAGCTGCAGCTTCGGTTGGCGGAAGCCTTTCAGGCTTAACAAACGCCGTAGTATTTGACGAAGAAACTTTTTTCCAAGAAAATTCGATGTCGCAGCTTAGTGAGATCTTCGTTTGGTCGTGCTTTATACAAGCTGAGGAGAAGATATTCACCCGCTTTCACAATTTCATCTTTAGACGATGATTCATCCAGAAACACTTCGCATTTTTTCTGAACACTTCGCTCTTCTTCAAAAGAGGTAGCACAGCTTGCTTTCCAAGTCCGAAAACTCGTGAGGTCGTGTCACATCCCAAGAGTGCGTGCCCTACCAGAAGTAGCCTGGATACTTCTCCCATTTTTTTTTTAACTTCGTTGAGGCACCAGAACCGTGTTATCGCTTCTTTTGCGTTCGTTGACGATTTGAAGTAAAGTGTTTTTGCATTAGGCGGGAGGTGATACAAGAGTAGAATCAGAAGGTCAGTGTCGTTGCCAAGAACTATTGTTTCAGAGTTTTCTGCTTTCGTTACGGCAGTCTTCACGATAAGAAAGTCAGCATCGTCCTTCGCATGGACGGACGACTTCAAATCCTTTGGCTCTGAGTTTTTCCCCGATGTAGCTTATAATTCGCTGTTTGTTCTGAGAGTTGCTCAAAAACTCTTCCTTCTTTTTCTGGAGCTTCATCCCTAAACTGAAATCGATCACTTGATGCTGGCTTCCCTTACACCGTCGGTTGTGGGTATCATCTTTCGTGGTTGGACCAGCGCTGTATCCATCGAAGACAACAGTAGGGGAGGTACAGCGTCGAGTAACGAAACTAACATAGCTGTCACAGATTGAATCATAAGTATCACCAATCTTCCAAGGTACTTGCTGAAGCAGCCAACCTCCGTCAACTACAGTGACACGATCTGACACTGGCAGGTGGTGAATCGAGTCCGTTTTCGCTTCTTTCCATATTGCTTTCGCTAGTGCAGGTTTGTCTGGCTGACGCATTATGCCAGAATTCTCAAACAAAGCGGGCGGATAACTGCACAGTTCGTAACGTAGAGTTTCTGCCATGTCATTTTCAGATGACATGGTATCTTTCAGTAGTTTCAGTATCTTTCCGTATTTCTTTCTCGAGTTTTTTTTTGCCTTTTCCAAACCTATGGGGTAGCCGAACCTCTATAGATCTCCTGTATTAACATTTGTAAACATTGCCACATGCTTTCTACCCCTACCCTGTATATTTCCCTTTTTCCCCTCCTCCCCCCCCCCATTTCCCCGTTTTATGTAATCAATTTTTTTATATCATTTTAGTTCTCAATTTCGTAATCACCAGATAGGAATACCCCAGAAAATATCTTTCAAACCACTTTCTACCCCTACCCTGTATTCTTCTCTTTTCTTCCCTCTTTCCCCTGTTCCCCCGTTTTTCGTAGTACTCTTTTTCTATACTGAATTTTAGATGTCAATTTCGTAATCAGTGTATGTGAAAACCTCAGAAAACTCACTTTAAACTATTTTCTGGGCATGTTCGGCATTTTTCCCATTTTCCACCGCATTTCCCCCTTTTCCCCTGTTTTTCGGGTACTCGCCCCACTCGGATTTATGGGGAATTTTAGTATGTTGTACAAAATTTTTTTCTAATCATTTTGGTACCATTTTCGTTTATATTGCAATTTTGTCCGGGTTATATACTTTTTTGAGCTAAAAGTCCTGGACTAGTGGAATTCTAATTTGAATGAATATTTCAGCACAAAAGATTTTGTACTGAAATTTTTGATGATTATTTTAGAACCTGCCTGAACTTAGTTTTTCAGGCAGACATCAACAATTAATGATGGATTGAAAATTAGTAATACTTCATGAAAAACAAAATTTTACAGGAAATAAACTTTGAATTTTTAATAAAGATTTCAATTTCTTTAAAAAACTATGCGTATACTTAAAAAATTTAGTAAAAACATCCTACTGCCGTGAAAAGTTGTCACAAAATTGGAGTGAAATCGAAATATTCTTATACAGAAAATCCCGATTTTTGGCCTGATATAATTCAGCAATAATCACCAAAAAAATCTTCTTTGAAAAACCAATCCTTATTAGAAAATAATGAAATCAAAATTTTCATGACTACGAAAAAATCAGCTCGGTAGAAGCAAAAGTAAACTCATCAAACACATCGTAATAACGAACTACAGTTAAAGAACGTTTTAACTGATAGACCAAAACCGCAAGAAAGACCAAAACTCGAAGAAAAAAAGGGTTGATAGAAATGTGTCCGTCAAACAGATGGAACTTATTAAGAAAATTTTTAAGAAATAAAATTCGTTGAATTTGAAGGCATCCACCAAGAGAAATAATGGGGGAAAAAAGGTAGATTCTTTGAAAATGAAGAAACACCCTCCGAAGTACAAGCCGTCTTTATGATAATCACTGAGTCAAATTCAATTTATCAAAAAAATCAATTGCAGAGGTTTTGAGTCTTTTTCTATAAAACACAAAATTTAGTGTTTTTCTGGAAAGAAAGACAAAAGAAGCGTGTTACTTCTCTTTTTTCAGAGGGGATTGCATTGGACCAATAGTTTCAGAAGAAAAAAAAAACACTTATTCAAACGGAAAAAAATACGATTTCTAGTATCCTTTTAATGTGTCGCGTTTTGTGCCATTTTATGGCATCAAAAAACCCTTGTATCCAGAAGAGGGAAAAAAGATAATGATTGTAAATATTAATTCATTCAGTTATTTCATTTTCTTTCTCATGCCCTCTGTCTCACTACTAACGAACGTTTGCTACAGATTTAAACTAATCCTTAGATTAAACAGTTTATAGTGACAAAGCTGTAAGAGATGAATAGCTTTTATTAATAATTAATTAAAAAACCTTTCCTGACAAGAAGTTTTTCAAAGAAAAAATAATGGTAACACTAAACTTCAGATCAGCAGAAATCAAAATCTATAATAATTAAAGCTCAAAACGATCAGAAATGACTATTAAAGAAAAAACGAAACTCAAATCGAACAGAAATTAAATAAATTGTAGAAAACTGTAAACGGAACAACATTTCCCACATGCATCCCAACTTAATAGTGCGTAGACTCACGCAGAAAAAATTATCATGATAAAAAAGTATTTTTTATCAATAAGGACACTAATTGCAACTTTCCAGCCAGGATTTTGACACGGTTATTAATTAAGCTATTTGTGACACTTTGTGTAACCGTAATTTTTGCTGCGAAATAAATAGATAGATAGATAGATCGTGTATTTCAAAAGCCCAAGAGCCATATACACACAAAAATTATGAAAAATAGAAAAATTACAACAGAGCAAATTACGAAACACACATTAACATGATACATAGCGAAAAATATTCTGGTAAATTACCAAAAAAATAACTTTAATTCCATATAATTAATAATAATTAATTGTAAAAACACTTTCTTCTTTCTAATCCCTTCTCTATGTATGCACCAATACGAAATATTGTGGTTGGATTACTACTTTGTAAAATTTTTGGAAGCAGCAAAAACAATCCCATGTAAGTAATTTTCCCTTAAATCAGAGAGCACCGGGCACTTTCGGAGAAAATGGTCCAAATCTTCGTCCTCATCCCTACAAAGAGGCCACACATACCGACCATCGGGATGTACTATCCCCCTGTGGCACACCATTTGCCTGCTCTGGATTGGAAGGCAATTCGCCCTAAGCTGAATCCATCGACATAAAATCATAGCCGGTAAATTGAATTTAAAATAAATTTCCTCTCCAAAACTAGGTTTAACCTGATTATGATGATTCAATGTAGCAGAACTTAAAACCAGCCCTTGCCAATACTGAATTTCTTGACCCTCTAAGATAAATCGTACCTGGCTTACTAAATTTGTTGGTAGATCAGGGGAACCAAGACCGTCATTCCATAAGTAAGCCATTCCCACTCTTTCTAGTAATGACCTAATTTGGGATGGCCACGACGTTTTCGAACCATAGCTCAACATCTGATAATAAGCAGCACTTACTAGTCTATCTTCATTACACCTAATGATCTTCAACCAAAATCTAAGCATCAAAATAGACCTACGTAGTTTTAACGAAAACAGGCCCATATCACCTTTCAGAACCTGTGAGTGAGTTGTCTGATGTAATCCAAACAGTCTTTTATAATACTGGAGCTGGAGGGACTCCAACTTCTGTGCCGCTTCTCCGCCCCAAATCTCCGCTCCATATTCTAATACTGGTAAAATTTTTGTATTAAATATTCTTTTATGCATTTTAGGTTTTTAATTTCCATTATCGTCGGATTTCTAAAAATTGCAGACATGGCCACTTTACCTCTATTAATTAATTCATCAACATGACTCTTTAAACTTCCATTTTCGATAAAACAAATCCTAAATATTTTATTCTTTTACTTACTTTCAGTTCCTTATTATTAGATCTAAATTTATAATTATCTTCGCCACTTGGTTTCCTTTTTTTAAAAGTAGCAACTTCACTCTTTTCAACATTCAGCCTTAATTTTTTCATCTGCAAATATTCTTCTATAAGACTCAAAAGCGTCTGCAGATCTTGCGGTGTGCTAGCCACCAAAGCAATATCATCTGCAAATAATAGTAGTGATAGTTTATGGGTCCCTAGACTAACATTCGGAGCCCATCTATTCTCTAGATAATCAACAACATCATTTATAAAAATATTAAACAATTTAGGAGAAAGAGTGCTGCCTTGTTTTACACCCAGCGTAATATTAAAAAACCTGGAAAACCTGTTACCAACTAACACGATTCCACTCACACAAATATACTCACTATCAACCTCACAAACAAATTAGGGAGGCCAATTCTAAACAGGGCATCCTTTAATAGCTCTCTGTCGACACTGTCGAACGCCTTGTGGAGGTCCAGAAATCCCACATAAAGACAAGTTTTTTTACACTAAAATATTACACTAAGAAAGATTCATTGTAGAGATAACAGGGCACATGCAGATATTACTTCTTGCTTGTTTCACACTCCATCTAGGATTGAAGACAAATTTTACACTAGAAGCTATGAACTCTCAATATCGACTTCACAGCGTAATGTCCTTCATATTCACAAAGTCTTAGTGACAAAAGCAATCCCACTTCTATCTGGCTATAGATTTGTAGCATTTTTTTTTGCACAAATGCCAAGAGAACTGGGGCCAAATATAATTTTTTGCATTACATTTTTGAAAAATCTCGTTCTTGTTTATAAAACTTAATATGAATATAAATCTAATTTCAATAATAATATGGAAAATTATCTGTTAAAATTGTGAAAGGACCGATGATGAAGTAAAAGTGAAGTGTTTTATTTCGACATATTTGATTTGCTATAAAGTACTTTGCAGAGCAATATTGAGAACTTGCAATTATTTAATATTTATTATAAATTTACCTACCTAGTACCTTAGACTTATTTCGAGTATTTGAAAAACTTCTACTACCGTTGCTGGGGTCAAATGATGACGAAGATTCAAAAGAAACATATGTATTTTGAATGGGTGTGCCAGTAAGAAGGTCTTGGGACATATATTTGTTATTTTGTAAGCTTCGTCTCTCAGCTTTACTACTTTCAAAGGTGGTTGGAGGAGTTATCATTCCTGAGACAACGCCAATGTTTATACTAGATGAGCCAGAAATACCAAGCACTGACCTATAAAGAAAAAGATATATTTAAATCTAAAACAGTTCCAAAGTCAATCTACTATTGGGTAGATTAATTTTACCCCTTCCAATGAAAGCTTTTAAACACTTGTGTTTTAATTAATCTATCTAATCAAAATAAATTGTTCAGATATCTTACTTTCAACGAGCTGCCCGGATTTTCCCGCACTTGGTTTTGGTTCAATTCACAGTTTATAGAATTAGCAGTATGATCATTCTCTATCTCTCCCATTATAAAAACCCGGACAGGGGTGCGAGTGCTCCGGAGAACGTTTTTGCAGATAGAAACATAGGCGTTATCAGATCTTTTCGCGGGTAGACAAGTCAGATTTCTCTTGGACGCGAAACTTGGCTTCAACGTTGGAACACTAATTTTGAAGAAACTAATTTTAAATTAATTTATTCCAATACATACATGAAAATCGGTAGTTAGTAGTGTAATGTTATTATTAGATGTTTTTAGGAATTAAAAATAGGTTTCGAAGTCTAGAGTTGGTTTCAAAGGCATTTTGAGAAAGTTTCTGCCAAAATACGTGTTCCAGGGTAATTGGACCGCTAATGGCAGATCAAATGAGAGGAGTTGTTTGTACGCGCCGATATAAATATAAATATATAATATATATATATTATATATATATATATATATATATATATATATATATATATATATAATATATATATATATATATATATATATATATATATATATATAATATATATATATATATTATATATATATATATATATATATATAATATATATATATATATATATATATATATATATATATATATATATATATATATATATATGTACTACGAAAACTTTACGAAAACGAAAGTTTTTTTTTAAAGAATAGTAAAGGCCATATTAAACTTAAGATCAGTAGAAATAGAAGCCTACAATAATTCAAACTCAAAACGACCAGAAATTATTATTAAAGAATAAAAAAGGAAAGGAGAATAATTGGTATGGCGGTAACACTGCATATAAATTTATATGAATGTATATATAGTGGGCTGTAGTAATGCAAAAGGTAAATATAACATTGGTTTAAGAATGGAAAGAAAGACAAGGAATAAATTTACGACGATAATCAAGTAAAAAATAAGTTTTATTTGAACAATGCCATAAAGCGATGACATTTGATTATGATGTTTGGTGCTTCGCATTGAAATTTCAGTTTTAAAAGTTTTATTTTAAATAAATTTTAAAAAAAATTTACCCCTTTGTTCAAAAAAAGAGATAATCAAATATTTAAACTACTAAAACTAAAATAATTACTTGCTAGTTTATTTTCCTTGATAGGTACGTCTCTCGATTTCTCGATTCTTAAATTTTACTTCGTAATATGCACGTGTGCGCAAAAAAAATCTTATAAACTGTTCAAAGGGGAAGTTCTCGCAGCCAGTTTCCCAATTCAGGTCTTTGCACTCAAGCCATATTCGATTGATTATGTTTGTCGGATCAACCTATTTTGCGCCCCCCCCCCTAAAAAAATCCTGGATCCGCCCCTGAAACCATCACACCTACCCCACCAGTTATTAGAAGAAGAAAAAATTCCTTATTTCACAAATTCCATAAACCCCCCCGTCCCCTTTTTTATAAGATCCTACATAGGACGATCAGTTGAGTCCACGTAAATAATAGATTAAGTCATAATTTGTATATAAATTAATTCATACCTGTGAGATGGGACGCTTGCAAACCACTTGGCTGGCTCACCAAGTTTTTTTCTGCTTTCACAATTACGAATAATGCACTTGGAAACCATTTCTCAGTGATTGACAATAACAGACTAATCCGCTAAGGCAGAAACAAGTGGGAGGAGCTTTTTGTTCGCACCAAGACCGAAGACCAGAAATTATCTGCGATAAGCTTACTGTCTATAAACTGTGGTTCAATTGTACAAAAGTGGCTGTTTGAATTTGAGGATTAAAAAACTTCTGTAACAAATAGGGTGCTTAAGCATATATGTGAGTTTTTAGGGTCAATTACTCACATATCGTATTGTTAAAGGCATTCGATAACTACTCTTGATTTCAAAAAGCGAAGGCACTAAATCGACCCATTTTCCCTAAGCAGTGCTATGTAAAACTTTTATTTCAGTTTAAAGAATCAAGTTTCAGTATAATCCTCCTCGCAATTAGGATAATCCTGGGTATGCTAAGAAAAACAAAGAAAAACAACAAAAGGGTTTCTCAAGTAAATGCACAAACGACTTTAAAACTTTCGAATATAAGAGGGTGGATCTCTTGTAACTAAACCCTCCTTATGCTAAAGTTGCACTGTTTGTCCCAGTAATTTAAGAACCGTCGCTAAAACTGAGGGCTGCTGAATAATTTGGAATAATTTGTGTTAGATTCAAGTTTTAATGTTACTCTTTGCTTTAATTTGAGAAAACTTGTTTTCTTTATTTAATTAAAACATAAGGCAATCATAAAATAAGAGAAGTTGAAAACGCTATAGTAAACTATAAGGTTTGGCAAGTAAGGTTTTCAAAAAAACACATGCAAGGGGTTGATGAAGCTTAGGTCCAAAAGAGCTGCCGATGACAAGTAATCTTAAATTTTGAAATATCTTTGTTTTATATGATTATGAAATTAGTTTAGTAGCTGTTTTTCATCTTTCACCGGTTTTAGTTAAATTTATATTAGTTATTAAAGTAGTTATAAGATCTCCTTTTGATGGCTAATTCCCTAAATGAGTTCACTAAGTTTCATAGTTTAGGGTGGTTGAGCCCTTCTTGGTCCGGCCATCTGATGAGCCAAGAAAAAAATGATACGATACACACAATTCTTTTAATGAAAAACAAAGTAATTGTTCAATATACTCCATAAAGTATATAGAGTATAATGTTCCATAGAGTATATCTCCATATAGCCTACTCTACGCAATCCAGTTACTGGATTTTCAGATTTGAAAAATCGGTACATACAAGCCGAAAACAGCCTTCTGTGATATTTGAGACAACTCAACATTGTAGCTGAATAGTGCATTACCAATACTAATACTTGAGGTTGATATAAGTAGGAATGTTGTTTGATTGTCAATAAATAAAGAGTGCGCCTGGTTTTGAGCTGAAGTATATTTTTGTAGGATTAGTAATATCTGGGTTTTGTCAGTGAGAAAAATGCAGAAATAAAGTTTTGGCCCAACAGTATTTTAATCAATGGAGCCAATCAAAAGACACTAAAACACTTAACATATCCCATGCAATGTAAATCTGATTGCAATTCAGATAACATTTTCTATTAACCGTTTAGGGAGCAATTGAGGGCCAGAGAGTATTATGAATTTTAAATCCGTGAGGATTTGAAAGTATAACCTGATAATTCTAACTGAATAGTTTTAACGTTTCTTGGACCAATACTACAGCTTCAATTATTCAATAAAAATAAAACAACAGGAAAAATTCTTCACTATTGTGTTTTTTTTTGTTTTTTTTTTACAGGGGCATCTGAGTTTTGTATTTACTTTAGTTTGAGCGTTTTCTTAAAATTATACAACAAAAAATTCCAGATAAAAAACAAAAAACACAATGAAAGTAGTAAAAAAACACAATAAAACAAAACAAAGAGACGCAAAAAAACTGAAAAAAAAAAAAAAAAAAAAAAAAAAAATACTAAGTTTCTTACTTCTGAAGTTGTAGTTTGAAGCTTGTTTGGGTATCTAATGGTATTATTGGGGTATCTTTATGGTATAACTATAAGGTGGGTAAACTTTATATTAGCAAACTTACCATGTTTTCCTTGATAGCCATGAGACACAAAGTCTATTTGCATAAATTTTACTTTTCAGACTTTTCAGGCATATTAACAGGATTCAACCCATGCTTACAGCTCAAAAATACAAATTGGTTAAAGATTAATAATTTTTTCAATAACGATAACTTCTTTTAAGCTTAAATGAAGTCCAAATCTGGAAAATTTATTTTTTTATACTGTGCAGCCAAGTCCCGGACTATTAAACAGAAATTTGTCTCTTATTAAGAATTCTCCTAAATCTTAATTACCCCTCCCCCTCTTCCCAACAACAAAAACCTTTCCTTTACCTTTTCTTTTACTTGCTTAATGCATATGTTGTTATTCCGGGTTAATTTGTTTATATTTATTGTACATGAATGATAATTTATTAACAAGCAAACTCTCACAACATCAAACTGTCGAACTTGTTGCTTTCTGTCAGGTAGCCTACATTGCATAAGAAAAAAAAAAAAAAAAAAAAAAAAAAAAAAAAAAAAAAAAAAAAAAAAAAAAAAAAAAAAAAACATCAGTACATTATAAAAACATACAGGGATTAACCCCACTGGCCTTTCAAATAAAAATGAAAAAACCAAATTGACACATTAGCAATGCACGTGACATATTAACATGATCTATTACAATTTTCATTTATTTATGATTTCAACAAACGCTGGCACAAAGCTCTTTCTGTAACGCTCAGTTCGATTAATAGGATTTAGAACCAGGATTGCTTTTTGTGCTTTTGATCGATGTAAACACGGCTTTCGTGGGCAATAAGGGGCTGGGAGTATACATTGAAAGTGTGGATTACAGCACAGATTACTCTCTAATTAGTGAAAAGAGTGGGAGGCGCCAAGATAAGGAGGCGGAATTCCTTGAGGAGTAGAATGTAAGACACTTTCCCTGACCGTAGATAATTCTCAGGGTTCTCTTCTGGATAATTTCTATCCTATCGGATTATATCAATAGGATCCAAGTTTGATTCTATCAATGGCATCCAATTCTCATCGCCTAGCCCCAACGCTTTAAATAATATTTGCTTTGTATAATTCTGAAACGTTTATTATTACAAAATTAATTGATGAAAATATTAACAATAGCAATAATAAGATTCAGGTCTGGTAACAGAACGAAGAATACGAATAAAAAACTAAATATAATAATAAGATCCATGGCCTATGCCTTATAGAAAAGATATGTAAGACTTACCCTTCCCATGTCGGATTTGCACCGGAGAATCTTTTATTTTCTTCATATCGATCACATGTCGAAACTAAAATAATATAATATTGTGTAAAACTTATTGTATTTTATCAAATCATATTTTACTCCTTTATTATGGTACAAAAAGAGATATAACACTTTTCGGTGTAAAAACAATTTTCGGTAATGGCTTTTACTTTGGCTTAGTTTGATTTCACTTCACATCCCTAAAAGAAGATTTTATAATTTACCCCTTGTAGCTGATAAGAAAAAATGGAAATATTTTTACACAATATTTGGTACCTTAGATATGGAACTGTCGTGTTTTATCGCAGACACCCTGTATTGTAGATATTTATTTATGTATTATCATTACTACCTTTTGTCCAGTAGTCTTAAAAAAGATTTGCTAATTACAGGTCTTAATATTGCTGAAGAAATTACAAATTAAACGATTTTCATGCCTCTGATTTTGTGGTTACCAATCAAAATGGTGAAGACTTACTTTCGTATTGTTCATGGGTTTTGGCTCAAGAAATTTATTTTATCATTAATGTATTATATGGTATAGTTGATAACAGATTTTTCGCTCAGTTCCTTGGGTTCCTTTGGGTGCACGTCCTCATTTTCAAAGAACAAGTCTTACATGGCTATCAGGCATTATGGTGGAAGTCCCTCCCTCCTCTCTTCAAAGTCTATGGCAAATATCGTTGAGATTTCAAAGCAACTTCCAATTAAATTTATACACCAGATGTCTGCTCGGAAAACATGTTCACATAAAATGCACATGAAGTGTTACAAGCAGTAACGGTTTTAGGCCTCATAAGCTGGTGGGGGGGGGGGCAAGGTATACAAAATTAGAATTGCTAAATTTTTTAGATCGTATTTAGACCTTAATAGGAGTTTAATTATATAACATTAAGAAATTTAGTGTCAGAGGTCAGAAAAATTTGGGGAGGGGGCTGCTCCCCTTTCAGACCTAGAGCCACCACTAGTTACAAGTGTATTATAGGAGTTATTCCTTTAGGGAAAGGGGGGGGGGAATTATAACTCCAAAAAAAAAATAGGAAAAATTGACGAGTATCAAGGAACTGTAGAAGAAATGAAAGGAAAAATTGCATAAAATAAGTCCCATTTAGTATTTTCAATCACAGAATTTGTTTTCCATCGTTTGAACTATTTAAACAAAGGTCAAACAAAGACTATTCATTTCTATTGTTTCTGTAAATCAAAAGAACTAGAGGGAAATGCTTTAGCTGAGCTATATAGATGACTGCGTTAGAAAAGATCCCAGTTCCTTGTTCGGTGATAATAAAAGTGCCAAAAGGCCGCTTTCACTGTTATTTGTTTTTAACAACCAAGCTTAGCCTAGAAGTTCTTTTTTAAACTCAAGGTATCCGATGTGTCAGTTCAGCTACTGACCGTTATAGGCTTATCAATAATGTTTTGAAAGTAGCCAATGTCTCTGACCTAGTTGTATAAGAAATAGAAGATCTGCAAAGAAGGAAAGAAAATAATCTTAAATGGCCACAATAAAAAAAAAAAAAATCGAAGTATAACTTTATTTGTAATACGGTCCCTAAACTTTAAAAGCCACTGGTTATTTCTTTGTTACTTTTGTATGTGATATACAGATCCTGTAATAGATGTTACAGACCCTGTCTATCACAAAACCTCTTTTCCAATTAGGTATATCACTTTTTAACGCGTATCTCAAAAAGCAACCGTTTAGTTCGAAAAATTCATGCAATTCAGGATTACCATTAATTTTTGGAAGCTAGACATTGTCTCTGCTCTATTTTTATAAAAATAAAACTGAGGGTTTACAAAGAAGGAAAATCAAAATCAACAAAATTCTAAAAGAACCACATAGAGCTTTCTATTAAAGAAGCAGAAGCAGAAACGAAGGTCATTATAATCCATTTTATAAATTTGTAAAGGTTTCTTTGTCAATTTTCTTACTTAACCACAAACGAAAATGTAGGAGATTCTACAATGCCTGTAAGAGGAAACAACAGATTTTATAAAGTATTTCTATTAGTTGCATAGATGGATTGACAGCTACAACCTAATAAAAGAAAGGCTGAATAGTAGTATTAGCAGTAGTAACCGTACAATTACTTGAAAACTTACATTCAAACTTACGCCTAAGGCATAGATATGTGTGTAAGTTTTCAAGTAATTGTACGGTTACCATGGTCATTTGCAAAGAGGTATCATTTCTATAGAAGGTATAGTAATTTGAAATATCATATGGAATTTGCTTGAAGGTATATACTTTGCGTACGCGCCCATACCAAACAGGTTTTTCTGGTAGTCCTATTCTACAGGTCATTACGTCTTTTGGCAAGAGGAACGAGTATAACTTGATTGGTGATTAGGATTTGAATAAAAGGAATAGTTTTCTTTACAATTCATATTAGTAAGAGAATTGAATTCAAAGAGAATAGTTTTTTATTTGCAAGGATATTAGTGAAAAAAAAAAAATGAGTGGTGCATTTACACTATTGGAGATTAATGATGGAACCGACAGCAGCAGCAGCAGCGATATACGAGTACCTAATGTAGCTGTGGAAATAACCGCTGGCTGTAGACTATGTCTTGAATGGGACATTATGTATGCGAGATACGTGATATCATTAAGCAAATTTAAGCAGGAGGAGCAGCTGTGTTTTGCTGGAAAAGTGAATATTCTCCATATAAATAAACTTCGGTCAGCATTAGATGTCCTATCGAAATATATTGATGAGAACAAAATGCATCAGTGAATATTACTATTGTAATTATGTTCAATAAAAATGTTTCTAAATCAATGGTATTTTTTTTTTCTTTCTATAGTAGACATGCGTATATTTCATAGAGTAGAAAAAAGAAATTCTGTTTAGTCTGAAGTTGATTGTGAGAGAGTTAGGACTAAAAAAAAAATGGATAGATTCGAGAAAGATCGAGTCATGAGGAATCTAGTTCATATGGAAAAACATTTAATTCTAGATGATGATTTTCTAGAGTTGTCTATTCAAAGGAAGATATTTTCTCGAGGAATGCTTGTCGATATAATGAAAACTGATTCTCCATCATTAGACTATTGTATGAAGCTTCTACATCGTGGTCCAAATGCATTTACACAATTTATTGATATATTGATCACGACACGACAAAATGATATTGTGGATATGCTTTTAAACATTAGTTTAGAAATTTAGGACTTTTTTTCATAAGAAAGATGGTGCTCAAGGATGATTTACTCCTCTCTCTCTCTCAGACATTATTTTTTTGTTGCTAGCTCAGTTTCATTGTGGCAGTGAGAGCGTTAACACTTGACAAAATGTTCCATACATGTCCGTTATGTATGTACACACAGGGCAGCTGGTCATCATGTGAGAATTGCACAATGATTGAGGAGTATGATGAAAAGTGTAGATTATGCAACCCGTGTAAATTGCACAGAGGATATGCTGTACAAATTAAAGGTTGTAATTCCTGTCTTGAAGAGGTGTGTGACTCTCATCCTAGAGGTCACCTATGCTCCAATTGTCATTATGATAAGTGCAAGCAGTGGGAGAGTACATATCCCGGTATGATTGGAAAGAATCCTAACCGTGATTTTAGTTTATTGCTACGAGATTGGTATCGTCGTGGTTTTAGATTGTTCTGGGAGGAGGAACCAGGTCAACGATTCAACTGTTGGAACAACAAAAGAATATGGTTTCTACGTCATCGTTGTGAAGACACTGGGTGTTATGATTATAAGCCCACTGATTTTTATTTGGCTGTGACGGAATGTGATTCGACACTTGAGGACACTGTTTGTGAAATTGCTTCAAATAGGCAAATTGAAACATGTGAATTCTATAGAATGAATGAGAATAGTATCATTGACTATACAAAGAGATATGACAAGAGTGAAGTCACGCTCTACTGTAGAAAATGTGACCCTGACATTGCACTACATCAGGATCAGTACACTGTGAATTCAGATAATCTACCTGCACTAGTTGTTGTCGACAAATACCTAGTAGTGGATGAAATCTAAAGAGTAGAAAAGTCGTTTTTATCATGTATATAATTTTTTTTTTATTAATAAACAATTTCACATACATCTTTAGAACATTTTATTCTTAGGGCACTAAAATCAATATTAAATACACTTGTAAGTATATTCTCCACTAGAAAGTCGTTCAATTGAGGTAAGTCAACGTAGATGTTGAGAAACTGCTTGTAGGTGTAGCCACGACATCTGAACATGAAAAAGAGTAGTGCATGAAAGCCACATGTCTTAGTCGCTAAATCCTGTACTCTTCGTTGATTTTGAATAATGGTTTTCCCACTGCTTTCAATAAAGTTGCTGATGTATGGAGCGTAGAATTTATACGATAGGCCAAGAGGATCAAAAAATTCAATATTCTTCGCTGTTTGAAAGATGCTTAGCCAATGACCGGTCTTCAAAGTCGACGGACTGCTATTAACAATGATCAGGGTATTGTTAACACTTGGAATTTTTTCAATGAAGTCCGAAGGTATGCAATAGGACTTGTACTGGGACATGTATGGATCCATACTAAATACGTTGATTATTTGGTTTGTGTTCATGGTGCTAGGTCTAGTAGAACACTGCCGTCGGGCGTGATTTCCCAATAGGTTTCAAATTGACTCAGTGATATTAGCGTGATACTCTCAGTCAGAGCATTGGCAAATGTACACTCTAAACGTACATTCCCTGTTCGTACTATGCTCATATCCTGTGTGCCTGACAAATCCAAAACAATAACCCCATGATTTTTTGAAAACATTGAATCGGTTATTCCATTTTCAAATAGTTGAGAGTCATGATCTAGGGATTGCATGGTCAACTCGTACAGAGTTCTATAGGATTTTTTGTCAAATGATAGAGTGTACAGTGGAATACCATTCACTTTGCACACAAGGCTAGATAGACCGAAAAAATTAAAATCATGGGGGGATTCAGTCCAGGATCCAACGGCACTCCCACTCTTCACAAAGGCCAAAGCCAATTTTGATGGGATTTCTCCATTGATAAATGATGAATCGCTATAGCTACGAGAGCCGGTGGCAATGTGACGTTGATTGGTGATTGTATGGGGGACAAGAAGTTTAATGTTGTTGCCATTGGCTCTTAGCTTTTCCACTGCCAATGCAACAGAGCTCATAACCTGTTGTTTTCGGACGTGGAGAATTGCCGATGTGATAATGACATTTGCATCGGGTGCTGCAGGAAGTGTTTTTCTCAAAATAAAATTCGATGGTGCCATCTGTAACTTTATGTCAATCTTGACATTGGGGGGTAGCCATTGGGATATATTGAATATCTCATGATTTAATTTTCCAACTAGATGATACTCCTGGGTCACTGCAGTAGTCAACTCACCGTCAGTATCAACACCTGTTCGATATTCATAGCCCAGCGATTGTCCTCTCATCTCCTTGTATGCCTTTGGCGTCATCATCATAAATTGTATGTAGCTTGCATAGTTGGATAAATTATTGCTAGTGCTCACCAATGTTCCATTAATAAATACATTAATTTGTTTGAATAGGTTGTGTAGAATACAGTTTTCATAGGAGAGACCATCGCCGGCATTTGGAGTTGTATTATCTGACTTTTTCTTCACCACAACATTTAAATCAATAAATGTTGACGACAAATCAATGAAATAGTCTTCATTGGAAAATATTTGAAAGTGTATATTTTCCGAGAGGGGTTGTTGAGGGTGAAATTGTTCATAGTAGCCATACTTGACGCTGACATCAACATTTTCAGCATTGAATAGATTCAATGAGGAACTGATTGATGGATATGATTCCTTGTGGGGGAGATAAGTCATCTTAAGAGAAGAAATCCTTCTTTGATCTAACAATCTTTTTCTTTTTCTTCTTCTTCTGTTGCTTATTGGACTTCGTTGTTTTATTCCTCAAAGTCCTTGTTGATGTCCTTTGCTTCCTGCCTGGGTGGAGACTGATGAGTGAATGACGCGAACGCATCCTTTTCAATCCCTCCCCATTTTGTCTAGATTTTAATTGTTCACCAACGGCTCTTGCTGAAGATCTAATATTTTCCTTAACACTCTCCTTGAAATTCTTGCCCGACCCCCAGTCCTGTAGTGTGGAGGCAGCAAAATTTGATGCAGCAGGTACAAGATATTTTCTGGCAAGGGGTAGTGCAGAACGAAATAGCCTAGCAAACCAGCTACCAAGACCATAGCCAGACATTGTAGTACGCCCCTTGTAGTAGTCCAATCCATTGCCTATTTGACGTGGACTCAAAGCACCAACATAACAGTCAATATCGGGACAGACAAATGGAATTCTTCTATTGTTCATTTTTTAGGTTATTGTACCGTCCTTGTCGTTGACAATGGGTCGAAAATGACATGTAATCACTGCTAAGCCTTTTGAAATTGCTATTGGATCACCTAATTCAGTTCTTAGTGTTAACTGACAGAGTTCCAAATAGGAAGTGTTTACGGGAATATACTGAAGATGCTTTATATTGTAGTGGTGAACATGTTCTTGATTGGTTTTTCGTTCAAGAACTCGTAGGAGGGGAACATTTGAATTACCAACCCGAGATGTTTCCACAAATGAAGCGTAGAGAAATATACAAGTGTCCGTGGAGAAGCTGGGTGCATAGTCTGCATAGATAACATGGTCACTACCACTGAAATTTTCTGTCTTAATAATACGGTTTTTAAAACCAAGAACCTCACGTAAATTCTCATTGAGGAAAATTCTTTCATTCTCAAATGGATTGGTAATATAAATTCTCCTTTGTTCCGTCGAGTAATTGAAAGTGAAACCACCTTTTTTTCGACTTGCAATTTTTTTGTTGATAACTCGACACAGTTCATGCATGTTATTGTATTCCCTGTAGGGGATGTTAGCAATAGGGTACTGATTAGAGTCAAAAGTTGCCATTGCACCTTCATCACCGAATTCAAACGGTCGTATTTTTATTTCATATTTACGATCCTTTCTCAGGATGTCATAGGTATTTTTGAGAATACAGTCGACAAGAGCCACTTCATATGCACCGTCAAATTTGATGGCGGGGGAGAGTTTTGTCCAAAAATCACTTGTCGTATTCAAGTCATTGTAGAGAGGATCGGAAACGTTGGACATGAAAGTTACATAGAAATCATTGGACATTGTCAATATCTTCAACACCGATCCAAGAATCAAAATCAGAGTTGTATCCTAGCCATCGAACAAGTAACTGTTTCTTACCCCCGCGAGTACGTGTCTTTAATATCTTTTCAATTTGATAGATTTCACTGGCATTTTTAACTTTTTGTAGTTCATAGTCATAAAAGCCGCCGAGAATCTCTTCATCTTTGGTATCACGCAAACGATAAGTTATGGGTTTAGTGTCTAGGATTTTTGCCACTTTAAAAAGTTCGGTGGACCATAAGTAATTCCCCTTTTCAAAAACATTAGTTGTTCTATTAATTCGAACAGTATCACCAACATTGAATTTATTTTTCTTCTTCTTGACAGCCGACGATTCATTGGAATACTGTTTAAGAAAGGTGTCAATTGTATCATGATCAGAATGATGAACTTCCGTTGGCGTAGAGTTGGACAATGATCGATGAGGTCGTTGATTATAAATCAACATGATTTTATCAAGATCACGAATAAAAGCCGATGTATTTTTCAATGTACAATATCTTGAAATTAAAAGTCGAATAGTTCTTATCAATCGTTCGGCCAATGCAGCCTTTATAGGACTGTGACTATGATAGAGCAGTGTACTATATTTTTCTAGTACTTTTGCAACATGAGGATTAACAAATTCACTACCACGATCCGTTTGAATTTTTTTATATGAATCCTGTTGGAGAATACTTTCAATGGCCTGAGCAACTTCAACACCTCTCTTTGATCGCAATGGAATTGCATATGCATAACGACTATAAACACTGATTGCAAGTAGAATGTACTTGTACGGTGTATTGTGACGCCGTTGAAGCTCATCTAGAGTCAGGAGATCTGCTTGCATTATATGCAATGGGTAAAAGGCTTTAGTTTTTCGATATTGATTGGCACGAAGTCTATGATTTCTATGCAGAGTGTAACTTGATTCATTTTGTAGATAGTCTTGTACATTTTTAGTGGGAACACCAGTGACTTTGGAAAGAGTTGTGGGGGAACTTAAACTCCCCACCTCACCAATATTTTCATAAACACCTTTCAGAACTTCAACCATTTTGAACGTAAACACGTTGTGTAACGTCCGCTACCCTTTTGTATACTGGCCGTTGGTGGTGGTGGTGATGATGACCTGATACGTCTTCGCTTTTGTCTAGCTATCAGCGGTGTGCTAGTATTTTCCAAAATTGATTTAAAATCTTCTTCTTCAAGTTCATTTTTTAATGGTGTCAATGTTGTTGTTGATGATGATGATGACGATGATGCATGTTCATTTAATTTTTTTAGAATTTGTCTATTGCCAATAAGACTTTTGGGGAAGTTTAATGTATTTAGAAAGTTGTATAGATGAGTGTCAAATGATAATAGTCCTTTACGATTTGTAACCATATCATAGATTAAATCAAGTAGATTATAGCTCTTGCCCTGAATTATAATCCCTGTTCCATTGCTCTCAACTTGAATGTGATCACTTTCCAAGAGATAGGCTAGGAGTCGTTTACTTTGTTCACGATATGAGTGGGGCATTAGATTTCCAATTTTCATTACAATCGAATCCAATTCCTCCTTCTTCAATTGTGTTCCAGCAGCAGCAGCAGAATGCCGAGGAGATGATTCCTTTTTGGGATCAGCAGCAGCAGCAGCAGTGGGCTTCGACCGATAGGACTTGTGTTTGTCCACTCGACGAAGTGCATCTTGAAGTAAAAGCAGTTTTTTATCATCCTCAATATTTTCATTGTCAAGGAATTTACTCAGATTGTTCTCAAAGTGTTCGACGGGTGAGAGAGCGAGTTCTATTGGAGTCAATTTATAGGGTTTTGCCATTCTCTCTCTCTTTTAGAGAAAACTGTTTACAAGTCCTGCAATTATTGGCAGTAAAAGTGTGAAAAAGCTACCGCCCGCCTGAAGAAGTCGTTTCCTTTTGAAATTCTTTCCTTTCTTTTTAGATGCCAATGTACGTACAATGGAACGATGTTGCTTTGCCTGTTGCTTAACTACTTCTGGCACTTGAACATTACCCTCGATCAAATTTAAACAAAGTTCGGATATTAGATTAATGAAATCGTTGTCAATACCGTGTTTGAGTATTGCTTTCCTAAGCGGAGGTTTTGAAGTGCTTAGAACTGAAAACAAATGTCTATTTTCATGTAGTTTCTTCAGTGTCATGATAGCAACTAATAGGTCTTTTTAGTGTTCACGGGGAGATATACTGTAATTTCATTGTCAAAAATATCTGTGACTACACGTAGATCCTCGGGTGTATTTTGATTAAGATCCAATAGGATGTAGCCGTAGGGTTTATTAGTTGCCTGATTGTATGCTGAGAGCAGAAATTTGGGGGCTCCCGGGTAGATTTGTTTATTGAGAGTTATTAGCGAGCTAGAATCACGAACAACTCTGTAGATGATATAGTAGGTGCAGTTCAATGCAAGTGTTCGCATACACTTGCTCTGATGAAAGAGATTGTGTAGAACCAGAGTAACGGAAATCTGTTCATGATGAGAGCGAACAGTGAACAGTTGTAGCATTTCCTGGGACCATTGTTCAATAGATTCAGCCAGATCGTCAATGATCAACCAAGAGTTTTGTTCAATAATGCTGAAAACATCAAGTCCCTGTATGAATTGTATCTGCACCAACCCTGTCGTGGCAGCAATTGCTTTTATTTTATCATATGACTCCTGCCAAATACTATAGCAATAGTAGATTTTTTTTCGGCTTTTCCACAAACATTTTATCACAATTTTTAATTATTTTAGTTAAGAGTGTTGTTTTGCCCGACATTGACGGTCCACACAGAAACGATCTGAATGGTGTTTTAAATTGATACATGTTCCCCTCAACAGTTCACCTGGACAACTAACTGTAGACTATGGCTGTCTGATGACTAAATAATTTCCCTATTACTACTACTCCGTTCAAGAATAATAATAATAATAACGAGAAGAAGAGAAGAAGAATAAAGAATAATATTTTCTTTTATTATATACATAAAAAAGGTGACAATACTTTAAAAAATATACTACATTGAAAAAGGCACATTAAACATGAATAAAAAAAAATACACTTTTTTTAAATTTATTTATAATAAAAAAAAATACAACATTTACATAACCACTAGAAAAAAACAAAAACAAACACTTAAATAAATACACTTTTTTTTTCTGTTTATTTTTTTATAAAAAATACAACATTTATTGGACTAATGCGCACTTGAAATATCACACTTTTATTTACAACATTTTAAATTTTGGGGTCCCCCCCTCCCCCCCGGGGAGCGGCCGCTGCGGCGGCCGGGGCCGGGAAGCGCCGGGCGCCGGGGGGCCCGCTGCGGCGGGCCCGGGCCGGGGGGCTGGCATTAAATACTGGAAATTGATCTGCCTTGCAAACACACACACACACACACACACACACACACACACACACACACACATTGAAAATTGATTGTGATAGAAAAAAAGAATTAAAAAAAAAACCTAATTACCCAAAAAAACCTCCCACCCAATTTATACTTTTTTTAGTGAATTTAAGTTAATTTTTTTAGACCGAGTTGTTTTCTGTACTCTGTACATTCAACTCGGTCTGAAATTAAATAATGACCGTGTGGCAATACCTTCACACCATCCTCAAGTACATAGACTTTGTCCGATATGGTAGACATGGCGTTTTTCTCAACTCTAACTGTGTAGTTTTTAAATTGTAAAGAGCGAATCGCCATGACTTTCGCCCTTGGCACTAAACTACGTTCCACACAGTTTCTATACACACTCATGTCGAAATTATTTTTTACAAAGTGTGTAGGTACCCCCTTGCAAACTTGTTTGATATCCTTGCCGTGCGTTTCCACACAGTATACCTTCGGTCCAGGAAACACACCACTGGATATCAGATCGCTACCCGTTTCAGATTTTAACATTAACAATTGATTTGGGGCCTGGCGTTTCACTAGCTCTGGGTAGAGGGATTCGTCCCAGTTAGTGTAGTCCATTCGTGAGCTAATGTACTCCCCATTTTCCAAATCATTCAATAGATTTTCAGTTTTGACTTTTAACAGGAGTGAATCAGTGTCCCCGTAGTACACTTGAACTTGTCCCTCAATCGGCCACTGTACCCTACATACATTATAATAAAATGACAACATGAGTTTCTTGGATATTTCAGTTATTGCACTTCCGCCTGCAATATTTTTATTTAATACAATGTTTCTTTTCTTGCGATGTAGGAGCACCATATTGGAGTCTATGATTGTGAACGATGTGAAGTTTGGATCCGCAATGATTCGAGCACAATCTTTGGGGTTGGTTACAATGTCACATCGACTTCTGTGTCGTACGCTCTCGCACATTTTACCGAAAGCTGAGTTCAAAATGAGTTTATAGACTTCTTTTTCAACTTTCGTTTTCGCTTGTGAACGCTTACTGACAAAGGTGTCAATAAACGTTTTCATGTAAGGCTTTTGATCAAATTGGAGGGCTCTATGAATCTTTGTGACCTTGAAACCATTGGACACCATCCATTTCAATAGCACGTGATGAACAACGATATTCTGTTTCGGGTTGAGATCGGCAATTAGTTTTTGTTTTGAAGGTACCCAGTGCATACTCCCGTCCTCTACTAAAGATAAATTGTAGGGGCTCAGAGAGTCCCTACCCACCGGTCTATTTATGCACGGAAAAACAAAGTCTTTTACCGAGTCATGGATTTCCATGGGTATTTCACCGTCAATTTCAAAAAACCATCCCTGTGCCCCATTCTCCTCAACACTGGCAATGTCGGGGAAATTCGAAGCACAGGGATTGTCAAGCCATTTATAATTGCCACACGGCAAACAGTAGTGAGACATTGCCGATGGGTAAAGAGAATTCATATCCAAAAAAACTGCGTCCGACTTTTCATCGGTGTGCTGTCCACTCGGATCAGTTTTCATGATACGATCCCCGTGAAAAACATACCCACCCCTCATTGATCTCTCTACAAACAGATGCTGATCCACATCGGCGATCAGACCTATTTCTTCTTTGCTGATTTTAACTATCAAGTCCATCACCAAATGGGGAGTGGAAAAATAATAACCTAAATCCAACCCAAATTCCCCATAGATTTTATCCGTATTTTTGCACACAATATCCAGAAGAGTGAGTACGTCACTGGCCAAGTAAAGTTTACAATAATCCCACCCATTTTTACATCCGCCCTTTGCCCAAACCCTCTTAGCAAATTCGTAGTCGCTAGTGGTGCACTCACTCTCAGTAAGAGAATTGTAAAAAGCTTCAATGGGCGGTAGTGACACCTCATCTAGCCTCGAGCCAGAGTTGTAATAATCATATGGATATATACCCTTACACGTTAATAAATCATACATTTCATCATCGGGGAAGCGCTGTTTGAGGAGGGGGAAGCTATCAAAATTGTCACTTTTCTGCACCTGAATCAATTGACTTAAAGATTTGGGGAAGAAGCTGAAAGAGTCTAAAAAACGGATTTTATTCAGGCACGTGTTACCCTTGTCAACTGTTTTCCACATGAATTCTAGCAGCAGTAGCTTCTCCGATGATTTGGGTATGATATTATATGAAAAAGAACCATCTATCCATGCGTCATCTACAACTCCCCCCTTGGCAATGCGGGCCAACGCCGGAAGAACAAACTTTAAGTCGTAATTGGAATTGTGTATAAAAACAGGTACGAAATATTGTTGTCTAACGTTTAAATTGCATGACTGATGGGCTACCCCTCTAAAGTTACTCCCTCCCGATGTAATTTCCTGCCACAAATGATCATGGTCGATGACCTTCCTCCTCCCCCCATTCCCAACACCATCATCAAATTCTCCCTTGCAAACCCAACACATTTTACGATTTTTAATGGCCACTATGTCATCTGGTGATAGGACCATAGGATAGTTTGTATAACGAAGGCGCGAAATTGCACCGTTCGCTGTTTTGACTAGACTGACCAATGCCGAGCGCATGCAGTCTTCACCGTCACTCAACATCTCAACTACCTCCAGCACTTGCATGGTATTATTGGAATCTCGTTGCGCGTGAGCGTAAGAGACCCCTATGGCTTCATGTATTTTAACATGATTTGAATTTGACGGATCACACACGTCTGTCAGCTTAGCCTCGCAGTCCAAAGCGATCTTATTGCTCTGCAGGAGCGTGTTTTGAAAATTTTTAAAACGTAAGATCGCTCTATCTCCGCTTACCGTCTCCACAGCCTGGTATCCATGACGTTTACAGTGTTTCATGTGATGCTTTAACTTTAAATCAGAGCGAAATCTTGAGAGGCATGTTGGACAGTAATAACATACACCACCTCGCCCCTTTTTACCCTCACTTAGAACCCTACTAATATCCGTAATCGGATTGAAATGACCAATTGAATCGGAGTCTGTGGGTGGGGTGTATAGAAGCCACACCCAATATTCTACTGATTCAATTGAAGGAGCCCGCACTGGAAATAATACACCCTTCTTATCGGAACGCTGACCCTCTTCAAATTCTGTTTCATACTGTAGCACCGTGACACCAATCTTTAAATGTGCATTAGCCCGCTCAAAAATATCTATTCCTTTTAGTGTCACGGGATATTGACCATTTAAACAATTAAAATTTACTTTGGGGAACTTTGAACCCTCCCTACCATTAACTGCCATTTTGTCCAACTTTTTCTTAGATGCATCTTTTGAAGTGGTCTGTATGCTGCAATTAAAAACGCATACTTGAAACACTGCAGCCTCGTATCGAAACAGATTCGTTGTATCCCCCTACACCCCTCTAAATCTGAATGATATTTTAAAACTATAGCCCTCTCCCCAGCCCCACCACCTCTTACAATAAAATCCTTTTTAAACCTACAAATGTTAACATTTAAACTTTCAATAAATAAAACCACAGATCCACTACCCCCCTCGTTATAATTTTCCCACTTACTTTGAATACTATTGGCCCAATTCAGAAATACCTCCCCATAATTTGATAAATGCGGGTGTATTGCCAACATCTCTGTGTGCAAGTATTTCGAATACATCTCACCCGCACTTTCATTTAAAAAAAATATTTTTAGTGCTATTGATGCTTTTAAACTGACCCCCACTCCCCACACCCCCATTTGTTGTTCAAGAATGGCTCCAATCTTATCAGTATATGAATGTGTAATGGCCAGGGGATCTGTTATTATATCCCCCGACACTAGAGAGTTGAAAGGGTCACCGAATTTGGCGCTGTAGACCAATGTGTGATGCAAGGCAGAGTTGGAGAGAAAAAAATCCGGAAGAGGGGATACTATTGCTGTTGTATTACTACTACTTCTATCTATAGCATTAAGTGGAGTTGTGGCGGGTGACAGAGAATTGTCAATAACACCACTCCCAGTCTGTTCAATCATATTGGGGGGATGTGGCATGAGGTCCCCTAGCACATATTCCAATGTGTTTGGGGACAATTGGTCGAGCCAGCCTGTACTGTCTTCTGACGGAATTTCGTTATGAGGACCCGGTTCAGATTTACTTGTAACATCATCATCTAAATATTCACGCATGAAAATATCTGTCCACACCGGATCCTCAAGCATGTCAATATCACAGCTTAAGTCATCCAGGCTGACCATTTCCCCAAAAACATCGTTAAGGAAGCCACTTTCCCACTCCATATTCTCTAGGACCAATGTAGCTTCATCCCTGAACTCTGCTGGTGGTGACAGAATTGGTCCTGTAAATATAGTTGCTTCATCACTCAATGGTGTCGCTGGTGGTGCTATATTTTTAATCTGTAGAAAAAAAAGTTTTATTTTTATGTAAATTTTTTTATAGTTAATAAACTTTGTCAATTTCTCATAGCCATTGTCCCACTATCACTACCATCACCACCTGAACAATTAAAAGAAGAAGAAAAAAAAGTTACATTGCCTTATGTCTTTCATAATGTCAACTGAACATGTTAAAAAATATATTTTTTTTTTTTTAGTCGGGAAAATGTAGTCTTATTCTTAGAAAAAATTAATGGTTTTATTCCAAAAATTTTTTTTTTTAAAACAAAAATGCAAAATATGAGTCCAATTCGATTGTTTGAGCCTCTTCATTATAAGTGTCAATGAAATTTGACCATTGTTCAACTGACGCAGTATGCTGTACGAACAATTGCTCCTCGGCTTCAGTTAATGGACACGAATCCCATATGTCGGGGGTTGGTGGTGCTGCTACTTTTTCAATAATCCGTATTTTCCTGTTTCTTTTGCCAACGGATTTGTTTGACCTGGGCTAAATAAATTCGAATATTGAATTTTTTAAAAGTATAAATGCCACAAAAAGGTATTTTTCAAAAATAGGGGGCAATTGCTCCTTATATCTCAATTGTCAGCACTACTATCCTAAGCTCCTGCTGGAGCTAGCTTCGAATATTGAATTTTTTAAAAGTATAAATGCCACGAAAAGGTATTTTTTTCAAAAATAGGGGGGCAATTGCTCCTTATATCTCAATTGTCACCACTACTATCCTAAGCTCCTGCTGAAGATAGCTTCGAATATTGAACTTTGTATTTTTTAAAAGTATAAATGCCAAAAAAAAGGTATTTTTCAAAAATAGGGGGGGGGGGGCAATTGCTCCTTATATCTCAATTGTCACCGCTACTATCCTAAGCTCCTGCTGAAGCTAGCTTCAAATATTGAATTTTTTAAAAGTATAAATGCCACAAAAAGGTATTTTTTCAAAAATAGGGGGCAATTGCTCCTTATATCTCAATTGTCACCACTACTATCCTAAGCTCCTGCTGAAGATAGCTTCGAATATTGAACTTTGTATTTTTTAAAGTATAAATGCCATAAAAAGGTATTTTTTTTTCAAAATAGGGGGCAATTGCTCCTTATATCTCAATTGTCCTCACTACTAACCTAAACTCCTGCTGAAGATAGGTTCGAATATTGAACTTTGTATTTTTTAAAAGTATAAATGTCACAAAAAGGTATTTTTTTTTCAAAAATAGGGGGGCAATTGCCCCCACTACTATCCTAAGCTCCTGCACAACACTGTTCAAATAGAACAACCTCAAATTCTTTCTCGAAAACACCTAAGTGTTTCAATGAAATGATCAAAAACGGCTTCACCCAAATAATGTTTCTTAACATTACCGCGAAGACATATTTGGAAATTATCAAAAAACCTTTTTCCCTGTGTAAATTGCTTATTGAAGATATACATCTTGCTATTTAAAGTCCGCTTTGCATGCGACCCTACTTAGAATTCAAATCGGATTAAAAAGCGATGGTAGATCTGATAAGTCGCGGATGTATGCAAATGCATTAGGGCAAAAATACCAGTCTAAAAGTGCGCGTTAACTGTATAGTAGCAATTGTTTTCTCTTTCGTTTTTTTTCAAATAGTTAGTTTTTTTTTGTCTAAAAGGAATATTGGAATTATTGCATTAGAACGCATCTTGGATAGAAGTTACGAGGTAAGGTTTTTTTTTTCGTTATAGAAATGCATGATAATCATTCCTTTATACATATACCAGCTAATTTGGTTAATGAAAGAAAATGAAATAGTTTTTTTTAGAAACAAATTTTAAGTTTTACTCATCAAAAGCTATGCCCCTGAGAAAATTTACCTTATTTTTGAAAATAGGGATAGAAACAAAAAAATTATGTATATACTTACAAATTCTGACTGGACTTCTATATCTGAACTCCTTGGCAAAACTTGAGGGGGGTTAAGGTCACAATCTTCAGTAGGTTGAGCTGAGGCATTATATAAGGCAGTCCACTCCCTTTTCAAGTTCCTTCCAGCTGATATGGAGCTAACACGGGGGTCAGAGGTCCCTGTCATTAAAAGATTCGCAGGCATTGGCTGGTCTTGTGTAGTTCTAGTAGCGAATTTGATAACTGAAGGTCTTGTAGCTTGCATTAGTATACCTTCGCTATATCGTGCCCTCTTTTCAGAAGGGGGGGTATTGCATGTGTCCACTTCCTTGAAAAAAAAATGCATTTTAGGTTTGGGAAAATAATTCAGTTTATGTTAGGCATTTAAAGTAGTGCAAAACATTTTTTTTTTCAATAGAGCTAAGCACTTTTTTTTTTCAAAAACATCCCTAAAAAGGTTAACTGATCATGATAAAAATCACACCGTAAATGCAGACTGGCCTGGAAGTATTTTCAAAAACACACCTAAAAAAAAAAAAAAAAAAAAAAAAAAAAAAAAAAGCCGCCGTAAGCTTCAACCTATAGGAGAATTATTTAGAGGTTTCAGCTCCTAAAAACAATAGGCTTCTAAGTATATAAGTACCCTTAGTTCTAGTGTATGGAAAGAATTTCTTCCTTAACTTAATGATAAGATAATTTCTTTTTTTATTATAATAATGAGAAAATTTTTACTCACCAGAAATTGCTTTGAATTATCCATTTTCTATGTAAATGCTTACAAAAAATGTCAGTTGTGTTATGTTCAATAAACTATTCCAAACTGTTGAGGTATCTAATTTGAAACTTGAATATATACAAAAAATAATTAGCTTCTAAAAAAGACACACCAGTTTTTCCAACACGGATGTAACCTAAAAAAAAAACTTGTTTATCATGAAATAGAAATTCAGTTAATTGTGCCAGAAAAAACTTGAAGCAGAACAGATTATAACCAACCTGTTTGGTACGGGCACGTACGCAAAGTATATACCTTCAAGCAAATTCCATATGATATTTCAAATTACTATACCATCTATAGAAATGATACCTCTTTGCAAATGACCATGGTAACCGTACAATTACTTGAAAACTTACACACATATCTATGCCTTAGGCGTAAGTTTGAATGTAAGTTTTCAAGTAATTGTACGGTTACTACTATTAGCATGCTCCTGCAAGATCGTAAAAGTATGTTTAATTGTTTATTGGAAAGCTCTAAATCCTATCTACATGTATTTCGTAAATTCTTCTTTCTATAGTCAATATAGAGTGTCATGTGGTATAAAAATTGTAATTTTTGGTACACCAAAAAGTAGCATTTTTGAGTTGTAAAGCTTGAAAGCCAATAACAAGTACCATTATAGTCTATTTGGTCAGAGACCCTCAAATGGCTGTTTTGAGACCTAAATACTTAAGAAACAAAGGAAACAAAGGCAATACTTAAGAAACAAAGGCAATGGATTCTGCAATGAACTCCGTCCTTATCACTAAATTTTCTGCTTGCGAACAGAACCGCAAGATTACTACAATGTCGTGGATATAAATATATATATATATATATATATATATATATATATATATATATATATATATATATATATATATATATATATATATATATATATATATATATATATATATATATATATATATATATATATATATATATATATATATATATATAATATATATATATATATATATATATATATATATATATATATATATATATATATATATATATATATATATATATATGTCATATATATATATATATATTGACTGAATTCAAAGCTATCACCTTTTGTTAATTTGTCGTGATAACGCTAAAGTTAAATCCACATGGTGCCAAAAAAGCATATTTTAGTACCATTTCTAGAGTCAAAAAAATGGAGCCATTTTTATATTAATGGTTAACAATTCTTAACCGACGTTTTACAGCTCCCTATTTATATACTATCCCCTCAAGTCCCCTTAGTGCTTAAAGACAAAAAAAAAAACTTTCAGAAAAAAGTGCCAAACTAAAGAAAATTCGACTAAACCCCGTTTATAAAATTCGACTTACGCTAAAGTTACAAAGGTAAATATTTAGGAATTTCAAAATAGGAGTGGTTTGACAACTTGGGTTTCGATTCACCTACCCTATACAAAAATGCATAAATTGGTCACTGACAATGCGTAGAATTCTAAAAAAAATTAGTGCTTTTCTGATAACCGAACTTGTTTGAGCTTTTTCGAGCATTAAAGTTGAAAAGTAAAAATTACAGATTTCACGGTCGGCAAAAGGCCATTGAGAATTTCATAAGTAAGAACTTCATTTTCTGCAAGCTACTTGAAATTTTTTGCTCCAAATCCTATTTTGTTGTGCTGTATTTGTATTTTAAGTAAAGCCGTGGTTCTGTAAAATCCTAATAATAGAGGAAAGTATGACGATGCATTTAATTTGAACAAGTTTTGGGCAGATATGTGTTGCATAAACTGGAAAGCAATAAATAAGTTCTTTTCAAGTTTCAACTTCACACTTTACTTCTAACAGAAAATAGTTTTTTTTTTAATCTTTGCCTCATAGTGCTCACAGAGAGAAAATAGTGACAAAAAACGTTACAGTATTGCTTTCCTCCACCTTCAACCAACGGGCGAGAGTGCTTCCAGACACATACAACAGTCATGACGAAGATCAGTAAAAACAGACCAGAGCTGGCTCCAATTATTAGTGGTAGTTGTCCGTCATCGACATCAAAGAGTTCACCGTTTTTATCAATTTGAATTGCTGATTCTTCTACCTGTAATATATCGAATAAATAAACTAAAATGTTTTATTGATCAAGTGAAGAAACTCTGTCTTTCTATTCAATTATCAAACGTGCAACATATGGTGACAAACTTTTTTGTAAGCACCTAGGCAATTGAACAATTCTAAAAAACTAATACTCCCATAAATTTTTTTTGAATATCAAGAAAACATTCACAAATTTCTGTACGATTCTTTAGCTGACTTTTTAAGCTAAAATCTAAAATTCCAATAAGCAAGAAAGATCTGAGTATTTTAAGAAAAAAATAATCCTAAACAACAACAGTGTTCTGCAGGTGTCTCAGGTAAAAGGCAAAAGCGATGAGGGAAGCTGATTCAAGTGCTACACGAGCCCGCCGGTGTTTTTTTTACTATTAAGTTACGGCAAGTAGGTCACTATGCTTGTCTTGTTCCTGGATGAACTTGATTAATCATTTATCTGTGTGCTCTCTGGATATTGGACGTGTTATATGAACTATGATTATTGACTGGACATTACGTTAACTATTTAGAGAAGAAACTATTAACATGGCTAGTTCTATTTATCTCTGTTCGGTGCTGAACTTTTTGAAGTGGTCTGCCGTCAAGGATGAAGATGCGGTAATAAAGGTTGATGTTCAATTATTTGAGAAAGATGCAATTAAGCGGGCAATTGATACCTGTAAAGTAGAACTGGAAGTTGACACACTTGAGAAGAGAAGAGAATCATACACAGCGTCATCATTTTTGTTGAATATTTTCAAGGTACTTTACGGAATCAAAGAGCGGCATGAGAATTTGCCGCTGTTTCTGATAGTTGATCCTTCGAATGGGCCTTAGTTTCCAACAAACCCCCTAAATTAGTGGCCTATCGTCTCAATGAATGCGTCCAAAAGCTAAATATCCTAGTTCTGTACTGACAAAAACCCCAATCTGTTACTATGCTGATTTGAAATAATTCTGACAAATCCTACAAATCAGCTTTAATTTGTCAAGAAGCTTGGCTGTACTGACAAGGTGAAACACATTGTGAGTTGCTGAAATGGACTGATAGTCCAAATAGTTGATGAAGATTCTGCAGCTGCGGCAGCAATACCTAGTAGTATGAAAATTTAGGCTAAGATTATAAGAACCGAGTGCGTAGGTGTTATTAAAATGGACACTGATTTGGATATTTGTCTAATCTATGTGCTTGTTGAAAGTGTAATTTCTCCGTCACGATTCGGAAATTCAAGACTTGTGCAGTTGAAGTCTAAGACAAAAGACGACCTTGATCATGCACTGAAATTTAGAATAAAAACTGAATATTGTTTAATTCGTGTCACTACGCCTATCAAAGAACCCAAGCAGTGTCTCAACTGCAAAAGATTCGGAAATGTAAAACCCGACCAAGTGAAGTAGATGCGCGGATGATCTTGTTCTGTTGGTTTTTGTGCTGAGCTGTGCATAAATCCCCGCTTATTCACAAAGAAAAAAATATTATCTTACGGAAGTAAAGAGTAAAGCTCAACTCTATGAGAAACAAAAAAATATTCCTTCAGAGATTTTGCAAAATGTATCTTCATAACTTCTTCAAAGAGAAGACTTTTGATATTTTCCAATAGCCGTAAAACTCTAAAATTAGCGTTTTGCTAATTAACAAACACTAAAATTAGCGTAAAATTAGCGTTTAGAAGATAAAAATGCCCCACCCATGTACAAAATAATAATGAAAACAAAACAGATGTTTGATTAGGAGCAGAGAAGCCAACAGAAAAAAGAAAAACTTACAAAGCTTTTAATAAGTCTTCACTGTCCATGATATCAATAACTTAATTTAAGTTCATTTATTTTAAAAGCCAGAAACAAGCTCTATTTTCCGAAGAAGTTTAGTTTTTAGAATTCTCTGTGACCCTTAAAACAAATTTTATGGGACATGTGGTCAATTTGCGTTACAAAAAGCTCGTACAACTGTAGATTGAATTCCTAATGATAATCTACTTAGCCTACTTAGTTAGGTCCCCTATGTTTGGCTGTTTTTCTTAGGACCTGAAGGGACGGACTTTTTTTCTTCAGATTTTTAAGCTTTGTCAAATTTTGATTATAATTTGACGCTTTAATTTCCAATAGAAACATTTCAAAAGTGGGACGCTACAAACCACTTTACAATTATTGATGTATTGTGCACAGTTTAACAGTATGAATTTGGGGTTTATGGGGTAAGTAGCCCACATCATATTTTGGTTGGGCCTAGACATGATTTAAAAACCATCAGATATTAAATATATATAAAATATGAGTTTTAAATAAAAAGTGAGGAGAAATATCAAAATTTGAAAAGATCAGAAATTATTCAGTATATGAGGGAAACTGTCTTTTCTTAAAACCTAGCTTTTTTTATCAAAAGTTTGACTTTTGGTCACAATTGTTTAAGAGGGACTGTTGAAACACAATGGCTGAATTGTAATAAGAAGCTTTTATCAAGTACCAAAATAGTTTAGTGGAATGAACGAGGAGTTTAAGAGGGAGCACCCACCCTCATTGATGGAATAATCCCTATTTGTCTTGATTCTTAAGGTTGTTCCCTACTTTAAGTGGAAAAACTTTATTAAAAAGCTATTTCCCCATGCAAGGGAGGATGCCACCTCCTCAACCCCCTGCTTCTTACAGTAAAATATAAATAGTTGTCCCTCTTGCATTAATAACGAATGCTTTAGAACAAGGGGGATTGGGACAGAATACATAATATTTTATACACATCAAGAGCAGCAGAGCTCATTGATGTGAAGTTTCTTTACACAGTTCCATTTTAGTCACAAAATTAAAAAATAAATCACTTGCTCATTAACTGAACTCTTAAATACTTTCAGAGTAGCGCCGCAAACTTAAAAAGGAGGGAAATTGTTCACGGGGGGGGGGTGTGTTTCCTGGTATGATTTTAAAAACGGCCAGAAACTAAATAAAAAAAAACAAGTTTTATTTCAATTGAAAGTAAACAGCAACATCAAAACTCAAAACGAGCAGAAATTATTGTGTACATGAGGGTGGCTGCAACTTTCGTAACCCTTGTTCTTTATGCTTAAAGTCTAACGTTCATTAAAAATATATCTCATTCAAATTTAATGGCCCTTGTGTTTCAGTAGTCTTTCTTAGAGAATTGTGACAAATGGTCTAAATTTAGCGTAAAAAGCGCGGGTTGAAGAAGGGGTGGCTCCAATCCGTTCGTTTTAAGTTTGAATGCTTCTCCTTAGTTAACTAGTTTTTTTTTAACTTAATTTCTGACCTTTTTTCCAATCATGCTAAGTAACAGTTCGTGGTAACAAACTGTAGTAAGCAAATTCACCGAGCGAAGTGAGCTTTAGTCAGCAACGCAGCTCAAAAGTAATCAAATCTGTAAAAACAGAATTTTTATCAAAAGAATTAACTTATTATGCTGATTCTAAATATTTAATATTCACGAAGTTTAGTGTTGCCCATGAAAAGATACGAACCTGAGAAAGTTTATCTTATTTTAGAATTAATTAAAAAAACTTTTTCCACAATATAAGTTTTGGAAAGAAAAGTAAAGAACTCCATTAAACCAAAACTGAGCACAAAATAAAATAATCTACTAAGCGTATAACTACAAAAATCAGCATCGATGAATAAATAAAACCCGAAAAGAACACATATTACAATAAAAACCGACTCAAAAGAAGTAGAAATTAACATGAGTAGGGCTAAAAACAACCCCATGCATTCCCAAGACCAAAACATAATTTGCACATTACTAAAAAAATACAAAATGAATATGCATTGTCAGTTCAAAAGGAGTAGAAATTAACATGAGTAGGGCTAAAAACAACCCCATGATTCCCAAGACCAGAACATAATTTGCACGTTACTAAAAAAATACGAAATGAATATGCATTGTCAGTTCAAAAGGAGTAGAAATTAACATGAGTAGGGCTAAAAACAACCCCATGCATTCCCAAGACCAGAACATAACTTGCACATTACTAAAAAAAATACGAAATGAATATGCATTGTCAGTTCAAAAGGAGTAGAAATTAACATGAGTAGGGCTAAAAACAACCCCATGATTCCCAAGACCAGAACATAATTTGCACATTACTAAAAAAATACAAAATGAATATGCATTGTCAGTTCAAAAGGAGTAGAAATTAACATGAGTAGGGCTTAAAACAACCCCATGATTCCCAAGACCAGAACATAATTTGCACATTACTAAAAAAATACGAAATGAATATGCATTGTCAGTTTAATGCACATATGCTGATTTTTATTCCTTAAAATGTTTAAAATATTTGATTTACTAAAGTTATAAAAGTGCAAACGTTAAAAAAGAATTTTTCAGTAAAGTGACTCGGTTAGTAACCGAGTAACTTGGTTCAGTAACTCGGTTATTTACAGCAATTTCTGTTCGTTTTGGGTTTCATTTATTTATCAGTGTTGATTTGTGGTAGTTTTGCTGTTGGTAAACTATTTGATTTTACTTTTACTCGTTTTTGGTTTAATGGAGTTCTTTGTTTTACTTTGTAAAACTTGTTTTGTTTTAATTTATTTCTGTTCTTTGTTACCGATATATTATTTTCAGGGAAAAATAATATAGTACTTTAAATATTTACGGTTTTTCTTTAAGAATTTATAGTTTGGCCTACTATTTATATGAGGGAGAAAATTTTTCAACAATTTTTGACAACATACAGATCTATTTAAAAATCTAGATACAAATAGTACTGTTCAATTTATTTTTATACCTGCTCTAGTTGACTTGAAAAATAAAATTTGATACAATTCACAGAAAAATCTATCTATTCTCTTTGACAGCTTGGATACACTTACACTCTTTTGAATTAGTTAAATTTTAAGAGCAGACGTAGTAATAGAAGTAGTCCCGGAAGTTTGAACATAATATCTTCAGTCTTTCTTGGGATACTGCTGAGATGTCTTATTGGCAATCAGCATACACATAGTGCTTATACAGCATACACAGTTTTTATACATAATGGGCAAACTTCATAACTATGGGGGGGGGGGGTAACCTACGCAATGGCCCTAGAGATACAGCTACAAGACTGCTCAGCTATTCTGAACAAGATGACTATCTTAAGTTTTGATTGGAAGTGTTTGGAAAATTGTGAGCTAAAGAGGAGGGCTGATTGCCCTCCAATCACTTTTAACTATTAAAAAGGGCACTAGAACATCGAATTTCCAATCAGTTTAGGTCCTTTAAAATAGCATTAGTATTACTAGCTATGATAGAGAAGCGCTGCCTATGATATTGTTTATATACCCTTTTAATACTTGCGTGGTAGGAAGCTTGAAATTAAGTGATATAGGATTTTATTTACTCAGGCAGGAAGGATGGGATGCACCGACAGGAAGTAGGTCTCATGATGAATAAAAAAGCTGCTAATACTTGTTTAGGCTTGGATGGCATTAATTATAGAATACTAATTTTTCATTTTATGACTGAAAAGTTTTGGTTACCAGTTATAGTAGTATATGCCCCTGTAGAACCGACCAACGGAAATACTAGTGACTCAAGACAAGATCTTATATTGACAAAACACATGATAAATAGAGTTCTAAACTGGTCGAGGGAGAGCAGGGCTCGATGTGTCGGCTATAAACAAATGTAAGAAAATGCCGAAATAACAAATACAGGATATAAAAAAAAAAAAAAAAAAAAAAAAAAAAGAAAAAAAAAAAAAAAAAAAAAAAAAAAAAAAAAAAAGGTACCCCAGTGCGAGAACACCACAACACATTTCATACTGATATCTATTATTCTTCAATTCCAACATCCACACAAAGAACCACTTTTGAAATATGTTTTTTTCGAAGACAATCGGCTCTTGAAACTTGGGAACATTTCTATTAAATTAAGTTTATTTACAATATGAGGAATCTGGAATCTGACTGAGAATCTAGCTCTATCAGATTTACTTGGAGAAGGCGATATATCTTGGAGCGGACGTGGTGGGCAGGAGAAATGGGATCAATTATACCTAAATCATGGAAATAATTTGTTAAAGATTGGATATCATAATACCACATTGCTGTATGAAGGTCTTTCAGTTGTTTGAGATTAAGTATATTGAGAAAAACATACAAAGTCTGGGTTTCCAAGAGATTTTGAAACCTCACTGGGCAATGAACAAGAGCACCCAGAATTCTAATATGCCTTGTTTTGAATTATCTGAAGAGGTTGCAGATGGACCATAAATGTGTTGAGATAGATTACAGGGCAATAATTTAGATATGATTCAATTAGAGAATGGTATAAAATTTTAATGATGGAAAAAGGAAACACATGTTTCAATCTATGAACAGAACCTAAGTAATGGGCAAGTTTCAATCTCAAATAATCAGAATGCTTAAGGAAAGATAAAAGCTCATCGAGAATAATCCCAAGTTAACGAAATGAATTTACTCTGATTTGACTCAGATGAATTTTACTTACAGTTACAGGAATAAATATTCCCAGGTAGAAATATGATGTTTTTACTAGAGAAGTTTAACGCCCTGGTCGGTAGAAATAGGGATAGATGATATCCTAGCCTCGGAAAATTTGGTGTAGGTAAAGAAAACAGTAATGGCTTCAGACTTTTGCCATTTTGTAGGAATAAAAATCTAGTTACAACTAATATGGTGTTTGGCCATAAAATAGCCCATAAGTTAACATTGTATTCACCTGATGGTAAGACAGCAAACCTTATTCATTATATTATAGTAAACCGAAGACTGGCAGGATTAATACAATATACTAGTGTATATAGGAGTGCTTTTATTGCTGTTAAAAGTAAAGATCACCATTTAGTGGTGTCTAGGGTCAATTTAAAGCTGAAATTTCGGAAGGGTAATTACCTCCGGAGAAGTTATGATGTTGGTAGACTCCAGGATGAGCATTTGAAAGAAATTTTTCAGGAACACTTGAATACTAAACTTGAGGGCTGGAAATTTGACAATGTGGAAGATGGTTGGAATAATTTTAGAAATAGAATTTGTGAAGTTGCTGATGCTGTCTTAGGGAAAAAAGCTAAGACTGCAGCTACGAATTTTAGTGGAAAAGCTTTATCATTGGCAGTGCAATAACGCTGCCTAAGTAAAGAACGATGTTGGCACAATGTATTATTTGTTTTTTATTAATGTTTTTTTTTGGTTTCCATACCAGGGCACTTCGTATCAAAGGAGTTGTCCTAGAAACTTCGAATAGGGCTCATTCGATTGGAAATTGGAGTGGCTTGTGCCCAATTTAATAGTCAAAAGTGATTGGAAGGCAACTAACACCCCTTCCACGACCACCATTCCCCCAAACACATTCAATCAAAATTTTGAGATAGCCATTTCGTTCAGCGTAGTTAATTTCCAGATGGAAAATATGTTTTTGCGGAGAACACTCCCCCACAACCCTCAGGACAAGGGTTTTAAGTTATGCCCTGGGGCATATAAGAACCATGGTGGCACAATGTATTATTTATTATTTTTTCCTTTAGACCAAGGCGCTTCGTATCGAAGAAGTTGTCGTAGAAACTTCAAAAAGGGCTCATTCAATTGGAAATTGAAGTGGCCTTTGCCCTTCTTGATAGTCGAAAGTGATTGGAAGGCAACTAACACCCCTTCGACGCCCACCATTTCCCGAAACACATCCAATCAAAATTTTGAGATAGCCATTTTAACAGCGTAGTTTATTTCCAGATAGAACTTATGTTTTTGAGGAGGACACTCCCCCACAGCCCTCAGAGCAAGGGTTATAAGTTATGCCCTGGGGGCATATAAGGTTTTTATAGAAAGCGTTGTCGTAGAAACTTCAAAAAAGGCTCATTCGATTGGAAATTTTAAGGGCCAGTGCCCTTTTTAATAGTCGAAAGTGATTGGAGGGCAACTAACCCGCCTCTCCCACCCACCATTTCTCCGAACACACTCAATGAAAATTTTAGATAGCAATTTTGTTCAACGTAGTTGAAAGTTCTGGAAATTAGGTCTTTGAGGATGAAAAACCCCCCACAGCCCTCAGGGCAAGGGTTGTAAGTTATGCCCTGGGGGCATATAAGGTTTCGATAGAACACGTTGTCGTAGAAACTTCAAAAAGGGCTCATTCGATTGGAAATTGAAATAGCTAGTGCCCTTTTTAATAGTCGAAAGTGCTTGGAAGGCAACTAACACCCCTTCTACTCCCACAATTTCTCGAAACACATCCAATCAAAATTATGAAATAGCCAGTTTGTTCCACGCAGTTTAAAGTTCAGAGAATTATACCTTTGAGCAGCACACTCCCCCCGCAGTCTTCAGGGCAAGGGTTATAAGTTATGCCCTGGGGGCATATAAGGTTTTTATTGAAATCTTGTCATAGAAACTTGAAAAAGGGGTCATTCGATTGGAAATTCAAAGGGCTAGTGCCCTTTTTAATAGTCAAATGTGATTTGAGGGCAATTAACCCCCCTCTAACGCCCACCTTTTTCCCAAACACATACAATCAACATTTTTAGATAGCCCTTTTATTCAATGTAGTTGAAAGTTTTGGAAATTAGGTCTTTAAGTATGACAACCCCACATCCCCCACAGCTCTCAGGGCAAGGACTGTAAGTTATGTCCTGGGGGTTTTTTATAGAAAGCGATGTTGTAGAAACTTCAAAAAGGGCTCATTCAATTGGAAATTGGAAGGAATAGTGCCCTTTTTAATAGTCGAAAGTGATTGAAAGGCAACTAATCCCCCTCCAACGCCCACCATTTTCCCAAACACATCCATTCAAAATTTTGAGATATCCAGTTTGTTCAACGTAGTTGAAATTTCTGGAAATTATGTCTTTTAGGATGATAACCCCCTCAGAGCCTTCAGGGCAAGGGTTGTAAGTTATACCCTGGGGGAATATAAAGTTCATATAAAAAGCTGTGGTAGACATTTCAAAAAGGGCTCATTTGATTGGAAATCGAAATTGCCCTTTTTAAGAATCGAAAGTGAGTGGAGAGTAATTATTCCCCCTTTCACGCCCACCATTTCCCCAATAACATTCAATCAAAGTTTAGAGATAGCCATTTTTTTCAACGTTGTTGAAAGTTCTGGAAATTATGTATTTAAGGATGATAACCCCCCCCCCAGCTCCCATGGCAAAGGTTGTAAGTTACGCCCTGGGGGCATATAAAGTTTTTATAGATAGAGTTGTCGTAAAACCTTCAAAAGGGGCTCATTCCATTGGAAATTGGGAGGAATAGTGCCCTTTTTAATAGTCAAAAGTGATTGGAGGGTAACTAACCCCCCTCTCACGCCCACCATTCCACCAAACACATCCAATAGCAATTTTCAGATAGCCATTTTTTTCAACGTAGTAGAAAGTTCTGGAAATTAGGTCTTTGAGGATGACAACCTCCACCCTACAGCCCTCAGGACAAGGGTTGTAACTTATGCCCTGAGGGCATATAAGGTTTTTATTGTAAGCGTTGTCGTAGAAACTTCAAAAGGGCTCATTTGATTGGAAATTGAAAGGGCTAGTACCCTTTTTAATAGTCGAAAGTGATTGAAGGGCAACTAACTCCCCCTCTCACGCCCACCTTTTCCCCAAACACATCCAATTAAAATTTTATGATAGCCGTTTTGTTCAACGTAGTTGAAATGACTTGAAATTTGGTCTTTGAACATGACACCCCCCCCCAGCCCTCAGAGCAAGGGTAGTAAGTTCGGCCCTGGAGGCATATAAGGTTTTTACAGAACGTATTGTCGCATAAACTTCAAAATGGGCTCATTCGATTGAAAATTTAAAGGGCTATTGCCCTTTTCAATAGTCGAAATTTATTTGAGGGCAAATAACCCACATATCACGCCCACCTTTTCCCCAAACACATTTCCCCGATGTGTTCTGTGCTGGTGTTGTAACCCCGGTGGTTAAGAAAGGAAAGGATAAAAGTAAATGCAGTTCATATCGGCCAATCACGGTTTCCTCGGTAATGTGTAAATTGCTAGAGCTGATAGTTATTGATGAGATAACAGAAGTCTGTTCGACACCAGAAAATCAGTTCGGTTTTAAAAATGGTTACAGTCGTGAACATGTACATAGAGTTATTGCTAATGTTTTAGTTGATGTTGAAGAGAAAGACGATATTCTTCTTATGGCCGGTCACGACGTTTCGCGTGCGTTTGACTCGGGAATTCATCCTCAGCTTTTAATCAGCGCTAAGGATCGTGGTCTTGATCGCTCAATTTTACGTGTTTACAGGAATATGTACAGCAAACTGTATGTTGTTATTAAAGTGCCGACACGAGATGGTTTTGCAATTTCGAAGTGTGTAATACGTGTATGGAAAGGTATTAGGCAGGGGGGTGTATCTTCACCCCCACTATATAATAACAGTGTCCTGGAGGCCCAGAAGAAAGTTCGCACGACATTTATCTACCGAGGCCTTGATATGTCGCTTCTGAACTACGCTGACGATATATTGAATCTCAGCAGGACTGTCTCGGGTATAGAGGAAAATTTTGATATTTTATGTTTTGAGTATAGGAAAATCGGATTGAAGTTTAATGCTGAGAAGAGTGAGGTTGTCGCATTTGGTAAATCGCGTAACCGGCCCTCCCCGAATAATGTTTGTCTAGATGGTCATCCGATACCTCTATCGCCAAGTATCAGTTACCTTGGACTTCCGATTGGGAGTGATCTGAGGCATACCCGATCGCTTTTGCTAGAATTTGTTGGTTCGAAGCTTCGTAAGACATATGGTATGCTTGTTCCCTGTAAAGCTCGATACAAAAGAAGTATATTATCAAAAATTTACAATGCATTTGCTATGCCCCTTTTGCTTGCTTTATCACCCTTTTGGAGTATATTAACTATCTCGGATAAGAAGAAGCTACGAACGTTGTTTTTTCGGTATGCCAAGTTCCTCCTTGGCATACCTCTTTGGGCCAGAAACCGGTGCCTGGTTTCTGTATATGGGGTCACAGATCCTTTTAAAGCAATCGCGGAACGGAGACTGCGATTTGAGAAGTCGCTGGATCCGACGAATACCTTGTTTAGTGCTTTCATGTAATTTGTTACCGTCTAAAGTTTTACTCCGAGTTTACATCATGTGTGTATTTCGGGAAATAAATTTATTGATTGTTTGATTGATTGATAATTGCCCCTATTTGTATTTTTTTTTTTCTTGTCTGTTCTGCTCTGTTTTGGTTCTGTTTGTATTTGTCAGAATTTATTTTTTTTTTTTTTATTTTTTTTTTTTTTCCATTTTCTTTCTTTATACTCCATCAGTGTTGTATTTTACATTTATGATGGGAAATAAATTTATGTATGTATGTATGTATACAATCAAAATTTTTAGATAGCCATTTTATTCAACGTAGTTGAAAGTTTTGAAAATTAGGTCTTTAAGGATGGTAACCCCTCCCCCCACAGCCCTCAGAGCAAGTGTTGTAAGTTATGCCCTTGGGGCATATAAGGTTTTTATAGAAAGCGATGTTGTAGAGACTTCAAAAAGGGCTCATTCAATTGGAAATTGAAAGGAATAGCGCCCTTTTTAATAGTCGAAAGTGATTGAAGGGCAACTAACCCCCCTCTCATGCCCACCTTTTCCCCAAACACATCCGATCAAATTTTTAAGATATCCATTTTGTTCATCATAGGTGAAAGTTCTTAAAATTAGGTCTTTTAGGATGATAACCCCCTCAGAGCCCTGAGTGCAGTGGTTGTAATTTATGCCGTGGGGGCATATAAAGTTTATATAAAAAGTTGTTTTACAAATTTCAAAAAGGGCTCATTTGAAACTTTATTTATTTATTAGTTTATTTATTATTAGTTTATTATTATTAGCAAAATATATTATTATTTGGAAAAAATGGTACAACCCCCCCCCCACAGCCCTCAGGTCAAGGGTTGTAAGTTATGCCCTTGGGGTAAATAAGGTTTTTATAGAAAGTGATGCTGTAGAAACTTCAAAAAGAGCTCATTCAATTGGAAATTGAAAGGAATAGTGCCCTTTTTAATAGTCGAAAGTGATTGAAGGGCAACTACTCTCACGCCCAGCAAAACTCTAAATTTTATAAAATGCACAAAACAAGTATGAGAGAAAAACAGCGTCAGAAAATCGTTCCCAGAATGATTTTCAATATTACAATATGACCAAAGGGCCTTAATTTGGAACCCTTGCACTATATCAATTATTTAATTTAACAATTTTCTGCAGGAGCAATTTTCATGGGTACAATATTCATTGTGTAGTCTTTGTAGGTGGGAGGGAGGAGGTAATCTTCAAGTCCAATCATCCAATCGCCAGTTGCCTTTCAATCACTTTTGACTATTAAAAAGCGTATCAGCCCTTTCTGTTTTCAGTCGAATGAGCCTTTTCGAAGTTCCTATGACAAATCCTTTGATACGAAGTGACCTGGTCTAAAAAAAAACAACCTTGATTCTGAATTGAAGTTATCAATTATTTTGCAGTAGGTTGCATAGGTTGCATCAAGACATGGCTAATTGTAGACAGAGAAAAGCCAAGACAGATAGTCCAAGAAATTGAGAGGCAAATGTTTAAATGGCTGGGGCACGGGTAAATCTGAGGGGGTTATTATCCTAAAAGACCTAATTTCACGAACTCTCACCTACGTTGAACAAAAAGGATATCTGAAAATTTTGATCGGATGTGTTTGGGAAAAGGGTGGGCGTGAAAGGGGGGTTAGTTGCCCTTCAATAACCTTCAAATACCCTCCAACGTATTATTTTTAGTTTATTAGTTTATTATTAGTTATTTATTAGTTTATTAGTTTATTTAGTAGCCATTTTATTCAACGTAGCTGAAAGTATTGGAAATTAGGTCTTTAAGGATGACAATCCCCCCACAGTCCTCAGGGCAAGGGTTGTAAGTTATGCCCCTGGGGCATATAAGGTTTTTTTAGAAAGTGATGCTGTAGAAACTTCAAAAAGAGCTCATTCAATTGGAAATTGAAAGGAATAGTGCCCTTTTTAATAGTCGAAAGTGATTGAAGGGCAACTACTCTCACGCCCGGCATTTTCCCAAACACATCCAATCAAAATTTTGAGACATCCATTTTGTTCAACGTAGTTGAAAGTTCTCAAAATTAGGTCTTTTAGGATGATGGCCCAGTCAGAGCCCTCAGTGCAAGGGTTGTAAGTTATGCCCTGGGGGCATATAAAGTTTATATAGAAAGTTGTTTTTGAAATTTCAAAAAGGGCTTATTTGATTGGAAATAGAAATTACCCTTTTTAATAGTCGGAAGTGAGTGGAGATTAATTAACCCCCCTCTCACGCTCACCATTTCCCAAAAAATATTCAATCAAAGTTTAGAGATAGCCATTTTGTTCAACGTAGTTGAAACTTCTGGAAATTATGTATTTAAGGATGACAAACCCCCCAGAGCCCCCAGGGCAAAGGTTATACGTTATGCCCTGGAACATATAAAGTTTACAGATAGAGTTGTCGTAAAAACTTCAAAAGGGGCTAATTCAAATGGAAATTGAGAGGATTAGTGCCCTTTTTAATAGTCGAAAGTGATTGGAGGGTAACTAACTCTCCTCTCACGTTTTCATTCCCCCAAACACATCCAATCAAAATTTTCAGATAGCCATTCTGCTCAACGTAGCAGAAAGTTCTGGAAATTAGGTCTTTGAGGATGACAACCCCCAACCCTCAGCCCTCAGGGCAAGGGTTGTTAGTTATGCCCTGGGGGCATAAAAGGTTTTTATTGAAAGCGTTGTCGTAGAAACTTCAAAATGGCTCATTTGATTAGAAATTGAAATGGTTAGTGCCTTTTTAATAGTTGAAAGTGATTAGAGAGCGAGTAACGCCCCTCTCACGCCCACCATTTCCCCAAACCCATCCAATCAAAATTGTAAGATAACCATTTTGTTTAAAATAGATCAAAGTTCTGAAAATTAGGTCTTACAGGATGACAAACACCCTAACAAATCTTAGGGTAAGGATTGTAATTTATGCCTTGGGAGCATATAAGGTTTTTATAGAAAGCGTTGTCATAGAAACTCAAAAAGGGCTCATTCGATTGGAAATCGAAAGGCCTAGTGCCTTTTTAATAGTCGAATATGATTGGAAGGCTGGACATTTTTATAGTAAAGATCGATGTGGGTATAATGTACTATTTTCTGTTGTTGTTGTTGTTGTTTAGACATGGACACTTCGCATCGAAGGAGTTGTCGTAGGAACTTCGAAAAGGCCCTCACTCGATTGAAAATAGAAAGGGCTGATGCCTTTTTAATAGTTAAAAGTGATTGGAGGGTAACTAATCTCCCACCGACGCCCACCCTCCCATTTGCTTATTATGTTTAAAAACTAAATGTTGCCTTAAGTTTAAATCAAAATGCTCTGTGTTTATGCTAATTCCCAATAAGGCATCTCAGCAGCTTCCCATGAACGACTGAGGGTATTATGTTCAAACTTTCGGGGCTACTTCTGTTCTTAAAATTTAACCAAATCAAAATAGCGTAAGTGCATCCAAGTTATCAAAGAAACAAAACAGATTTTTTGGCGGATGGTATTAAGTTTTCCATTTCAGGTCAACTAGAGGAGGTATAAAACTAAATTAAACACTACTATTTGTGTCCAGATTTTTAAAAGGGTGTATGTTGTTAAAAATTGCTGAAAATTTTTCTCCAGCATACAAATAGCAGGCCAAACTATTAAGTCTAAAAAAACGAAAAGATTGAAAATTTTATTTTCTTTTTCTCTGAAAAGACTGTGTCAATACAAAACGATCAGAAATTATTTAAAAAAACTTTTTCCACAAAACAAGTTTTTCAAAGAAAAGTAAAGAACTCCATTAAACAAAAAATGAGCAAAAATCAAATCAAATAATCAACCAAGCGTGAAACTACCACAAATCAGCATTGATAAATAAATGAAACCCCAAACGAGGAGAAATTACAATAAATAACCAAGTCAAACCCAAAACGAGCAGAAATTAACATAAGTTGTGCTCAAAACTCCCATGCCTTCCCAAGCCCAGAACATAATTGGCACTTTACTGAAAAATATAAATGTTTTTACTTTTATAACTTTAATAAATCAAATAATAATAATATTTTGATTACTAAATATCAGATTACTGAAAAAAATAAAATGAATATGCATTGTTAGTTTAATATACATATACTGATATTTAGTAATCAAAATGTAAATATTAGTTGATTTATTGAAGTTGTAAAAGTAAAAACATTTATTTTTTTTTCACTAAAGTGCAAATTATGTTCTGGCCTTAGGAAGGTTTTGGGGTTTTGAGCCCAACTTATGTTAATTTCTGCTCGTTTTGAGTTTGAGTTGGTTATTTATTTCAATTTCTGTTTGTTTTGGGTTTCATTTATTTATCGATGCTGATTTGTGGTAGTTTCACACTTGGTAGATTATTTGATTTTATTTTTGCTCATTGTTTGTTTTATGGAGTTCTTTACTTTTCCTTAAAAAACTAATTTTGTGGAAAAAGCTTTTTTTAATCCATGTTTAATAGAGAGGAGGAGTGTCTTGTACAAGAATTATCATAAGCAGCGCAATAGCGCTGCTTAATTAAAGAACGATGTCGGCGCAATGCATTAGTTATTTTTTTTTGGTTTCTTTTAGACCGGGGCACTTCGTATCAAAGGAGTTGTCGTAGAAACTTCGAAAAGGGCTCATTCGATTGTAAATTGGAAGGACTTGTAACCTTTTTGATAGCTGAAAATGATTGGCAGGCAACTAACACCCCTTCCATGCCCACCATTTCCACAAACACATCCAATCAAAATATTGAGATAGTAATTTTATTCAACGTAGTTGAAGGATCTGGAAATGATGTCTATGAGGAGAACACCCTCCTGGAAATGATGTCTTTGAGGAGGACACCTCCTAAAAGGGCTAGTGTCCTTTATATTAATTGAAATTGATTGGAGGACAACTAATCCCCCTCTCACTCCCACTGTTTTCCCAAACACATACAATCAAAATTTTCAGATATTCATTTTGTTCAACGGTGTTGAAAATTCTGGAAATTATGTCTTTGAGGATGATAAACCCCTCAGAGCCCTAAGGGCAAGGGTTTTAAGTTATGCCCTGAGCTTATATGAGGTTTTTGCAGAAGAAATTGTCGTAGAAACTTTAAAAAGGGCTCATTCGATTGGAAACTGAAAGAGCTAGTGCCCTTTTTAATAGTCGAAAATGACTGGAGAGCAACTAAACCCCCTCTCATGCCAACCACGTCTTCAAACACATCCAATCAAAATTTTAAGATAGCCATTTTGTTCAACGTAGTTGAAAGTTTTGGAAATAGTGTCTTTGAGGATGACAAACCCCCCGACACCCCTCAAACCCCCCGAGGGCAAGGGTTGTAAGTTATGCCTTGGGGGCATATAAGCTCTTATAGAAAATGTTATCGTAGAAACTTCAAAAATGCCCTTTTTAATAGTCGAAAGTGATTGGAGGGCAACTAAACCCTTCTCTCACACTCACCATTTCCCCAAACACATCCAATCAAAATTTTGAGATAACCATTTTGTTCAACGTAGTTGAATGGTCTGAAAATTATGTCTTTGAGAATGGCAAACCCCCCACACGCCTCAGGGAAAAGGTTGAAAATTATGCCCTGGGGCCATACAAGGTTGTTATAGATAGCGTGGTCGTAGAAACTTCAAAAAGGGCTTATTTAATTTGAAATCGAAAGGGCTATTGCTCTTTTTAAAATTTGAAAGTGATTTGAGGGCAACTAACCCCCCTCTCACGCCCACCATTTCCCGAAACACACCCAATTACAGTTTTGAGATAGCCATTTTTTCCAACGTAGTTGAAAGTTCTGGAAATTATGTCTTTGATCATTAAAACCCTACCACAGCCCTCAGGGTAAGCATGCAAGTTATACCCTGGGGCATATAAGGTTTTTATAGAAAGGGTTGTCGTAGAAACTTCAAAAAGGGCTCATTCAATTGGAAATTGAAAGGGCTAGTTCTCTATGTAATAGTAGAAAGGGATTGGAGGACAACTAACCGCCCTCTTACGCCCACCAATTCCCCAAACACATAGAATCAAAATTTAGAGATAGCCATTTTTTCAACGTAGTTAAAACTTTTGGAAATTAGGTCTTTGAGAATGAAAACCCCCACAGCCCTCAGCATAAGGGTTGTAAGTAATGCCCTGGGGTATATAAGGTTTTTATAGAAAGTTCTGTCGTAAAAATTTCAAAAAGGGTTCATTCGATTGGAAAATTAAAGGGCTAGTGTCCTTTTTAATAGTTGAAAGCTATTGGAGGACAACTAACCCCCTCTCACGCTCACCATTTCCCCGAACACACTCAATCAAAATTTTGAAACAGCTATTTCATTCAACATAGTTTAAACTTATGGGAATTAGGTCTTTGAGGAAAAAAAAAACCCACAGCCCCCAGGGCAAAAATTTTAAATTGTTCCCTGGGGACATATAAGGTTCTTACAGGAAGCGTTGTCGTAAAAGCTTCAAAAAGGGCTCATTCAATTGGGAAGTGAGAGAGATAGTGCCCTTATTTATAGACAAAAGCGATCGGAGGGCGAATCCCCCCCCCGCCACGCTCCTCATTTACCCAAACACTTTCAATCAATATTTTGATAAAGCCATTTTGTTGAACATAGTTTAAGGGCCTGGAAATTATGTCTTTGAGTATGACACCCTCCCCCCACAGCCCTCAGTTCTAAGATTGTAAGTTATGCTCAGGGGACATATAAGGGTCTTATAGAAAGCGTTGTCGTAAAAACCTCAAGAAGGGTTCATTCGATTGGAAATTGAAAGGGTTAGTGTCTTTTTTAATAGTCAAAAGTGATTGGAGGACAACTAACCCCCCTCTCACGCCCACCATTTTCTGAAACACATCCAATCAAAATTTTGAGATAGCCATTCTGTTCAACGTAGTTGAAAGTTCTGAAAATTATGTTTTTGAGGATGGCAAACCCCCCATACCCCTCAGGGCAAAGGTTGAAAATTATGCCCTAGGGCCATATAAGGTTTTTATAGATAGCGTTGTCGTAGAAACTTCAAAAAGGGCTTATTTAATTGGAAATCGAAAGGCCTATTGCTCTTTTTAAATTTTGAAAGTTATTGGAGGGCAACTTACCCCCCTCTCACGCCCACCATTTCCCAAAACACACCCAATCACAATTTTGAGATAGCCATTTTTTCCAACGTAGTTGAAAGTTCTGGAAATTATGTCTTTGATCATGAGAACCCTACCACAGCCCTCAGGGTAAGCATGCAAGTTATACCCTGGGGGCATATAAGGTTTTTATATAAAGGGTTTTCGTAGAAGCTTCAAAAAGGGCTCAATCAATTGGAAATTGAAAGGGTTAGTTCCCTCTGTAATAGTAGACAGGGATTGGAGGACAACTAACCCCCCTGTTACGCCCACCAATTCCCCAAACACATAGAATCAAAATTTAGAGATAGCCATTCTGTTCAACGTAGTTGAAAGTTCTGAAAATTATGTTTTTGAGGATGGCAAACCCCCCATACCCCTCAGGGCAAAGGTTGAAAATTATGCCCTAGGGCCATATAAGGTTTTTATAGATAGCGTTGTCGTAGAAACTTCAAAAAGGGCTTATTTAATTGGAAATCGAAAGGCCTATTGCTCTTTTTAAATTTTGAAAGTTATTGGAGGGCAACTTACCCCCCTCTCACGCCCACCATTTCCCGAAACACACCCAATCACAATTTTGAGATAGCCATTTTTTCCAACGTAGTTGAAAGTTCTGGAAATTATGTCTTTGATCATGAGAACCCTACCACAGCCCTCAGGGTAAGCATGCAAGTTATACCCTGGGGGCATATAAGGTTTTTATAGAAAGGGTTGTCATAGAAGCTTCAAAAAGGGCTCAATCAATTGGAAATTGAAAGGGTTAGTTCCCTCTGTAATAGTAGACAGGGATTGGAGGACAACTAACCCCCCTGTTACGCCCACCAATTCCCCAAACACATCCAATCAAAATTTAGAGATAGCCATTTTTTCAACGTAGTTAAAACTTTTGGAAATTAGGTCTTTGAGAATGAAAACCCCCACAGCCCTCAGCATAAGGGTTGTAAATAATGCCCTGGGGCTATATAAGGTTTTTATAGAAAATGTTGTCGTAAAAACTTCAAAAAGGGCTCATTCGATTGCAAAATTAAAGGGCTAGTGTCCTTTTTAATAGTCGAAAGCTATTGGAGGACAACTAACCCCCTCTCACGCCACCATTTCCCCGAACACACTCAATCAAAATTTTGAAACAGCCATTTTATTCAACATAGTTTAAACTTATGGGATTTAGGTCTTTGAGGATAATAAAAAACCACAGCCCCCAGGGCAAAAATTTCAAATTGTTCCCTGGGGGCATATAAGTTCTAACAGGAAGCGTTGTCGTAGAAACTTCAAAAAGGGCTCATTCTTATAGGAAGTGTTGTCGTAGAAGCTTCAAAAAGGGCTCATTCAATTGGGAAGTGAGAGGGATAGTGCTCCTATTTATAGACAAAAGCAATCGGAGGGTGAATGCCCCCCTCCCGCCACGCTCCTCATTTACCCAAGCACTTTCAATCAACATTTTTATATAGCCATTTTGTTGAACTTAGTTCAAGGGTCTGGAAATTATGTCTTTGAGTATGACACCCTCCCCCAACAGCCCTCAGTTCTAAGATTGTAAGTTATGCTCATGGGACATATACGGGTCTTATAGAAAGCGTTGTCGTAAAAACCTCAAGAAGGGTTCATTCGATTGGAAATTGAAAGGGTTAGTGTCCTTTTTAATAGTCAAAAGTGATTGGAGGACAACTAACCCACCTCTCACGCCCACCATTTTCCTCAACACACTCAATCAAAATTTTGAGATAGCCATTTTGTTCAACGTATTTTAAACTTACAGGAATTACGTCTTTGAGGATGACACCCCCCCCCCCCACAACCATCAGGGCAAGGGTTGTAAGCTATAACAATGTGGTATATAAAGTTCTTATTGAAAGTGTTTTCGTAGAAACTTCAAAAAGGGCTCATTCGATTGGAAATTGAAAGGGCTAGTGCCCTTTTTAATAGTCGAAAGTGATTGGAGGACAACTAACCCTCTTCTCACGCCCATCATTTCTGCTAACACATTCAATGAAACTTTTTAAATAGCAATTTTGTTCAAAGTAATTGAAAGGTCTTGAAATTATGTCTTTGAGGATGACAAACCCCTCACAGCCCCCTGGGAAAAGTTTCAAGTTTTTCCCTGGGGGCATATAAGGTTCTTATAGAAAACTTTGTCGTAGAAAATTCAAAAAATGCTCATTCAATTGGGAAGTGAGAGGGCTAGTGCCCTTATATATAGTCCAAAGCGATCGGAGGGCGAATGCCCCTCCCCTCTGCCACGCCCATCATTTCCCCAGATATTGCCAATCAACATTCGGATAGAGCCATTTGTTGAACTTAGTTCAAGGGCCTGGAAATTATGTCTTTGAGTATTACACCCTCCCCCCACAGCCCTCAGTGCTAAGGATGTAAGTTATGCCCTGGGGATATATAAAGGTCTTAGAATGTATTTTCGTAAAAAATTGAAAAAGGGCTTATTCGATTGGAAGTTGAGAGGACTATTGCTCTTTTTAATAATCGGAAGTAATTAGAGGAAGAATCACACCCACCCTTCATTACCCCAAACATTTCCGATCAACATTTGGATATGGCCTTTTTTTTCAACATAGTTGAAAGGTCTGGAAATTATATCTTTGACGATGACAACCCTCCCTCATAGCCCTCAGGATAAGGGCCCTGCGTTATGCCCTTGGGGCATATGGGGTTTTTATATAAAGTTTTGTCTTAGAAGCTTCAAAAAAGGCTCATTCGATTGGGAATTGGGAGGACTAGTGCCTTTCTTATCAGTCAAGAGTGATCAGAGGGCAAATGCTCCCCCCACACCCATAATTTCCCCAAACACTTCCAATCAAAATTTTGAGATAGCCATTTTGTTGAACGTATTTGAAAGGTCTGGAAATGATGTCTTTGATGATAGCAAATCCCCCCAGCCCTCAGGGCAAGGGTTGGTAGTTATGCCCTGAGGGCAAATGATGTTTTTTATAGAAATTATGTTTATATAAACTTCGGAGGAGGCTCATTGGATTGGTAATCAGATGCTCTAGTGCTCTTTTTATAGAGTCAAAGTGATCGGAGGGCAGCTACCCCCCCCCCCCCCCCCCTCACACACACACACGTCGTATTGTCCCGAAATGCATCTAATATAAATTTTGAGATAGGCATTCTATTCAAAATAGTCTAAATATCATATAACAAGGCTCTTGGGGTTGAAAAAACCCCCAGAGATTAGAGGCAAGGAGTGTGAATTACGCCCAGGGGGTATTTAAGTTTTTAAGGAAGGGATGGTTGTTTAATTTTAGAAGAGGCTTAAAACGAACAAAAATTAATTAAAAAAACTTTTTCCATAAAATAAGCTATTCAAAAAAGTAAAGAGCTCCTTTAAACCAAAAATGAACAAAAATAGAATCAAATAATCTACCAGGCATACAACTACCACAAGTCAGTATCAATAAATAAATGAAACCCAAAACAAACATAAATTAAATAAATAACAGAGTCAAACTCAAAAAGAGCATAAATTAATATGAGTAGGGTTCTAAAACCCTATGCTTTCTAAAGGCCAGAACATAAATTGTAATTTAATGAAAAAATTCTTTTAAATGTTTTCATTTTTATGACTTTAAGAAATAAAAAAATAATTAAGATTTTAAGAAATAAATATCAGTATTAGTATATTAAACTGACAGTGGACATTTTTTCAGTAGATTCATTTGAATTTTTTCTTAAGCTACAAATTATATTCTGGCTCTTAGAAAGCACAAGGTTTTAGAATCCTACTTATATTAGTTTCTGCTCGTTTTGAGTTTGACTCTGTTATTTATTTAAATTTCCGTTTGTTTTGGGTTACATTTATTTATTGATACTGATTTGTGGCAGTTATATGCTTGGTAGATTATTTGATTTAATTTTGATCATTTTTGTTTATTGGAGTTCTTCACTTTTTTTTTTTTAAATTATTTTGTGGAATTTTTTTTTATTAATCTGAGTAAAAGATGATATGAAAACCAAAGGAATGTAAAGAAAGTGAAGAAAGCATTAAAGTATGAACTAAGGAGGTGTGAAGTGGAGGCCAAGGTTAAAATTGCCGAAGATCTAGAAGATGTAGCTAGACGGCAGAATAGTAAAATGTTGTATTGGAATGTTAATAAATTGTAAGGGAGTAGTTAATCCGGACTTGTCCCAGCTAAAGATAGGTACGGGGCCCCAATTAGTGATAAGGAAAGAGTTAAAGAGAGATGGGCAGAACATTTTGAGAATGTGCTAAACCGAGATAGAGTAGCAGGAAAACATACAGAGGAAAATGAAAACATTTATGATACCTTGGATATGAAGGACAATTTGTTTTGGTAGGAAGAATTAGCAACAGTGCTAAAAGGGTTAAAAAATTAAAAGGCTCCAGGTGCTGATAGTGTGGTAAATGAGTTTCTTAAAAATGGTGGCTCTGAGGATAGAAATAAGTTACTGAAGATTGTGAATATGATTTTTTGAAAAAGAGGAAGTACCTAACGATTTTAGAAAGACCTAAATTAAGCCACTGTATAAGAAACGTGATAAGAGTGAGGGTGGTAATTATCGAGGCATTAGTCTGGTTTCTGTTGGTAACAAATTACTTAGTAATATGATACTGTTTAGACTGAGAGATGCTGTAGACAAAGTTTTAATAGAAGAACAGTCCGTTTTAGAAAAGGTAGAGGATGTGTCGACCAAATTTTCACTCTTAGGTTAATAATTGAGAAGTGTCTGAGTTGTCAAACACCTTTGGTCCTCGAGTTTTATAGATTATGAGCAAGCATTCGATTCTGCTGATGGAATAGCTTTAGCAAAGGTCTTATTCTTGCATGGTATACAAGACATAGTGCTGGTATACCATTGCAAGTGATTAATGCTATTTACGAGAATATTACTGCTGTGGTTAAGGTAGGAATTGATATTAAGAGGTGGTTTTACATTGATTCAGCAGTTTAGCAGGGTTGCGTTCTATGCCCCTTTATATGGATCATTTTGATGGACTTTGTCTTAAGGAGCACAGGAAAGGCAATGGGAGACCACGGAGTCAAATTGGGAGGAAAAACACTCCTAGACTCAGATTACGCTGATGATTTAAGCATCCTAGATAAAAGTGTGAGCAAAAGGAATGGACTTTTAGAGGTTTTGCGAGTTCAGGGTGCTAGAATAGGTTCGAAAATTAATGTTAAGAAGACTAAGCCACTATAGCTAGGAATAAGTGAAGATGAAAAGGTGACGTTGGATAAAAAGAAGATTGATTAGATGGGTAGTTTCACTTACCTTGGTAGTATCATTAGTAAAGACGGTGGGAGCAGTGAAGATGTTAAACTTAAAATAAGCAAAGGCTTAAGGTTTTTTTCACTGTTAAATAAAATTGAAAGAATAGAAAAATAAGTCTGCAAACCAAAATTAAAATATTCGAAGCTACAGTGATGACAGTGGATGGCTCTGAATCATTGGGCGCTCCGAAAAGTGGATGAAGATTTGCTTGATGTTTTCCAGAGAAATTGCCTAAAGATTATTCTGGATACCCGGCTGACTGACCGTATTTCAAACAGAAGGCTGTACGAAAAATGTGGTTCAATTCCGCTTTCTAGGGCTGTAGTGAAAGAAAGGTTGAGATGGCTAGGGCATGTTTTGCGGATGGAGGATGGCAGATTGCCAAAGCATGTCCTTTTCGGCCAACCGTCGAGGGCTAAATGGAAAGCAGGTCGTCCTCGACTGGGGTAGGAGGACGGTATAAAGAAAGATTTAAAGGAAATGGATACTCCCTGGGAGGGTGTAAAAAGGGTGGCCTTGAATAGATTGGGATGGAGGAGGAGCGTGCGTAGTTGTGTTAGCCTCAGGGCAACGTGGTGCTGCGTGAGTTGTTAGTAGTAGTAGTAGCAACCTTAATGCTCTAAGCCTTACAAGTTGTTGCAATTGAAGTAGTAGTTGGAGTAGTTTAGTAGCAGTAGTAGCAAAAGTAAAAGTAGCAGCGGTATTAGTTTTAGAAGTAACATGCATATATTACCTTTTTGTCAATTGATCTTCGCCTTTAAGTATTCTCCGAAAGTTTAAACTTAAAACCCTAATAAATTTTTGAGATGCACCCCTTTGAAAATCTGCATGTGCATAGTGTGTTTTGATTAAATTCAAATTCCCCCTCAATATTCTGTCAAATTTTCACCTTCACACGTGTAGTCTTAATTGTTCTAGTATCATAGTAGTAGTAGGAACAGTAGTAACAGTAACAGTATATAATGCAATAGAATAGAATTTATTTGCGCTATAAGCCCATAGGCCATGGCAAAAATATAAAAAAAGAACAATTGGAAAGAAATTGTACAAATCCTTACATAATCCTACAGAAACCTACTTCTATGATTCATCTTGAGACGAAGGAATCGTGCCAAGCTTCTGATACCCATAAAATATTAATCCGCGTACACTCTCACCAACTACTCAAAATCATAATATCCCTACCAAACACTTCAAGTCTCCAATGACTCCGCTCCTCACATTCACACATCAAGTTATATAAGGTCTCATCTAAAATTCCACACATAGGACAAAAATAAGAACCAGCCTTTGACCTTTACCTCCCGATAAACTTTCTTCTTTGGCCCAGTGGCATATTATTAGCCCTCATTTCAATTAATAACTTTATTTAATTTTTTATTCAAACCAATTTTAAAGAATAAAACTTCACCCCAAATTTCCTTCGACCAACAATAAAGACCCAGTGAATTTGAAAGGGAACGCTGAATTCACAAGTATTCAAAAATTGCCTACCATGCCTGTATTTCTAGGTCCTATAAAATCTTTTCAACTAATCCACTTACTTGGTGCCCCATATTCTCGAGCCCTAAATTATCCCCCCACATGTGACTTAGTTCACACTGATCTAATACACTCTTAATTTGTTACGGCCATTGTTACGGTAGTATTAATTTTTTTTTTCCCAGTTAACGGGCCTCTGGGCCCTTTAGGATTTTTTCTAGGGATTTTTAGGATTTTTTTGTGTTGTAAGTTATGCCCCCAGGGCATAACTTACAACACTTGCCCCAAGAGCTGTAGGGGGGGGGGGTCCTCACATACCTAATTTCCGGGCCCTTCAACTAGGATGAACTAAATTGTTGTCTCCAAATTTTGATTGGAGGTGTTAAACGAAAAGATGAGCTTGGAGAGGAGAGGGTGGGGCTGGTTATGCCTCGGGGGCATATAATGTTTTTTATAGAAAGAGTTGTCGTATAAACTTGAAGGGGGGCTAATTCAATTAGAAATTGGGAGGACTATTGCCCTTTTTAACAGTCAAAAGATATCAGAGGGCAAATGCCCCCTACACCCATCATTTTTCCAAACACTTCGGATCAAAATTTTGATATAGGAATTTTGTTTAACGTAGTAGAAAGGTGAACGCTGAATTCGAAGGTGTTTGAAAGTGGCCTACCATGCCTGTATTTCTTGGTCCTATAAAATCCTTTCAACTAATCCACTTACTTGGTGCCCCATATTCTCGAGCCCTAAATTATCCCCCCATATGTGACTTAGTCCACACTCATCTAATACACTCTTAATTTGTTACGGCCATCCCCTACCAGAATTGCCCTTCAACATTTCTAAATAAGCTGCCTTCATAACCCGCACCCTAGGCATCACTAAAATATGTTCCCAATGCCTAACCAAGTTAATTAGCCTTCGACTTCTTGAAGAAAACAAAACCTAAATTACCTGTAACTACTAAACTATTTGAATGCTTACTTATCCCTAGCAACCTCTAATAATATCTAATTATAATTATTAGCAGTAACAGTAGCAGCAGCAGAATCAATAGCAGGTAGATTTTGCCTTTTGGTCAACTGAGCATCCCATTCATGATGCACCTGAAGTTCCCTCTTGATATGATTAAATAAAAAAAAACAATGTTTTTTAGCTGAAAGTAAGGAACGACGTTAAAACATAAGACGAACAGAAATTATTCCGTATATGAAAGGGGCTGTCCCCTCCTCAACGCCTCGCTCTTTACGCTAAAGTTCTTATTGTTTAAAAAAATAGAGTTGTGAGAAAGTCAGACTTTAGCGTAAAGAGCGAGGCGTTGAGGAGTGGACAGCCCCTTTCATATACGGAATAATTTCCGTTCGTTTTAAGTTTTAACGTCTTTCCTTACTTTCACTTAAAAAAACTTGTTTTTTTTTATTTAATTTTTGAACGTTTTTGAATTGCTGAAGGTTTTGATTTTGGCTCACCGTACATGAATGATTAAAACAAAATTTATATATTAATTTTACTTTTATTTGGTTAAATGGCTTTCTCGAAACTTGTTTAATTTTATTTACGAATGTTTTTTTAGTAATAAATATACATAACTTACAAATTATCTTACGTAACCAACTTCTATATTCATATATTTTTAATACGTATGTTAGGGGGCTCGCCCCCTAGTTAATACCTTGCTCTTTAAGCTAAAGTTCGAATTTTGTTCCAATTCTTTAAAAATGACCCCTTAATCACAAAGACCGTTAATTAGAATAAATAGCTCTTATGAAAGTACTAAAAAATCTTGGGCTTAAAGAGCGAGGTATTGACCATGGGGTGAACCCAATCATATATGTAATATTTTCTGTTCGTTTCAAGTTTTGATGTTGCTGCTTACTTTCAGTTGAAAGACTTTTTTTTATTTAATTTCTGATCTTTTTTTAAATAATGCTAGGAAATCTGGCGTCCCCTTCATAGCAATGTCCCTTCCCCTATGAAAACTTCCTTCATGGAAAGATCCTCCTACATAACCCCCGAACCACCCCCCCCCCCCACTACCAGAAAAAATCCCCCTGAAAACGTCTGTATACTTCCCAATAACCAATACTAAATGTTAACATTGGGTAAAGTTCATGACTTTCGGCCCTCCCCCCGGGACTTCGGGGGATTAAGTCATCCTTAAAGACATACTTATCATATTTTCGAACATGCTGAACAAAATGGCGATCTCAAAATTTTGATCGGCCCTCCATTTTTTTGGTCACTTAAAAAGGGCACTATAACTTTTAATTTCCATTCCAATGAGCCTTCCCGCGATATTCTAGGGCCACTGGGTCGATACGATCACCCCTGGGAAGAAAAAAAACAAAAAACAAATAAACACGCATCCGTGATCTTTCTTCTGGACAAAAAAAATGCAAAATTACACATTTTTGTAGATAGGAACTTGAAACCTCTACAGTAGGGTTCTCTGATTCGCTGAATATGATGGTGTGATTTTCATTAAGGTCTTATAATTTTTAAGGGGGTCTTTCCCCCTTTTTTCGAAAATCAGCCAAATTTTCTCAGGCGCGTAGCTTTTGATGGGTTGGACTAAACTTGATGAAACTTATATATTTGAAATCAGCATTAAATTCTGATTCTTTTGATCTATCTATTGGTATCAAAATATCGTTTTCTGTAGTTTCGGTTGCCATTGAGCCGGGTCGCTCCTTACTTACAGTTCGTTACCATGAACTGTTTAATTACGGAAGTAGTAGTCTTAGTGATAGCAGTAGTAGTAATAATAGTACTTGTAGTAGCAGTAGAATCAGCAATCGTTGTAAAAGTAGTAGCGTGCAAACATTGCCTTTTTTGTCAATTGATCATCTCTCTTATTATTTCCTGAAAATTCCAAATGAACATATTCAGTCATTCCGAAGTTACACCCTTTTGACAACCCATATACTCATAACATTTAATGATTTAGTTCAACGCTCCCTTCAACATTCCTTTGAAATCAAACATGCATACCTTTTCTCAATAGCATATACTATATGTAAACAAAGAAAAAATTGCATAACTTGCAGCCCTTGCCCTGAGGCCTAGGGGGAGGGGGGATATCCCCAAACGCAAAATTACTGAACCTTTCAACAATGCTAAAAAATTGATGTCTTTAAACTTTGTTTGGATGTTTGTTTTGGAAAATGATGGGCGTGGTGGGGAGGTTGGTCTCTCTCAAATCACTTTGACTCTTAAAAAGGGCTCTAGAACTTCTGATTACCAATCCAATGAGTCCCTTCAAAACATATACTACCACCCTTCCTATAAGAACCGTATATGTATATTCCTTATTTACATCAATAACCTCTATCGGCTTTTTACTGCCACGGCTCCAAATCTCTGCTGTGGATTATGTCACAAAGATAATTACCGAAACGCACCAATAGCTGCATTCAATACTCATGAAGAATTAATCGCATTCGCTGATGACAATACGTTAAGTACATCGGCTACAGATGAACAATCCCTTACACTAAAGTTACAAACGATGGCTGAGCAAGTTTATCTTTGGTTTGATAGTAATTGTTAAGCTATGAATGTAAAAGGGTCACACCTACTTATTTTTTCTCGTATAGGTAAGAGCTGTCCTGCACTAATGGAGATTCTTACTTCAAGAGGTCCTCTATGCCGGCCACCTGACCGATTTGGGCGATTCCTTGGACTTCTTCTGGATGAAAATCTAACATTCAAGCAGCATATTCAGATGATGAGAGTCAAGGTTTCAAGAGGACTGGGACTCATAACAAAACTCAAAGAAAAATTTCCCTTTTCTATTCTCTGTCTTTTATACTTCTCTCTTATTTATCCTTATCTATACCATTGCTCATCTGCTTGGATGTCCGCTTTTTCATCTTTACTTTCCCCCATCCGTAATCTCCAGCTGAAAGCAGCAAAAGTCCTCAAGTCCAGCACTTCTACTCCTGTCCAGCTCTTACATCTGAAGAATATCTATAAGCTCTCGATATGTTCAATGGCATTCCTTTATTTCCACGGAGATCTCCCAGAATGTTTTTCTGGCATGTTTCAACGAGTGATTGAAATCAACCCATACTCAGTTCGAAATCAGGAGGATACACTGGTTCATTCCACCCCCTTTTTTGCGTTCAGACTTTGGTCTTGCCGTTGCTGTGCCCCCCCCCCTCACGCCCATCATTTCACCAAATACTTGCAATCAAATCTTGAGATAGTCATTTTGTTCAGCGTAGTTGAAAGGTCCAAAAATTATGTCTTTGAGGATAAAAACTTTGAAGGGGCATATAATATAGAAGGCGTGGTCCCTTCGGAGGGGGCTTGTGGGACTGGAAATCAGAAGCTCTAGTGCTATTTTAAGTGTCAAAGTGATGGGAGAGCCCCCCATACACGCGTCGTATTGTCCCAAAATGCATCTAATAGAAATTTTTAGATAACCGTTTTGTTCAATGTAGTTGAAAGGTCTCCATTTGAAGTTTCTACGACAAGTTTCTACTGCATAACTTACAACCCTTGCCCTGAGCCCCGTGTGAGTGTGTGTGTGGGGGGGGGGGGGATGGAGAACCATACTGTAGTTGTTTGAAGCTTCTATTTTCAAAAATACGAAATATTATGGTTTGTGGGTTATTGGTGCGTGTTTATTTGTTTGTTCTTTTTCTTTCCAGGGGAGATCGTATCGACCCAGTAGTCCTAAGAGATCGATAGAGAGCTCATTCAAACGTTCTAGTTCCAGTGCCTTTTTTAAGTTACCAAAAAGATTAGGGGCAAGTAGCCCCTCCCCGCCCTTTCCCCCAAAGTCACCTGATCGAAATTTTGAGATTAATTAGGAGATCGTTTATTAAATAATGCCAGGATATCCGTGAGACACAAAATGGTATCTACTATTTTTGAAGGCTGTGTGGCAAAACTACTTCATCAAGAAATAGTAGATAGAATTTTTTCAATATGTTGATAATACAAGTTAACTTTTTGTTCTTGAATATCCCAATTTGTAATGCGCCTTTAGTTGCCTTTCTTCCTTTTTTTACAGTCAAGGAATGAAATATTCTATTATGTGATATAATTTTCATTATATGCTGATTGTTTGATTACATAAACTGCTTTTAAAATATTCAAACATAAGTTGGTTAATTTTTTGAAGCTGGTATCATAACATAATTAAAAATTAGTCAAGATTAAACCAACTAAATAAATTTCGGGTGAAAATCATTAAGGTTTATGCTAACCAAATATATTTTGGGAAAAAGCTTTACCTTGAATTATATTTTAACCCAAGCACCTAATGTCCCGTTCCTATTTACATATGTCACTCTTATTTTCACACTGTATCCATAATTTGAATAAATGATGATAAAATCAAGAAACAGAAAAACTGTTTCTGGTCGTTTTGAGTTTTAATATTGCTCATTACTTACAGTGGAAATTTTTTTATTGTTTAATTTCTGACCGTTTTTTTTTCAAACAATACCGGGAAATTATGCTACCCTCCAAGAAAAATTCCTTCCCTTACACAAAATTCATCAAAGTAAAGCTCTTCTCACGTAAAATACCCCCCACCAACCTAGAGTCGAATAAATACCCAGTAATCCCTTCCATCCTTGCTAAAAATCCTCTAGGAAAATGCTTTCAAATCATGTCAGAAATTTCCCCCCCCTCCCTTGGTATTTTTCTCGGAAATACCACCACCCCCAGTGTATTATTCTATGTCAAAACTCTAGTCATAGCTCTTCATTTTTTCTGAAAAAAAAAAAATCAGAATAACTGGGTTTTTGAACTGGTAATCTCTCAAATTGCAGGCGAACACTGTACCACAAATCTATGGTTTATATGTACAACAATAACTAATACTGTATGTGGAAAATATAGACATATTCCACAGCTTACAGCCCTTTCCCTAGGGGCTGCGGAGGATAATATTATCCTCAAAGGCATATTTATGGGACCAAACAACTATTCTGGACAAAATTGGTAGCTCAAAATTTTTATCAGACAACTTTGGGGGACAAGGCTCAGGGGGAAGGTGGGCTGGCTGTCCACAAATCTCTTTGTTAACTTAAAAAGGACACTAGAGCTGTTAATTTCCATTTGAATAAGCCCTATGCCGATTTTCTTTGACAATTGGTTCAATACTATCCCCCTTACATAGACATAATTACGTAGCTTACAGCCCTTTGTTCATACTATGGTAAGTCATATCATCATCAAAACCATATTTATTGAACCTTTGAACTATTTTTCATGTATTTTTTATTATGTTAAAAGTTAAGTTGTGACAAAGAGTCAAAATTTAGCGTAAACAGCGAGGCGTTGAGGAGGGGGCAGCCCCTTTCATATATGGAATGATTTCTTTTCCTTTTTATTTTCAATGTCACTCCTTACATTCAGTTTTTTTTTATATACTTAATACAATAGAAAAATATGAGTAAAAAGTTCAGTTCTTCCAGTGTAATATTTGTTTTTGTTGCTAAAGGATTTTATAAAAATTAAATTAGTGGCCTTGCTTGTGGCACATGCGGGGAATCTGAAAGGCTTATTCCAAGGTCCTTTCGGTCGTAAAAGTATAACAGAACTTTTTTTTGCTTTTGAATACTCTTTTTGCATTTTAATTCGTTTTTGAATACTCAGTCCCACATTCTTGGGGAAGAAAAAGATAGCTTGTCCTAATCATTCAAATGCAGAGGTTGTTTAAAGGTAAAAAAAGTACTACAAAGGAAAATATACTTTATTTCTTCCTCTTAGTGAATTGTGAATTTCTGCTTACTAATTTCGTGCGGAACAAGTTACATGCTTGAAAAAACAATATTTTCAAGAAATTCTCAAAAATTCTCACTTTTTCTCTTCCAAGAAAAAGGGGGATGCGGCACGAACATTTCTGAAATTCAAAGAATTAAGGTCCTCTTCGACTTACGAGAGATGATTTAAGTCAAATGTAATCAAGACTGCAAACAAACAGGAAAGTTAATCAAAAGAGCTTTCTCAACAAGTTTGTATCTAAACATACTTCAGAAGTAAGAATTGAGAGTTACAGTAGAAGTTTTTCTGGTGACTGGACACATTATTTTGCTTGATATCTTCTGGAAACCTTTTGTTGATGGAAGTTAGGAAATTGTTCACAGTTTAATTGATTTTTGACTGCAAACATACGGGAAGGTTAATCAAGAGAGTTTTCTCACCAAGTTTAAACATAATTCAGAAGCAAGAATTGAGTGACAGAGAGCTTTTCTGGTGACTGTACACATTATTTCGCTTGATGTCTTCTGAAAACCTTTTCTTGAAGGAAGTTAGGAGCTTGTTCATAAATTAATTGATTTTACCATTTATATCTTTTGTTACCATTTTTTCACCTTTTTTAAAGGGAAGTTGATCAAAAATATTTTCTAAGCAACTTTGTATTTAAACATAATTGAGAAGTAAGAATTAAAAGTAACCAAAGTAGTTTTTCTGGTGATTTGGTACATTATTTGGCTTAATATTTTTTTTTTCTGAAAACCATTTGCTTAAGGAAGATAGGAGCGTGTTCACAACCTCCATCCTCCCCTTGTGTCTCCCTTAGAACTAGTTCTGCATTTATCTTAAGGCGTAATGAGAGTTGGTATGTTTTGGCATTAAAATGCACTGTCTGAGGTATCTCCCTCCCTCCCTAACTAGCCGAAATAATTTCAAGGGCTAAAAGAATTTCCCTGGCCTATGTAAATTCCATGTTGTTTTAAAATTCCAAATATTTGAATACAGGGGCTTTAAACCTCTACATGCAGTTTTATGATTATTTTGTCATTAAGGAGGAGAGGAATGCCTCAAAGGGTGTATTTTAAGGCAAAAATGTGAATTATCATTGAGAATTCAGATAAATACAGTATTAGTTCTAAGTGTGAGACGAGGGGAGGTTAGAGGTAGCAATTGATATATAATCCCCAGGGCGATATCCAGGACTTTTTTTGGAGCGGTTTATTTTTCAAAGAAGGGAAGGGGGGGGGATAAAAAACTTTAAAAAACACATTAAAATGTGAAATTGATTTTTAATCCCTCTTAATTTCTGTGGGAATATCTCTAGTCTGTGCTGTATTATGAAAGTAAAGAGTAACATTGAACCCTTAGTCTATTTTACCCTTTATATATTACCTGACTTTTATTCGCCTTTTTAAGAGGAAAGATAATCAAAATATCTTTCTCAACAAGTTTGTAATTGAACATAATTTAGAAATAAGAATTGAAAGTAACCAAAGGGGTTTTTCTGGTGATTTGGTACATTATTTTGCTTAATATTTTTTTCTGAAAACCATTTGTTTAAGGAAGATAGGAGCTTGTTTACAACTTAAATGATTTTACCCTTTATATGCTACCTAGCTTTTATTCGCCTTTTTAAGAGAAAAGATAATCAAAAGAGATTTCTCAACAAGTTTGTATTCATACATAAATTAGAAGCAAGAATCGAAAGTAAGGAAGTTATTCTTGTGACTGGACGCATTATTTTTCTTGATATCTTCTCCGAAAACCGTTTGTTGAAGGAATGTTGGAACTTGTTCACAGTTTAATCGATTTTAAGCTTTATATCTTACTTTATTTTTTTCCGCCTTTTTAAAAGAAAAGATAATCAAAAGAGTTTTCTCAACAATTTTTGCATTTAAACATAATTCAAAAGCAGGAACTAAGAGTAACCAAGGGAGCTTTTCTAGTGACTGGACACATTATTTCGCTTGATATCTTCTGAAAACCATATGTTGAAGAAAGAGAGGAATCTGTTCACAATTTAATTGACTTTATCCTTCGTGTGTTACCTGTCGTTTTCCACCAGCTAGAATCTATATAAATCAGCCATTGAAAAAAAGTGTCTTGGCCTATTCTGAATGGAATTTTACATACACTCAGATATAGCTATCACTAATTAGAGTCAATCAGATTTTCCATTGAAATTTCTGGTTCGCTGAAGAACTCTACAAAAAAATCTGATTGGTTCAAATTAATACTAATTAAACCTTAGCATTTTAAATATTTCATTGTAAATGGGCCTTTATCTGGAAGGCGGGAAATATAGATGAATGCCTCGAAACTACCAATCAAAGCTCATCAACAAAAGGTAAAAAACAGGCAATTACTATGTTAAATTACCACAAAGGGCCACCCATATCCAAGTTAAAATTAGCTCGATTTTTATATGGGGAAGGGAGTTAGAAACAAACTATTTATGTTGTTTAGTCTGCCGTTAAATTAAAAAAAAAATTGATAATAAGACGTAAAAACTGAACAAATAGAAATTTTTCAGTAACGAATAAAAAACTAAAAATGGCAAAGAACAAGAAATCAGGGGTTGTCTCCTTGTGAATAATTTTGAATGGAACTGAAAACGACAAAGTATAGGCCTTAGACCATTTATTTTGAAAAACCTTACTTGTTCACAGTCAACGCAATTGCGATTGAAAATTAACCCAATGAAAATCCTAAACACTATGTGTTTGTAGCTGTGGATAATTCTTCTTACAATGGCAGGAATTGTTCAGGTAAGTGCGAAATAGACTTTTCTCCTTTCCCTTCCTAAATACTAAAGTATTTTCTACTAATACTCCTTATTTGTCACATAAAGTTGCTTTTCCTAAAATTTGAAGTTTACTGTATTGCTTATTCCTGAGGATGCGCGCTTCTTATAAGTTTTTAAAAGTTTTTGTAAGTTCCAAAATCTTAGAATTCTCTGGACCTACCTCCCATATGTATTTGAAGATATATAAAGGTGAACAGGAGTCAGACAGATTAATTTGCTTTATGTGAAGCAGCATCGCCTGCTTTAGGTATTTCAGATTAAATTGAAGAAACAGAGATTTCTGACTCAACTACCGCGGCTCCAATATAACGGAAAGAAGCCAGCAAGAAATCATAATTAAGTCACATTACAGCAAAACTACCTAAATCGAAGCAAAAATTACAAAATAAGACAAACCACAAAGTTCCTAAGCACCCTAAAGAAATGAAAACGATTTACAGACAAAATGAAACCTCTGAAATTGAAACTCAATTCAGCATAGTTGAATTAAACTATTAATTTAACTATGTTAAACTAATTTAACTTTGAAACTTAATTCAACATACTACTACTACTACTACTAACAACTCACCGCATCACCAAGCCGCCTGAGGCCAACACAACTGCGCACGCTCCTCCTCCATCCCAATCTATTCAGAGCCTCCCTTTTTACACCCTCTCACGAAGTTCCCATTTCCTTTAAATCTTTCTTTATGACGTCTCCCCACCCTACACGAGGACGGACCTGCTTTTCGTAATATATATATATATATATATATATATATATATATATATATATATATATATATATATATATATATATATATATATATATATATATATATATATATATATATATATATATCTTTTAAATTATATTAAGTTGCAATACAGAAATCGTGGTTTAAGACAGTTCTTTTTTTTGTATAGTTTTGTTTTATGTGAACGATTTTTTTTCTTATCAACTCCTGGAATAAGCAATAACTAACTTCACCACCACAAGCTGTTCTTGCTGTGCTTCAAATTTTGTCTGAAAAAGAACCTTAAAATTTTTAAGGTTCTTAACCTTAAAGCGAGAATTTAAGGAATTTTTTAAGGTTCTTAAAGCGAGAATTAGATCTTTGTTCATAGTAAGTTGTATTTTGTTTTGTCTTTTTAAACTAGAACAAAAAATTTTCAAAGCTAATATAAAAGCACTTTAAATTTTAAGTTAAAATTTTTTTTAAGAAATCTTAAGAAACAAAGAAAATGCAGTTACAAAAAAAAACAATATAATAAATTTTTACCTTAAAAATTTTAGTTACAAAACAATGTTTTCATTTTCTTTTTAAGTAAAAAAAAACAACAATTTTAGTTACCAAGAAAATATAGTTACAAAGAAAACGTAAGTTTTTTAATACTTTTTTCAAAGTTTAGACATCTTCCACTTTAGTGTCCATGAAATTTCCTTCAACTTCCTAGTTCAAAAAGTTAGTGACCGCAGAAAGATTGGTTACAAATAAACAAGGATGTTAAAGTTGTCTCTACTAAAACAGATAAGCAGTCCTCATTCAAAAGCGTGAAATGAAATTAAAGTCCATTTTTATAAAGTAAAATAATCCTTTTTATGTGTCAATAATTCTTATTATTTAACAGTAGCATTGATATTTCTTTGTGTGACTTATCTTCTGAGCTTTTCTTCAAATCTTTGACGGACTACCATACAACTTCATTTTGAATCTGATACAAATTAACTCCATTTTTCAGGGAGCTCTTCTGGAATGGTAAAACAGAGCTTTAGACATTTTAGGTTTTTTTTTATAATGCATTCCTGTATAGTGCCTTTCTGCATGGATTATCCTCATATGGGCACATTTCTTTCCACAATCTAGTGTTTCAATATTTCTGTATGTTTTATTTTATTTTGTAATTTTTTTTATAGGTTGTCACTTTCCCCTTGAACTTTCTTTCAATGGTAATGAAATTCTTTCCATTTTGAGTTATCTGTAATAACTTTTCCTCTCTTCTATGACATAGGTTGTAGAGCTTAAGGTCATTCTGAGAAAATCATAATTGCCTTTGCATTTTATTTTTCTTGCCTTTTCTGCTGATTGTGCTCCATCATATGGATTTCTATCTTCTTTTTTATTTTAATTCTTCTTGATTGGTCTCATTTATTTTATATTTTCATATCTTCAATTCAATATATTCGAGTTCTCAGGGTAAGTAAAAATGTCATAATCGATCAATTTACATATATTGATCGATATACATATAGTACTCGAGTATATAAAGTACATAAAGTACATACCTTCCGCTGGCCAGAACGTCATCTGCAAACAAGGTATATTTTAAACACTTTTATCTTTATAGCCTTAATAGATTAATTTCAATAGTAAATTTCGATGAATTCTAATAGTACAAATTTTATTGCGAAAACAAATTCATAGCAGTATCAAATAGAGCCCGAAAACCCTCGATGGCGGCATTGAATTGAAATGAAAAATGCACTATTGGAATCATCATGGTCAAGAAACCCATTGCTTTTCAGAAGAAGTACAGTCCCCCACCTTGAACAATAAGGGGAATCGCTTTTCTCCATTGGAAGTACTGATGGGTTTGTTTTCATCGTCATTGGTGGGGCACTGGAAAATCAAAGAGAGCTTTTTGAAAGCCCATTTAAAATTCAATTTTTGTATCTGCTTACTTCTTATAAATTAGACATGATACGACCATCATAAAGTACCATATGTACTTTATGTACGCATTACCGTACATAAACGTACATAAAGTAATTCGATATGTTCGAGTTCTCAGGATAAGTAAAAATGTCATAATCGATCAATTTACGGATTTATACGGCCTTATTCAGAGATAGTATACCTTTGAAATTGCTTTAATAAAATACAAAAACTTTAATAATTCGTCAAAAATGATGATCAAAATATATATTTGTATGTATTTATAATGTTAATCCACTTGCATAAGTTAACTGAACCTGCCAAATGTATCCTATACTATCATTAATCATTTTAAAATAAACAGATCAATTATTTCCAACTTTGAAAATTATCTACGCATTGGAATCTTTTTGAGACCATGAATTGTTAAGATTGGATTAAATGCAATTATCTGAATGTCCAGATGGGGATATCAATAAGAGAAACATTTGATTTTCTCATAAGGTATGTTTTACAGATAAAGCATAATTATATGCTGAAATACTTAAATTATAAACTTAGATTAGAATTGAAATTTTAAGTCTATATTAAAAATGTCACTTGCAGTGTCCTATAGGTACTTTAAGTAAGTCTTCCATAGTTCTACCATATTTGTATTCACTCGGATATATACTTGCATAAATTATTTTAGTTTGTCATCTTAAATAATGTAGACAAAGACTCTCAAATGCATTTTCTTCTGTAACAAATTCTCTTTTGTATTTGATATTTTTATTTTATTACCACATTTTATTGTAACTAAAATTTCCTACCCTTTTCTTTTTAATAAAGAAATGAGTAAGTTTATTTCGTAACTAATTTTTTTTAACTATTCTATTTGGCACTTTTCTCAACTTCTAGGACATTTGAAAAGCCTAAGACTTATATTTTCAAGAACCTCAGTAAACTTTACAATGCCACAGATCTAAAACATCAGGGTTGTTCAATCTGATATTTCCGAGCTAAAACTTTTATGTTTGTTTAGGTTTAGTTCAATTGCATTTATTTCTGTTCAGTTTTCTCCTCTAGATTGAAAAAAAGATTTCTCTACAAAATTTCAAGGAAAATTCGTTTTCCCCAACATAATTAAAGCGCTAGTTATTTTTCACTTAATTCTAATACAGTGTTTTATTGCAAACTAAATTTTGATACAGCTTGTGTTTGTTCACGGTGTTCTGATATAGCTTTTGTTTGGCTAATTGAATTTTAGTACAATTTCTTTTCGCTCACTCAGTTTTAATACAATCTGTGCTTCCTAAATGATTTTGAATGTAAGTTGTTGTTTTTTCTTTGGTTTTATTGGGTTTTTAACACTTAATTGTTCAAAAGTAATTTTTTAAGCTTGTTTTCATTTACCAGGTTTTGGCATAATATATTTTGTTTTCACTAAATTTGAATATATCTTCTATTTGATTATCTATTTGAATAAGTTTCAGTTCAATTTTTGTTTTTTTACTAAGAGGGGATTCTTGCTGTCCGATTTTAAACTGTCTTAAGCGATTCGTGTTGACATGAACAGATGTGTTAGTCCCCATCTTGCACTGATTCTGGGACCAATGCTTTTCCCAAGGCCAATAAAAAATTCAATTATTTAAGAATATGAACATTGCAATTTGGAATGTTACAACATTAAATAACCACTATCTAAACTGATGAACTCAGAGGCTTTGACCTGGACTTATTAGGGGTTTCAGAAAATTATATCCCGGGGTTGGAAAAATGAAATTAGTTGACACAGAATTTATGTACTCAGGCCGGCAGGATGGGTACATAGACAGGGAGTAGGACTCAAACAAAAAACTATACGGGAAAATAAGTGGGTGTCAATCCCACTTACTAGCGATATAATGAGAGAAGCCCAGGATCATCCCTGTTGGACAACAATCTAGAAAAAAACAAAAGCAGATTGTCTACGAATGGGGCGAGAGGATGTCGTAACCAAAGATTTAAGAGAAATGGGGAATTCTTATGAAGGTGTAAAGAGGTTTTGAATCGATTGGTAGGAGAAGAAACATGGGTAGCTGTGTAGCTCTTGCGGCTTGGTGCTTCAGTGATTTGTTAGGACTTTTAGTAACTAGTTAGTGACTCAATGCTTAGATTGTTGGAGTCTTAAAAGCAGAATGGTAAAACATTATAGATGCGACGAGACATGATTTTGATTACAAGATACGCAAAGAAAAGAGAATGAGAATACATATACTATAGAAACCAAAATAGAAACTTAAAGTAGAGCATGCTCAAATTTAAAAGTAAAAAGTATGCACCAGAAAAAAGAAGGAAATTGAAAAAAATAATAAACCGAGGAGCAGCCCTCTTGCTCTGTTAAATTATGCTCAATTTTAAACTGGGATTGGAAACTGCGTAGCTCATGTGGCTTGGTGCTTCAGTAGCTTGTTAGTTTTAGTAATATTAGTTTCAAAACAAGCTGTTTTGACCCAGTAAGTTTTGATAAAAAGGTGTTTTTTGTTCGCTAAATTTTAGTACAGCTTGTTTTTGTTCAAAAGGTTTTAACACAACCTTTTTTTCCTATTCTTAGCTTTTAAATCAGTACTCTGACCTCTAGCTTTGTAATGAGAATAATGATTCACAAAGTGCATAAAGGACGTAAAACATGAGTATATATTGCCGAAAATACATACCAGTTGTTTTATGGAATCTATGTCTTTTTTAGATTATTAAATAAAAATCAAGTTTTTTCAACTGAAAGTAAGGAGCAACATTAAAACTTAAAACGAACACAAATTATTACGTTTATGAGGTGGATGCCCCCTCCTTAGTACCTCACTCTTTACGCTAAATGTTTGACTTTTTGTTCCAATTATTTAAAAATGATTCCCGATACACAAGGACCGTTTAAATAGAAAAAAGTTTGTAGCGTTTGATGGTTATACTAAACTAAACAAATTTTAAATGTTTGGAATCAGCATAAACATTATGCATTATAAGCATTATCATCACAATTTCTCTTGTAGAGTTTTTGTTGCTATTGGCCTGAGTTAGTCCTAATTTAAAGTTCACTGTCATACAATATCTGATTACGGTAGTAAATTTATTTCTGAAAATGGGGATATATAGGTTGGCAGATGATGTGTCCATATCAAACAGTTCTTGGTAACGATTTATAGTTAATAATCGATGCGGCTCAATAGTAACCAAAACTGTAAGAAACAGGAGTCTTGATAACAATAGGTGCATCAAAAGAATCAAATTGTGATACTTATTCAAAATATATAAAATTCATGAAGTTTAATGTTACCCATCAAAAGTTACTAGCCTGAGAAAATTTGCTAATTTTGATATAGGGGGGAAACATCCCTAACAAATCAAGTGATCTTAATGAAAATCACACAATGAGATTCAGGATATTACAGAACCCTTCTGTAGAGGTTTCAAGCTCCTATATGCAAAAATGCGGAATTTTGAATTTTTTGCCAAATGCAAGATCACGGAACCGTGTTTATTTGTTCTTTTTTTGTGTGTGTTTTTTACAGGAATGATCGTATCGAATCAGTGATCCTGGAAGATCGGGAGACGACTCATTTGATCGGAAATCAAAAGCTCTAGTGGCTTTTTTAAGTGACAAAAAATATTGGAGGGCAGCCACACTCCCATCCCTGTTTTTACCAAATATTGGCCGATCAAAATTTTGACATAGCCGTTTTCTTCAGCATGATCGAAAGATCTAATAACTATGTCTTTGAGGATGACTTGACCCCCCACAGCCTCCAGGGGAGGGCTGTAAATTATGAACTTTGCCCATTGCTTACATATATTATTGGGTATTGGGAAGTATAAAAATATTTTCGGGGAGGGGGGTCTGATGGAATTGCTTACGTGGGAGAATCTTTCAAGGGAGGAGGTTTCACGGGGGAGAGAATTTTCCATGGGAGGGGTAGCTAGGTTTCCGAGAATTAATTAAAAACTATCAGAAATCAAATATAAAAAAAAACTAAGTTTTTCAACTAAAAGTAAGGAGCAACGTTAAAACTTAAAACGAACAGAAATTATTATGTATATGAGGGGTTTGCCCCCTCCTTAGTACCTTACCCCACCTTAGTATGAATGTTTGACTTTTTCTTCCAATTATTTAAGAATGACTCAAGATACACAAGGACCGTTTAAGTAGAAATAAGCTTTTTAAAAATTCAAAAAACCCTTTAGCGGAAATACCCTTTATATCCTGAATCTCAGGGTGTAATTTTCATTAGGATCACTTGATTTCTTAGGGGTGTTCCCCCTTTTTCAAAATTAGGCAAATTTTCTCAGGCTAGTAACTTTTGATGGGTAACATTAAACTTCATGAATTTTATATATTGTAGATAAGTATCACAATTTGATTCTTCTGATGTATCTATTGTTATCAAGACTCTTGTTTCTTACAGTTTCGGTTACTATTGGGCCAAATTGCTCCTTACTTACAGTTCGTTACCAAGAACTGTTTGATATAGACTCATCATATAATCTGCCGACCTATATATCTCCATTTTCAGAAATAAATTTACTACCATAATCAGAGATTGTATGACAGTGAACTGTAAGTTAGGACTAACTCAGGTCAGTAGCAACAAAAACTCTACAAGAGAAATTTTGATGATAATGCTTATAATGCATAATGCTTATGCTGATTTCAAACATGTAAAATTTATTTAGTTTAGTGTTACCATCAATCGCTACAAACTTGATGAAATTTGCTTGATTTTTGAAAAAGAATAAAAAAAATCACGAGAAAGTCAATTAATGTTAATGAAAATCACATTATTAGATTCACCATATCAGAGAACCCTGCTAAAGACGTTCCACACTTAGGTTTGACTTTAGGTTCTGAGTCTTTAACTTGATTGAATAAAAAAAAAAGTTTTTTTTAACTGGAAGTAAGGAGCAACATTAAAACTTAAAACGAACAGAAATTATTACGTATATGATGGGGGTCGCTCTTTCTCAACACCTCGCTCTTTACGCTAAAAGTTTTTAGTACTTAAAAAAAAACTTTTTATTGTTCTATAGAACAATAATATATAAATTATAATTTAACGAGCATAGTGTTTCAGGAGTCGTTCTTAGAGAATTGGGACATAATTCAAACTTAAGCGTAAAGAAGGAGGTGTTGAGGAAGAGCAGCCCTCCGTATATACGTAATAATTTCTGTTCGTTTTGAGTTTTAATGTTGCTTCTTACTTTCAGTTGAAAAAACTTTTTTCATTTTTTTCTTGATTTAATTTCTGATCGTTTTTTAAATAATACCAGGAAGTCTGGCTACACCTCCATGGAAAAATCCCTCGTCCCCACGCATTTATTCTCTAGACAATTCAATCCTGGTAAGAATTTACCCCGGAAAATTACCCTTAAAATCTCCATGAGTAAAATAGAGTCGAAAAAGAGAAACCAAGACATAAGACGAATTTCATATAGGAATTCTGGCAAATTCCCCAAGTATAAATTTTCTGCTTATAAATTCACCCATTGGAAACTTCCCTCCCCATGGAAAATTACCCCCCTGGAAAATCCCACCAGCAGAGAATTCGCCCCCTCCCTGAAAATGTGTGAATACTTATCAATAACAAATACTACACGTAAACAATTGGTAAATTTTGTAACTTAAAGACCTTTCGCCAGGAGCTATAGGGAGATCATGATTTTTCCAAAAGCATAGTTATTCGGCCTTTCAACTATGCTGAACTAAACGACTATCTCAAAATTTTGATCGGACGATTTTGAGAAAAAGGGGCGTGAGGGGGCATACTTGCCCTCCAGTTTTTTGGTCACTCAAAAAGGGCACTAGAACTTTCAATTTCCGTTCGAATAAGCCCTCTCCTGATATTCTAGGACCACTGGGTCGATACGATCATCCCTAAAAAAAAAAAAATAAGCACACTTCCGTGATCTTTCTTCTGGCAAAAAATACATTTTTCCACATTTTTGCAGATATGAGCTGGAAACTTCTTAAGTAGGGTTCTCCGATACGCCAAATCTGATGTTGGGAATTTCATTAAAATTCTATGAATTTCAGAGAGTGTTTTTTTCTTTTTGGAAAATAAGGCAAATTTTCTGAGGACTATACTTTATATATTTGAAATTACCATAAAAATCCGATTCTTTTGATATATGTATTGGTATTATTATTCAGTTTCTTAGAATTTTGGTTCCTATTGAGCCGGGTCGCTCCTCACTTACAGTTCGTTTCCACGAACTGTTTGTTTGCTCAAACACAAGACCAGCTGCATTGGACTGAGAAGTATTTTTAAAGCAACAAAACTTTGATGTAAAGAGCCAGGGATTGAGGAGGAGATAGCTGCCCTCATACAAGGAATATTTTATGTTTGTTTTAAGTTTTAGTGTTAGCTCCTATTTTCAGTCGAAAAAACTAGTTTTTGTTTAAGTTAATTACAGACAGAGAATAAATGTAGAGTGATTTTTAAATTGGCTAACAGGCCTAGGACGAAATCTAATTTCTTAGGTACCAAAATAGGTCTCCTTCTTCTAGATAGGTATTTTTGTTCTCCAGCATTGCAAACATGATTCCCGTCATTCCTACATTTTTTTTTATAATGACAACAACATGTAAAATAACACAGAAAAGCCACAAATGCAAGTATCTATTTTAAAAAGACTTACCGGTAATTCTACTTGGAGCGTAATCTCTGTTGATTTATTGTAAACATAAATAAAATATTTTCCACTAGTTAGTTCTGATAAATTGCCCAAAAGTTCATTTTTAATCAAATCAACATCTGCTCGAAACTGAATTTTAGTTGAATTAACTGGCAAGAACGAGTCAATCAGGGACATAATGACTATGAATTCCAATCTTCTGCAAGAGTTTTAAAAAAGATGAATTTTTCAAGTATTGCAAAAGATAGAAAAAGATGAATTGTAAATAAAAGAAGCATTATATTTCTATCACTTTGGCTGGTTAAGAGAATGTATTCTTATGGCGTAAAAAATAAACATTCACGAAAAAAACGGAAAAGCCTCGGGTTCCTCAGTGCATAATCAAAATTGCTATGTAAGCTAAACCCAGCCTAAATCTTCTGAAGTTGTTTATACGAGTGCCACTTTTGGAGTAAATAATACAACTAGATAACTGAATTCGAGTATTTTAGGGTTGAAAATCCCCCACTAGCTCCACTGCTAGCTTAGCAAATCCTAAGCTACCATTACGGAGGTAGCTGACGCTACTAGCAAAGGTTATGGGCTTTACCTAACAGCTAACAGCTTTACCTAACAGCTTTAGTTTATTACCTAAATTATTACCTAACAGCTTTTTTATTAGTTTATTACCTAAATTATTACCTAACAGCTTTTTTATTAGTTTATTACCTAAATTATTACCTAACAGCTTTAGTTTAAAAACGTAAGACAAATTTTGGAGTTGGCATTATTCCCAAAAGCTGCTACCAAGTCTTGACATAAATTAGAACTACCTTTCTCTATCAGGCTGGCTATTTGGGTCGGAGTAGGTGTGTACTTACCTGGTTGTAAGTTGTAACAAAGGAAGAATAGACACAACATAAAAACCCTTTTAAACGTCTAGAGGGCAGAAATTGGTTTTCTCCCAAAAGAGTAGCAAAGGTAAAAAGAAAGATTAGCCTTTGCTATTGTTGACAAAGAATAGTCAAAGCAAGCTTTGGAGTTCAATACTTGTAAATTACACTAAGATCAGAGGCAACGCTATAGCGTTACCTATAGTAAAGGCCATACGGCTCAAATGTTTTATTATTTATTTATTTATTATTTTTTTCCCAGAGCCACTTCATATGGAAGGGGTCGTCTCAAAATCTTTGGAAGGGAATCATTCGATTGGGAATAGGAAGTTTTAGTGCCATTTTTAAGAGTCAAAAGTGATCGGAGAGCAACTAGCCCCTTTTACACTCTTTTTTTTTCACAAATGCATCCGATACAACTTGAGATAGCCATTATTTTAAAAATAGTTCAAAGATCATATAACAAAAACTCCGGTGTTGACACGACCCCACAGGGCGCGGGGGCAGGCGTTGTAAGTTATGCCATGGGGGCATATATGGTTCTTATGGAAGGGATGCTTGTATAAACTTCAGATCAGGCTCATTTGATTAGAAATTGAAAATTATAGTTCACTTTTAAAGAATCAAAAAGAGATCGGAGGGCAACTAGCCCCCCCACCCCCCATCTCCATGCTCTTTTTTCCTCAAACCCATATGATAAGAACTTGAGATAGCCATTTAAAAACAATAGTTTAAAGATCATATAACGAAAACTCCGGGAAATTTTGAAATAGCCATATTGTTCATAATAGTTTACAAATCAGATAACAAAAAACTTAGGTGTCAACACAACCCCCCAGGGCCCGGGGACAGGCGTTGTAACTTATGCCCTGGGAGCATATATGGTTCTTATGAAAGGGATACTCGTATAAACTTCAGAGAGGGCTCATTTGATTGGAAATTGAAAATTATAGTTCACTTTTAAAGAGTTAAAAGAAATCGGAGGGAACCTAGCGCCCCTCCCCCCCCCCCACCTCCACGTCCTTTTTTTCTCAATCCCATCCGATAAGAACCTGAGATAGCCGTATAAAACAATAGTTTAAAGATCATATAACGAAAACCCCGGGGTCGACACAACCCTCCAAGGGCCTTGGGGCAAGCGTTGTAATTTATGTCCTGGAGACATATATGGTTCTTATGGAAGTGATACTCATATAAACTTCAGATAGGACTCATTTGATTGGAAATTGAAAGTTCTAGTTTAGTTTTTGAGATAAAAAGATATTATAGAGCAACTAGTCCCCCCATGTCCCTTTTTCTCCAATTGCATCGGATAAAAAATTTGAAATAGCCATATTGTTCATAATAGTTCAAAGTTCAGATAACAAAAACTCAGGTGTCGACACAACCCCCCAGGTCCTGGGGGCAGGCGTTGTAAGTCATGTCCTGGGAGCATATATGGTTCTTATGAAAGGATACTAAACTTCAGAGAGGGCTTATTTGATTGGAAATTGAAAGTTCTAGTTCACTTTTTAAGAGTCAAAAGAGATCCCAGGGCAAATAGCCCCCCCCCCTCACGCCTTTTCCCCCAAACCTATCCGATACAAATTTTGAGATAGGATAAACTTCAGATTGGGCTTATTTGAATGTAAATTGAAAGTTTTAGCTCACTTTTTTAGAATCAAAAGAGATCAAAGGGCAACTAGTCCCCCCACGCCCTTCCTTCCCCAAAACCCATCCGATAGTTTAAAGGTCAGAGAACATATAGTTTAAAGGTCAGATAACAAAAACTCAGGTGTCGACACAACCCCCAAGGGCCCGGGGGGCAGGCGTAGTAAGTTATGTCCATTTGGCATATATGGGTATTATGAAAGGGATGCTCGTATAAACTTGAGAGAGGGCCCATTTGACTGGAAACTGATAGTTCTAGTTCACTTTTTAAGAGTAAAAAGAGATCTGAGGGTAGTTAGCCCCTCCACGCCTTGTTTTTTCAAACCCTTCTCATAAAAATTTTGAGATAGCCATTTTCATAAAAATAGTTCGAAGGTCAAATAACAAAAACTCCGGTGCCAACACAACTCCCCATTTCCTGGGGACAGACTTTGTAAGTTATTCTCTGCGGGCATACATGGTTCTTATGGAAGGGGTGCTCGTATAAACTTAGGAGAGGGCTCATTTGATTGGAAATTGAAAGTTGTAGTTCGCTTTTTAAGAGTCAAAAGAGATCCGAAAGCAACTAGCCCCCTAGCCCTTTTTCCCCCAATTCCATCCGATGCAAATTTTGAGGTAGCCATTTTTTTAAATAGTTCAAACATTAGATAACAAAACTCCGGGGTCGACAAAACCCCCCAGAGCCCGAGGGAAGATGTTTTAAGTTATCCCCAGGAGGCATATAAGGTTTTTTATGTAAGGGGGGGGGGGTCGTATAAACTTCGAAAGTGGCTCATTTGATTAGAAATTGAAGGTTATAGTTCACTTTTTAAGAGTCAAAAGAGATCCGATTGCAACTAGCTTCCCCCTAGCCCTTTTTCCCCAAACGCATTCAATGCAAGTTTTGAGACAACCATATTTCTAAAATAGTTCAAACATCAGATAACAAAAACTCCGGGGTCGACAAAACCATCCAGAGTCCAGGGGAAGTGTTTTAAGTTTTGCCCTAGAGGCGTATAAAGTTTTTATGTAAGGAGTGGTCGTATAAATTTTTAAGGTGGCTCATTTGATTGGAAATTGAAAGTTCTAGTTACCCTTTCATCAGTCAAAAGTTGAGTCAAAACACAAGCACAGACTTTCCACCAAATGCATCAAATGCAAATTTTTTAGATATCCAGTTGGTTTGAAATAGTCCAACGATAAGATAACAAATACTTCGTTGTCAACATACCCCCCCCCCTCCAGAGCCAGGGGAAGGGCTGTAACTTATGTCGTGGGGGCATATAAGGTTTTTATGGAAGAGGTGGTCTTATAAACTTTGGAGGGGACTCAAATGATTAGAAATTGAAAGCTCTAATTCACCTTTTAAGAGTCAAAAGTGATCTGATGGCAAATAGCCCCTCCCAACCTTCTTTTCCCAAATACATCCAATTGAATTGTTAGATATCCATTAGTTCAAAATAGACCAAAGTTTATATAACAAAAACTCCAGGGATAAACAGCCCTCCCACAGGATCCGAGGGCAAGTATTGTAAAATATACCCTGGGGGCATATAAGGTTTTAATTGAAGGGATGGTCGTCTGACCTTCGGAGGGGGCCTATTCGATTGTAAATTAGAATTTCTAGTGCCCCTTTCAAGAGTCAAAATGATGGGAGGGCAACTAGCCCCCCCCCCCATGCCTTTTCCCCAAATTAATCCGATAAAAATTTTTAGATAACCAGTTTGCTCAAAATAGTCCTAACTTGAAACTACTATAAATTAGGGGTTGAGAAATCCTCCATAGCACCTCGGACAAGAATTGTAACTTATGTAACTTGAAAGTTCTTAAGCTGTTGAAAGTGAACAAAAAGTAACAAGCCCCCCCCCCTTGTGCCCCTTTTCTCCAAAAGCAAATTATCAAAATTTTGAAATAGCCATTTTGTTAAAAAATAGTCCAAAATTCAAGATACTATAACTTAGGGGTTGAGGAATCTTCCCTAGCCCCCAGAGGAAGGATTGTAACTTATGTAAGTTGCCCATTATTAGAATATAAGGTTCTGTGGAAGGGGTGGTCGCATTAACTTTGGAGGGGGCTCATTCGGTCAGAAACTAAAAATTCTAGCTCTTTTTAAGAGTCAAAAGTGATCAATGGCCAAATAGCCCACACCCCACTTTCCCAAAAACATCTGGTCAAAATTTGGAGATAGCCATTTTGTTCAAAATAGTTCAAAGGCAAATAACTATGCTGCCGGGGTTTACTCCTCACCCAGCCCCGGGGAAATGGCTCTAAGCTATGGAACTTAATTATTATTACTTTGGTACTTTTTTTACTTTGATAGTTAGATTTAGTGATTTACGTGGTAACCCTGATTTACGGTGCAAGGGCTGTAAGTTGTGCAAGTTGCTTATTGTTACTTTGATACTTTATTTATTTTGATACCTTGTTAACTTTGATTCTTTCTTTACTTTGATACTTTGGTACTTTGATATCGTTATTTTGATACTAGTTTTGATGCTTTGATGAAAGTTTAATGCTGTAAAAACAAAAAATTTTATTTTGATATAAGGAATTTTTAAAAGCTTGAAACTTTTTGCAATAAAAAAATGAACACAATTAATTTAAAAAAAAACTTTCCGATGGTTTTTTCCCCCAATATATAACCCAATTCTTACCGAAAGAATTGGGTTAAGCACTTCTAATGAATGGGATCATCACTAAAAATAAGAGTATGGCCACTGTCCGTTTCCCGAACGGTAAAAGTATCATTTTCTTACTTAAATTAAATAAAAAAACAAGTTTTTTAAACTGAAAGTAAGGAGCGACATTAAAACTTAAAACGAACAGAAATTATTCTGTATATGAAAGAGATTGTCCCCTCCTCAACGCCTCGCTCTTTACGCTAAAGTTTTTTATTGTTTTAAAAAATAAAGTTGTGAGACAGAGTCAAACTTTAGCGTAAAGAGCGAGGCGTTAAGGAGGGGACAGTCTCTTTCATATACAGAATAATTTCTGTTCGTTTTAAGTTTTAATGTCGCTCCTTACTTTCAGTTTTAAAAACTTGTTTTTTTTATTTAATTTTTGAACGTTTTTGAATAAATGCAGGTTTTGATCTTGGCTTACCGTACATGAATAATTAAAACAAAATTTTCATATTAATTTACTTTTATTTAGTTAAATGGCTTTCTCGAAACTTGTTTAATTTTATTTACGAACGTTTTTATTAGTAATAAATATACGTAACTTACGAATTAACTTACGTAACGAACTTCTATATTCATATATTTTTAATACATTTATTAGGGGGTTCGCCCCCTAGTCAATACCTTGCTCTTTAAGCGAAAGTTCAAATTTTGTTCCAATTCTTTAGAAATGACCGCTTAATCACAAAGGCCGTTAATTAGAATAAATAGCTCTTATGAAAGTACTAAAAAATCTTTGGCTTAAAGAGCGAGGCATTGACTACGGGGTGAACCCAATTATATATGTAATATTTTCTGTTCGTTTAAAGTTTCGATGTTGCTGCTGTTGCAGTTGAAATACTTGTTTTTTTATATTAAATTTATGATCTTTTTTTAAATAATGCTGGGAAGTCCGGAGTCCCCTTCATAGCAATGTCCCTTCCCCCATGAAAACTTCCTTCATGGAAAGATCCTTCCACATAACCCCTGACCCACCCCCCCCCCACTACCAGGAAAAATCTCCCCTGAAAACGTCTGTATACTTCCAAATAACCAATACTATATGTTAACATTGGGTAAAGTTCATAACTTTCAGCCCTCCCCCCGGGAAGTTCGGGGGATTAAGTAATCCTAAAATACATACTTATAATATTTTCGAACATGCCGAACAAAATGGCTATCTCAAAATTTTGATCAGGTGACTTTGGGAAAAAAATGAGCGTGGGAGGGGGCCTAGTTGCCCTCCATTTTTTTGGTCACTTAAAAAGGGCACTAGAACTTTCAATTTCCATTCCAATGAGCCCTTCCACGATATTCTAGGACAACTGGTTCGATACGATCACCCCTGGAAAAAAAAAAACAAAAAAAAAACAAACAAATAAACACGCACCCGTGATCTTTCTTCTGGCAAAAAATGCAAAATTCCACATTTTTGTAGATGGGAGCTTGAAACCTCTACAGTAGGGTTCTCTGACACGCGGAATATGACGGTGTGATTTTCATTAAGGTTATATAACTTTTAGGGGGTCTTTCCCCCCTTTTTCGAAAATCAGCCAAATATTCTCAGGGGCCTAACTTTTGATGGGTGGGATTAAACTTGATGAAACTTATATATTTGAAATCAGCATTAAAATGTGATTCTTTTGATGTATCTATTTGTATCAAAATACCATTTTCTAGAGTTTCGGTTCCATTGAGCCGGGTCGCTCCTTACTTACAGTTCGTTACCACGAACTGTTTGATAAACAATTCTCTTACTTAGAATTATCATCAAACAGTTCGTGGTAACGAACTGTAAGTAAGGAGCGACCCGGCTCAATGGTAACCGAAACTCTAGAAAACGGGTTTTTGATACCAATAGATACATCAAAAGAATCAGATTTCAATGCTGATTTCAAATATATAACTTTCATCAAGTTTAGTGCTACACATCAAAAGTTACGCGCCTGAGAAAGTTTGGCTGATTTTTAAAAAAAGGGGGAAAGACCCCTTAAAAGTTATAGAACCTTAATGAAAATCACACCATCATATTCAGCGTATCAGAGAACCCTACTGTAGAGGTTTCAAGCTCCTATCTACAAAAATGTGGAATTTTGTATTTTTTGCCAGAAGAAAGATCACGGATGCGTGTTTATTTGTTGTTTTTTTTTTCCAAGGGGTGATCGTATCGACCCAGTGGTCCTAGAATATCGTGAGAGGGGTCATTGGAATGGAAATTAAAACTTCTAGTGCCCTTTTTAAGTGGCCAAAAAAAATGGAGGGCAACTAGGCCCCCTCCCACGCTCTTTTTTTTCCCAAAGTCACCCGATCAAAATTTTGAGATAGCCATTTTGTTCAGCATGGTCGAAAATATGATAACTATGTCTTTTAGGATGACTTAATCCCCCGAAGTCCCCGGGGGGAGGGCTAAAAGTTATGAACTTTACCCAATGTTAACATGTAGTATTGGTTATTGGGAAGTATACAGACGTTTTCAGGAGGGTTTTTTTCTGGTAGTGGGGGGGGGGGTCGGGGGTTATGTTGGAGGATCTTTCCATGAAGGAAATTTTCATGGGGGAAGGGAAATTGCCATGAAGGGGGCGCCGGACTTGCCAGCATTATTTATTGGTTATTGGGAAGTATACAGACATTTTCAGGAAGGATTTTTTTTCTGGAGGGTGGGGCTGGAAGAGGGGATTACTCGGGAGAATCTTTCCGTGGAGGATGTTTCTTTGGCGTAGGGGACATTTCTATGAAGGGGGGCCGGATTTCCAAGCATTATTTAAAAAACGATCAGAAATTAAATTAAAAAAAAACAAGTTTTTTTCAACTGAAAATAAGAAGCAACATTAGAACTTAAAACGAACAGAAATTATAACGTATATGAGGGGGTTCTCCCCCAGTCAATACCTCGCTCTTTACGCTACAGTATTTTTTAGTGCTTTCAAAAGAGCTATCTATTCTAACTAAACGGCCTTTGTGATTCAGGGTTTGTGAATTAATTTTTTTTTTTAACTTTTAACGTAAAGAGCGTGGTATTGACTAAGGGGAGAACCGCCCTCATATACGTAATAACATATACGTAATTAAAAAAACAACAAAAAACAAGCGATACGGCTCAATAGTGATCGAAACTTTTAAAAACAGATCTTTGATGTCAATAAATGTATCAAAAGAATGGGTTTAAAATGCTGATTCTAAATATATAAATTTTATTAAGTTTAGTATTACTCATCAAAGGGCACGAGCCTGAGAAAATTTACCCGATGTTTTAAAGAGGGGGGAAACATCCCCTACAAGTGAAAGAATTTTAATGAAAATCACACCGTCAGATTCAGCGTATCAGAAAACCCTATTACATAGGTTTCAAGCTCATATCTGCAAACATATGCAACTTTGTATTTTTTGCAAGAAGAAAAATATACGAATATAGAAGTTAGTTACGTAAGTTAATTTGTAAATTACGTCATAACCAAATTTAGAAACATCCATTTAGCAAAAGAAAAGTAGAATTTTTATGCAAATTTTGTTTACTTATTCAATGACGGTGAGCCAAAATAAAAGCTGCATTAACTAAAAAACGATCAGAAATTAAATAAAAAAAACAAGTTTTTTAAACTGAAATTAAGGAGCGACATTAAAACTTAAAACGAACAGAAATTATTCCGTATATGAAAGGGGCTGTCCCTTCCTCAACGCCTCGCTCTTTACGCTAAAGTTTCACTCTGTTTCATAACTTTATTTTTTAAAACAATAAAAAGCTTTACCGGAAAGAGCGAAGCGTTGAGGAGGGGACAGCCCCTTTCATATACGGAATAATTTCTGTTCGTTTTAAGTTTTAATGTCGCTCCTTACTTTCAGTTTAAAAAACTTGTTTTTTTTATTTAATTCTCTTACTTAAGTGGCTGCAAAGTTGTGCAAAATTAGTTTATATTTTTTTTTATTATAGTAATTGGAGAACAGAATTCAAACAAAAGTGAGAATTGGATTGAGGATTGGTTGTTAGACCGCGGTCATCTTCAGGGAACAGGGGTTATGTACTTTTATTGAATGGTTTCTTCACTACAAACAAGAGTATGGCTAATGCCCGTTTCCCTAACGGGAAAAGTATCATTCCCTTACTTGAATAACCACAATTCTTTTACTTGTAATTATCATTCTCTTACGTAAGTGGCTACAAAGTTCTGCAAAATTAGTTTTATTATAAAAACTAATATTGTTTTTATTATAATAATTTTGAGAACAGATTTCAAACACAAGTGAGAATTGGATTGAGGATTGGTTGTTAGACCGCGGTCATCTTCAGGGAACAGGGGTTATGTACTTTTATTGAATGGTTTCTTCACTACAAACAAGAGTATGGCTAATGCCCGTTTCCCTAACGGGAAAAGTATCATTCCCTTACTTGAATAACCACAATTCTTTTACTTGTAATTATCATTCTCTTACGTAAGTGGCTACAAAGTTCTGCAAAATTAGTTTTATTATAAAAACTAATATTGTTTTTATTATAATAATTTTGAGAACAGATTTCAAACACAAGTGAGAATTGGATTGAGGATTGGTTGTTAGACCGCGGTCATCTTCAGGGAACAGGGGTTATGTACTTTTATTGAATGGTTTCTTCACTACAAACAAGAGTATGGCTAATGCCCGTTTCCCTAACGGGAAAAGTATCATTCCCTTACTTGAATAACCACAATTCTTTTACTTGTAATTATCATTCTCTTACGTAAGTGGCTACAAAGTTCTGCAAAATTAGTTTTATTATAAAAACTAATATTGTTTTTATTATAATAATTTTGAGAACAGATTTCAAACACAAGTGAGACTTGGATCAAGGATTGGTTGTTACTGCGGTCGTTTTCAGGGAGTAGGGGTTATGTACTTCTACTGATTGGTGTCTTCACTACAAACAAGAGCATGGTTACTGCCCGTTTCTCTAACGGTAAAAGTGTAAGGCCTGCTGCGTAGTTGGCACTTTATTTAAAGCACAGTTTATAGAATTATCCAGTAAGTTTATCGCAGATCATTTCTGGTCTTCATTCTCGGTACGAACAAAAAGCTCCTCTCACTTCTTTCTGCATTAGCGGGTTAGTCTGTTTCCAATTGTTTCCAACAAAGTGCATTGTTCGTAATAGCGGGTTTCCACTTGTTTCCGATTAGATCACAGTCTGACTTGTCTACCCGTGAAAAGATCTGATGCCGCCTATGTTTCTATCTGCAAAAACGTTCTCTGGAGCACTCGCACCTTGGTCCGGGTTTTTATAATGGGTGAGATAGGGAAAGATCATACTGGATAATTATATAAACTGTGATTTAAAGGCATTATATTACAAATATTTTCTTTTGTTCTGTTTAAAACATTGAAAAAATGACGCAGTAAGTTTAATACTTTTACAGTGAAAGAAGGAGGCAAAACCCAAACTCTTCTTTGTGGAGATTTTTATTCGTTTCAAGCTGGATTTGCATATTCAATTCAAGTTTCACTCGTTTTAAGATTTAATTACTCGTTTATGTGAGTAAATATTTTTTTGTTTGTTTGCTATTATTGTTTATTTCTGTTCGTTTTGGGTTTCATTATGCCTGAATAGCAAAATATTTTTCTTTGCTTTAAGCTTGAATTTGCATATTCAACTTAAACTTTACTTGTTTTGAGATTTATTTATTCATTTATGTTAGTACCTCTTGTATGTTTTTTTTTCTATGAATGTTTATTTAATTTCTGTTCTTTTTGGGTTTCATTTATTCTTTAATAGTAATTTCTGGTTGTTGCGATTTTGAGTTATTGTAGGTGTCTATTTCTTCTGATATTAAGTTTCTTATGGTCTTTATTTTTCTTTACAAAACATCTTTTTCGGAAAGTTTTTTTTTATTAATTTTTATAATATCTACAACCCTGGCTAGGAAATACGGTAAAATGGTTGGTAGTAATACATTAGAAAGAACTTATTATACTGTCTTAAAAATCATATAATAAGGTAAATTGAACTTTAACAAAACCACACTTACATCCCATGTTCTTAACCAAGATATTTGACCATCTAGAGTATTTTAGCGATCCTTTTGTTTGTAGTTAAAAATCCCTTTGAATCTTTATGTTGTAATATTGAGAGCCTAATTTCCTTCCTGCTTTCATATTTTTATGACTTCCACATAATAAAGTGCTTTAAGAAAGCTCAAGATGTCCCCCCCCCCTAAAAAAATGAATATTGAAGATGTTGAAGAAAACTAGTTATCCTGTTCCGAAGACTATTGTACAAAATTGGTGTTGATGGGCAATTACCACAGACAATTGATATTGACAGATGTTTAAACATGAAGTATTGAATTTCCTAATAATTAACAACTTTTTGATATGAGGGAAATCGAAATTTAATTGTTTTTACTGGACATTACTATCGTGTTCTGATAATGGTTTTAATACGTGATATGATACAGTTTATTGATAACGGATTTCAAAATTTTAAAGCTAATTTTCTTAAGCTTTATAGTACTTTTGATCTAGGGTAGCCTAATGATACTTCTCAAACACTTTATTGGAGGCCTTCAACTCTTTAATAGAACGGTCTTATTGTATTTAGATAGTATTTCATCCGAAAAGATTTTTTTTTTTGACCAGGGTACTTCGTATCGAAAGAGTTGTCGTAAAAACTTCAAAAGGGCTCATTCGGTTGGAAATTGAAAGGGCTAGTGCCTTGTTAATAGTCGAAAGGAATTGGAGGGCAAATAACCCCCCTCTCACGCCCACCATTTCCTTAAACACATCCAATTAAAATTTCGAGATAGCCATTTTGTTCAACGTAGTTGAAAGTTCTGGAAATTAGGTCTTTGAGGATGACCACCCCCCACAACCCTCAGGGCAAGGATTATAAGTTATGCCTTGGTGGCATATAAGGTATATATAGAAAGGGTGATCGTAAAAACTCCAGAATGGGCTCATTTGATTGGAAATCAGATGTTTTAGTGCCCCTTTTAAGATTAAGAGTGATCAGAGGGTGGATACGCCTATGCCCCCCCCCCCACACCTTGGATTTTCCCAAAACGTATCTGATAGAAATTTTATTTTGAGATAGCCATTTTTGTTCAACGTAGTCGAAAAGTCCGGAAATCATGCCTTTGAGGATGCCTCAAACACAGGCTAAGTACAAACTACAGGCCTCAAAGAAAGGGTTCAAAGTTATGCCCTGGGGACACATAAGGTGTATATAGAAGGGGTGACCGTATATACTTTGGAGGGGGTCATTCGAATGGTAAATAGAAGTTTTAGTGCTCTTTTTAAAATTCAGAGTGATCGAAGGGTGGACCCCCCAACACCTCGTATTTTCCCGAAATGTGTCTGATTTAAATTTTGAGATGGCCATTTATTGTCGTAGAAACTTCAAAAACAATTCAGTCGATTGAGAATTGAAAGGGCCAGGCCATTTTTAATAGTCGAAAGTGATAGGAGTTTAACTAACCCCCTCCCTTGTCCACTATTTTTCCAAATACATTCAATCAAAATTTTGAGACAGCGATTTTGTTCAACATAACTGAAAGGACCAAAAATTATGTCTCTGAGGATGACAACACCCCCCACTCCCTACAGCCCTCAGGGCAACGTAAGTTATGCCCTGGGGGCTTATAAGGTATACATAGAAAGGAGGGTCATATAAACTTCGGAGAGGGCTCGTTGGATTGGTAATCAAAAGTTCTAGTGCTATTTTTAAGATTCAGAGTGATCGGAGGTTGGATAACCCTCACCCCTCCAAACCTCGTATTTTCCCATAATGCACCTGATAAAAATTTTGAGATGGCCATTTGTTGTCGTAGAAACTTCGGAAAGGGCTCATTCGATTGTAAAATCAAAAGACTAGTGCCCTTCTTATTAGTCAAAGAAGACTGGAGGGCAACAAGCCCCCTTCCTACGCCCATCAATTTACAAAACACGTCTAATAAAAATTTTGAGATAGCCACTTTGTTCAGTGTAGTTGAAAGGTCTGGAAATTATGTCTTTGACAACCCCCATACCTTCTCAAGACCAGAACATAATTTGCACTTTACTGAAAAAAAATAGCTGTGGATTGTCAGTTTCGTATACATATACTGATATGTATTTCTTAAAGTTTTAATAATTTTTAATTTATTCAAGTTAAAAAAATAAAACATTTTAATCGTATTTTGTTTATTTATATCATACAATAAATAACTGAGTTAAACTCTAAAGAAACAAAAATTAACATGAGTAGGGCTGACAACCCCATGCCTTCTTAAGATCAGAACATAATTTGCCCTTTGCTGAAAATAAAATATATTTAAAATGTTTTCACTGTTTTCAAATGTTTCACTCCGCTCATCTTGCGAATAATCGCTTTTTGATTCACAAGTTCTTAATTTTAAATCGAATGTTTTTAATTTTTAATTGAAATGTTAATGCCACTGTCCATTTTAATTTTCAAATGTCTAAAAAGTCCAGTTAAGAATAACATGTTAAAATAATTAAAACAAGATATACAAAAAATGTTCATACTTTTCCATAATTAAGCTAGTCACTATTGAAGACAAATAGGGCACTGATCTAATACGGTAGTGATTTTTCCTACTTAGATTCTGCTTCTGCTCGACACTAATATTTTTTTTTCCTATTTAAAAAAGGCGTTGCCCTTTCTGTCAGCATTTTACACCACATTTCACATTTACTTTAAGAAAGGGAATATCTCCAGGGAAATAAGGAAAGCTTTAAGGTAATGAACACTGAGGTTACGATTGACTCGTTTTATCGATTATTGAGATATTTTTTTTTTATGGATTGCAATGAATAAGCTTTTAGTGAACAATCTAGTACTGCTGCAACTACTACTACTACTACTACTACTGCTACTACTACTATTACTACTACTACTAATACTATTACTACTACTACTACTACTACTACTACTACTAACAACTCACTGTAGCACCAAGTTGTATGAGGCCAACATAGCTACGCACGCTTCTCCTCCATCCCCATCAATTAAAAGCCTCCCTCTTTACGGCGTTCCAAGAAGTTCCCATTTCCCTTAATTATTTCTTTACGAGGTTTTTCCACTCAATCCGAGGACGACCCCTTTTTCCTCTGGATTTTATTGTTTTATCTAAGGCTAGCAATTAATAATGATTAAATATTGTTTTCCTGTTTTCAATAGAACGCTAACTCTGTATGTAAAAAAGGAAAGAGAGAAGTTGAGTGTTTAAGTGATTTAAAACTGTGGATTTGCTTGTTCTGTGCATTATCTGAGAACTGACATTTTGCAAAGGGGTCAACATTTGTCGGGCCAAAAAATAAACCTTAATATATAGAACATACACTTTTTAATATACCTCATTTTAATTCCCATTATTTTTACTAATGCTACCCAGCTTATCTACCTGTAATTTATGTAGCATTCCATATTTTATTTCCATGACCCTTTCAAGATAATTTTCATAAACAATGATAAAAAAAATCTTTCGATTCTAATGGTTTTGATACATTAGTTTTTCTGGTTCAGTCTGTGTTGTGCTATCCGTTCTTTTATTTTTTATAATATGTTACCGTTATAGGTGTCTTTCTCTCCTCCTCAACTTTTGTTTTACATAGGCTCTGTGTTTTTTTGTATATATCTCTCTCTCACTCTCTCTCTCTCTCTCTCTCTCTCTCTCTCTCTCTCTCTCTCTCTCTCTCTCTCCTCTCTCTCTTTCTCTCTTCCACAACTGTTCATGTAACTTAAAGAAATAAATTATTTTAGTTTGTTTGTTCGTATTGGGTAGAATTTAAAAATGAATTTATATTATGGACTGGAAGATTTTAAAGCAAATTACTTGCAATGAAAGGCATTGCTTATTCTTAAATAAATAAAAAAAACAAGTTTTTTTTTAACTGAAAGTAAGGAGCGGCATTAAAACATGAAACGAACAGAGGTAAATTTTCGGCAGTTGATATCATTGACTTACGAATAAAGTGAACATACTACTCGATGTCTTATTTAATACTCTTTCCAAATATAACAATCATTTTTGTCGGAAATGAATTTCACCTTGGCCCCTATATATGCCAATTCAGGTTATATATTTGCACAATAGGGGGGTGGGGGTAAAGTTCATTTGGTAAATTTTTGGCAGTTCATATTATTGACTTACGAATAAAGTAAACATACCACTCGATGCCTTTTTTTATGCTCATGACGAATATAATAATCATTTTCGTCAGAAATGCACACTAGGGGGTGGAGGTAAAGCTTATTTCTGATGCAAATGAGAGGTAAGTTTAAACTTTACCCCAACCCCCTAATGTGCAAATATATACGCGTGTACGTATCGCGTGCGCAGGAAATGCCTTTGATAAGTTAAAAAACGTTTGGAGAAGTACCACGTTCTCTTTGAAGCTGAAATTGAGGCTCTTCAATAATAATCTTCTGTCAGTACCAATGTATGGCTCTGAAAGCTGGGCGCTGACAAAACAGCTAGAGAAAAGGATTCAAAGTTTTGAAAATAATTTGGTTTCGACGGATTCTTGGAATCAACGGGACGGACAAAATTACCAACTCATTTATTACGGAGAAGACTAAACAATCAGTCTTTATTGATATGCTCATAAGCGGTCAATGGAGATATTGGGGACACATGGTTAGAATGTGCAGCAATCATCTGCCACATGGTGTTTGGTGTTTGACTCCTCCAGGATTTTTACGGTGATGACGACATAAGGCTACACTTAGACTATAGCTAGAAGAAGATGCAGCGCTCTCAAGGACATCTCGTGATGAACTTTGGCCGAAGACGCTGGAGAGGTCATTATGAAGAGGCATCGTCGACGCCTTATGCGCCGACCGGCGTGGGAAGTCCTAAGTCTAAGTATGTGGGCAAAAGCAGTGATCGTTACACTCCATTAGAAAGGTCCAAGGAACGACTACGAAAATTATCGACCTATTAGCCTCACTAGCAACCCAGCTAAAGTTCTAACAAGGATTCTTCTAAACCTTCATAAGAAATTATCAGGCCGGTTTCTGCCCTGGACAATCTACCACAGATCAGATTTTGTAGTGAGACAACTTGGGGGAAAGTATTTTGAGTTCGGTAAAGAAATCCTATTATTATTTATTGATTTTAAGCAGGCCTTTGATCTTGCATGGCGAAACGGGCTATGGAAAACTCTGGCACACCACGGTATGCCCGAAATTTTAATCAGCACTATCCAAAATATCTACTATAACTACTGCAGCTACGTTCAGACTCTGGAAGGGCATACAGAAGATTTTGCAACGACTTCGGTTGTGTTTTAGGGCTGCATACTTTCTCCTCAATTATTCAAGCTATTCTTGCACGGTATCCAATCCAAAATAAAAAATAAAATAGGCCTGAACATTAGCAGAGTATCCATAGGCAACCTAGCTTATGCCAACGACCTCGATATGCTTGCTCAAACTGTACTGAGACTACATGCCCAAGCTTCTGAATTAGAATCCGCACCAAATAGATTCGGCAAAACCATAAATCCGAAGAAGACAAAAGTTAGGCGTACAATAAGAGACCCCAGCCCATTTCCTGTTCATGTTATAGTAAGTGGCGAAGTAGTTGAATCGGTCACTTTGTATACCTAGGGAGCCTCTTAAAATCAGACAATAGTTGCAGTGACGACATAAAAAGAAGAGTTACACTGGGAAGTGCAATGTTCAAGAAGCTGCTGATCATCTTCAAGAATAAACATATATCTATACAACTAAAGCTACGACTCTCCAACACCTTAATCGTACCTGTTGCCCTATAGGCCTGCGAAACGTGGACTCTAAAACTGGAGGACGAGTGAAAAATTTTAGGATTCGAAACAAAATGCATTCACCGTATAACCGGTATAACATTCATCGCTAGAGTCTCTAACCAAGAACTTCAGAAACAGCTGAAGCGAAAAACAACAATACTCTAGAGATTTTTGGGCCACGTTCACCGGAAGGAGAAGTCGCAACTGCAAAAGTTATTTTCGAATGTAGAGTATACGGCAGTTTCCGCCCTGGCAGACCAAAGAAGAGATGATGAGACAACTTCGGACACAGACTCCTGCAACTTTCAAATTAAGAAGGTGACCGAATTTCCTAGAGAGAGCTGATCCGTCAACGTGTAAAGAAGATAGCCCCAACGCGACCCACGAGGACACTCAGGACATAAGTATGTAAGTAATTAAATCCCCCTTCCAGCCAACTAAGTAAAAGTATGAAAAATAAGCTCTGAAATAAAAACTGCCTAATTAACATAAAATAATTAGAAATTATTTCAAAATAGCAACTGCTTTTGTATATATGTACCTTAGGAGCAAAGGTTATTTGCAAAAAACATTTTTGGAAATTTCGAAAAAAACTCAAAATACTAATGCTTTTCTAGAACTGGCGGGGTGCTTAAAAATCTTAGAAAGCTGTTTCAGAGCTCATTTAAAAGCAAGTACTTGAATCCATATGCTTAGCATAAAATTTTCTTAGAAGCACCATAGTGAGGCGGCATATGGTGACAAAATTTGTGACTGTTTGTATTGTATAACTTTGAAATCTTCTTGACCGAAAATCCCCAACCTTGTACCTTCTCCTTGAATGCCTCCCCATTCTCTTTCACGTAATAGATTGAAAAATGACGTTTTGAAAAACATTACCAAGACAACAATGTTTAGTCACAATTCCAAACTTATTCAGAGATAATAGTAAATACTATCCTTAAAGTAAATAGTAAATAGTAAAAAGTAAATAGTAAATAGTTCTTCAAAAGTAAAGGCAAAGCGCAAATATAAGAAATTCTTGAATTATGAAGTCGTTCATCAAGATTCAATGGATAGCCCCTTAAGTCGACAACCTTCAATATGATAGACACCTGCCAGACGAAAAAGCTTCGTCGGATTGAAGGGCTTCGGTGGGATGAATTTGTGAGCAACGCAAGGTTACTTACGCCCATCTCCCAAGTGCCGTTCTCCATTCAGATATCACAGCGCACTCTCAGATGGCTTGGACACCTCCTACGTGTGCCGACGACAACCCCAGCCAGAATAATTGATTATTTCGATCCAAAAGATCATGGCTGGTCCCCCGAGGGGCAGACCCCAGACCAGGTGGAAAGATAGTCTCAATAAATTCCTGGAGATGGCCAACATTGCTGTCGACGAGGCCCCAATCTTAGCACAAAACCGGTCAGCCTGGAGGAGCAGAGTTAAGACACTTTTTACACCACCCCCAACGCGGCAGGAGCCCTAAGTCAAGTCAAGTAAATCAAGGTTTCTTTCGTTCAGAGACTTTAATTGATACCCTGAAAACAATATCAGTAGATCAAGAAACAAAAGGAATATTTCACACAAAGAATCAATATAACTATTTTTTTTGCAAAACTTTGTCCCAAATAAGATCCATTGAGTCTACCTCGTCAAATTTAAGAATTAATTTGATCTGAACACCAAATATTTCTTCTGAAAGATGAATCCCTTAAGCTGTTAATTTTTACCCATTTCCATACCTAAAATGTTATTCCCTTTCATCAACCTGGATTCGAAAAGTACCTTTTGCTTTAGCTCAGTATCCCATTCCACATTCTCTGAAAGGCTCAACTTAACACCCTTAGTCATTCCTGAGACATTTTACACACGCCGTTTGACAACCTTGCTATAAATAGTGAGTTTAGATATTTTTCAGTATCCCAATCGATATTCCATAAAAAGTTCAACTTCATACCTCACCTGTTCTTGAAATACTACAACTGCAAAAAATTGATGACCTGAATGGTAATTATGTCATTGGATTTAGTTATACGTTCCCACCAACCTTGCCTGAAAGTTTCAACTTAATAACCATAGCTGCTCGTAAGATATTGCGTATACACCATTTTGACAACCAAGATACGCTTAGTATCTTTTGATTTTGTTCAATATCCTGTTGAAATATCCTGTTTGCCTCGACTTAGCTGCTTCTGATTTGTTGCAGGTGTAATCTTTTGACAACTTGAATTAACACAGTATACTTTGATTTAGTTCTATATAATCCCTAAACCTCCCCTGATATTTTCAGACTAATACCGCAAGCCATTCTTGAGATATTGTTGAGTGGCCACAACAAAATGCTGCGGCTTTGTCTACCTTTAGCTGCTCTTAATGTATCACCGATAGTGCCATTTTAAGAGCAATGGCTCACTTAATATCTCTTTGATTAATCCAATATTCTACTCCTCATTCTCCAATATTTTTGACTTAATAACGCTTAGACGTTTCTTATACATTACAAGTGGTTCCTTTCGGTGACCTTGATTCTCATAGTGTCTTATGCAGTTGTTCAATACTCTCCTCACCATTCTTTGAAAGTTCCAACTTAATACACTTAGAAGTTCCTGGGACAATTCAGAAGGGCCCTTTTGCACATAATTTCTCTTGTATTAGTTCAACGTTCGCCGAAAATTTGAACTTGATATTTTTGCCATTTCTGGGATATTTTAGAGTCGCTCTTTTGACACCTTGGGGGCGCATACTGTTTTTGATATAGCTCATCATGCCCTGAGTGTTTCAACATAATACTTTTACTAGTTTCCGATATATTTTAGATGTGCCCTTTTGACCATTTGGATGAATACAGTGCCTTTTGATTTAGCTAAACATCCCTCTTTCCCAAGTATTCCCTGAAAGTTTCATCCTTAGTATATTAGCCGTTCCTGAGGTATTACAGATACGAATGTTAACAACACGTATGAATATACATTAACGGAAAAACTTTGTTTGTTTGTGAAGGAGCCAGTGAAACAAGTGCACGAGACGTGATGCTTTGGTTTCTGCCTAGATTATAATCTACCCAGATCGAAAACCGCAAGAGGACTTGAAGCTATTCGACACTTAAGGGCTAGGCACACGTAGCTGATTTCGGGAACCGATTTCAGCAAGGGTGTATTCCACGTCAAGTGATTATAATTAATGATGCTAAGAGGCGGGGCTTAGTGATGTTTTTCGGTGATTAATCATCATTAGTTATGATTAATTGACGATAATCATTAAATACAATTAATTACATGCCTAAAGCTCTAAATTTCTAGTACATTCCTTGTCTAGAAAGTAATTAATGATGATTAATCACCGAAAAACGTCACTAAGCCCCGCCTTTTACCATCATTAATTATAATCACTTGACGTGGAATACACCCTTGCTGAAATCGCTTCCTGAAATCAGCTACGTGTGCCTAGCCCTTTAAGGATTTTTTACCACCGCAAATTTTATTACTTTTATAGAACGCATTAGTCCACCCGTATATTTCATATGGATGTGTGATATGATCAAGCCACTTTTGTTCAGGTTTTAAACCAGCACAAAATCTTCAAAACAAAGCCATATGACTTAGTGGTAGATACTTGGAAGAAGGTAATTACTCTAAGGCATGTTTTGATAAACTTACATTGCTTAATGCTTACATTGCATAAAGCTTAATGTTGTGCAACTTCGAGACTACCAACCATGAATATTCTCGCGTCAGTGTCAGAAGTGTATCAGTCCAGGTATGTTTCATGTTTTTATTTCAGAGAGAAAAAAATCCCTTAATAGTTATTTTACCCTCCATGCTGACAATCTAGTCACTGAATACAATAGTGGACATAGAACAGGTCATTCTGTCAGATATCTAAGTCCCAAGGTTTGGAATACTTTTTCAGAGAGCATTCAGGTGGCTGTGCGCCTTGGATATTTAAGAGAAAAATGAAAAACTTTCTTTTGGGTCTTGGCTCATAGATTTTTTTTCTTTTTCTTTTTCTTTTTTTTCTTTTTTGGTCATAATTTGGTTAATTTTTTCCTTTTTTTGTTTGTTCTGTTCGTATATTAAGCATTTGTTATATATATGGTCACCCAGTATCAAGTGCTTTCATGTCTTTCTTTGTGCAGCCACTTTGACTAATGTTATGTTCTATGTCATTTTGTAATCAAAAGAATTGAACTGAAATTGAACTATAATGTCTTTTGATTGTGTTCAACAATTCCTAGATATTCAATAAAAATTCCAACACATTATACTTAATCGTTCCAAAGATATCACAGATGTCCCCTTTTGACAAGTAGGATGAAAATACCGTCTTTTACTTTAATTCGATACCCCAAAAAGATGCACTGAAACTTTCAACCTCTTACCCTTAGCTGTTTCTGAGATGTTGCGTTTGCGCTCTTTCGATAATTTGGATACGCGTAATTATGTCTTTTGATTTAGTCTTAAATCCCCTTCAGCTTTTCTTGAAAGTTTCAAATTATTACCCTAAGCCCTACCTGGGATATTGCATATGTTTTATTCAGACATCCTAGAACCACTTAAGTCTTTTGATTTAGCTCAATATCTCCTATACATTCTCCAAAAATTTCCGAATTTACATATTCGCCTTTTCATAGGCAGCGCGCTAGCGGTGCCTAAGTAAAGAACTATGTGGGCACAATGTGTTTTTTTTGTTTTTTTTTTCTCCATACCCGGGCACTTTGTATCGAAGGAGTTGTCGTAGAAACCTCAAAAAGAGCTTATTCGATTGGAAATTGGAGTGGCTAGTGCCCTTTTTATTAGTTGAAAGTGATTGGAGGCCAACTAGCCCCCCCCCCCACACCCATCATTCCCCCAAAACTCATCCAATCAAAATTTTGAGATAGCCATTTTGTTCATCGTAGTTGATTTCCAGATAGAAATATGTTTTTGAGGAGGACACTCCCCCACAACCCTCAGGGCAGGATTTTAAGTTATGCCCTGGGGGCATATAAAGTTTTTATAGAAGGCGATGTCGTAGAAATTTCAAAAAAAGCTCATTCGATTGGAAATTCAAAGGGCTAGTGCCCTTTTTAATAGTAAAAAGTGATTGGAGGGCAACTAGCCCCCCCCCGCACGCACCCTTCCCCCAAACACATCCAATAAAAATTTTGAGATAGCCATTTGTTGAGCGTAGTTGATTTCCTGCGAGAAAACACATTTCTGAGGAGGACAATCCCCCACAACCCTCAGGGGAAGGATTATAAGTTATGCCCTGGGGGCATTGAAGGTTTTATTGAAATCTTTGTCGTAGAAACTTGAAAAAGGGCTCATTCAATTTGAAATTCAAAGGGCTAGAACCCTTTTTAATAGTCAAAAGTGATTTGAGGGCAACTAACCCCCCTTTCACGCCCACCTTATCCCTGGACACCCCCCACAACCCTCAGTGCAAGGATTATAAGTTATGCCCTGGGGGCATATAAGGTTTTTATTGAAATATTTGCCTTAGAAACTTGAAAAAGGGCTCATTCGATTTAAAATTCAAAGGGCTAGTACCCTTTTTAATAGGGCAACTACCTCCCCTCTCACGCCCACCTTTTCCCCAAACACATCCAATCACAATTTTTAGATAACCATTTTATTCAACGTAGTTGAAAGTTCTGGAAATTAGGTCTTTAAGGATAACAACCACTCCCCCACAGCCCTCAGGGCAAGGGTCGTAAGTTATGCCCTGGGGGCATATAAATTTTTTATTGAAAGCGTTGTCGTAGAAACTTCAAAAGGGCTCATTCAATTGGGGATTGAAAGGGCTAGTGCCATTTTTAAAAGTTGAAAGTGATTGGATAGCGACTAACGCCCCTCTTACGCCCACCATATTCCCAAACACATCCAATCAAAATTTTGAGATATCCATGTTGTTCAACGTAGTTGAAAGTTCTGGAAATTAGGTCTTTTAGGATGACAACCCCCTCAGAACCCTCAGTGCAAGGGTTGTAAGTTATGCCCTGGGGGCGTTAAAGTGTTTATCGAAAGTTGTTATAGAAATTTCAAAAAGGGCTCATTTGATTGGAAATTGAAATTGCCCTTTTTAATAGTAAAAAATGAGGGGAGAGTAATTAACCCTCCTCTTACGCCCACCATTTCCCCAAAAACATTTAATCAAAGCTTAGAGATAGCCATTTTGTTCAACATAATTGAAAGTTCTGGATATTATGTATTTAAGGATGACAAACCCCCGAGAGCCCCAAGGGCAAAGGTTGTAGCTTGTGCCCTGGGGGCATATAAGATTTTATAGATAGAGTTGTCGTAAAACTTCAAAAGGGGCTCATTCAATTCAAAATTGAGAGGGCTAGCGCCCTTTGCAATAGTCGAAAGTGATTGAAGCGTAACTAACCTCCGCCTCACACCCACCATTCCTCCAAACACATCCAATCAAAATTTTCCGATAGTCATTTTGTTCAACGTAGTAGAAAGTTCTGGAACTTAGGTCTTTGAGAAAGACCTTAGGGTAAGGGTTTTAATTTATGCCCTGGGGACATATAAGGTGCTTATAGAGAGCGTTGTCGTTTCAAAAAGTGTGAATTCGATTGGAAATCAAAAGGCCTAGTGCCCTTTTTAATAGTCGAAAGTGATTGGAAGGCTTGACATTTTTATAGTAAAGATCGATGTGGCTATAATGTATTATTTCTTGTTGTTGTTGTTGTTCAGATCAGGGCACTTCGTATCGAAGGAGTTGGCGTGGGAAATTCGAAAATGGCTCATTCGATTGAAAATAGAAAGGGCTGATGCCCTTTTTAATGGTCGAAAGTGATTGGAGGGCAACTAGTCCCCCTTCTACTCCCACCCTCCCATTTGCCCATTATGTTTAAAAACTAAATGTTGCCTTAAGATTAAATCAAAATGCACTGTGATAATGCTAATTCCCAATAAGGCATCTCAGCAGTATCTCAAGAACGACTGAGAGTATTATGTTCAAACTTTCAGGGATACTTCTGCTCTTAAAATTTAACCAAATCAAAATAGCGTAAGTGTATCCAACCTATCAAAGAAAGTAAACAGATTTTTTTTGTGAATGGTATCAAGTAATCCATTTCAGGTCAACTAGAGGAGGTATGAAACTAAATTAAACAGTACTATTTGTAACCAGATTTTTAAAGGGGTGTATGTTGTTAAAAATTGCTGAAAATTTTTCTCCAGCATACAAATAGCCGGCCAAACTATAAAGTCTTAAAAAACGAAAAGATTTAAAGTATTATTTTCTTTTTCCCTGAAAAGACTATATCAATATAAAACGAACAGAAATTAATTAAAAAAACATTTTTCTACAAAATAAGTTTTCAAAGAAAAGTAAAGAACTCCATTAAACAAAAAATTAGCAAAAATAAAATCAAATAATCTACCAAGCGTGAAACTACCACAAATCAGCATCGATAAATAAATGAAACCCAAAACGAACAGAAATTAAAATAAACAAGTGAGTCTTCAGTAAAGTGCAAATTTTGTTCTAGCCTTGGGAAGGCATGGGGTTTTGCGCCCAACTTATGTTAATTTCTGCTTGTTTTGAGTTTGACTCGGTTATTTATTGTAATTTCTGTTCGTTTTGGGTTTCATTTATTTATCGATGCTGATTTGTGGTAGTTTCACGCGTGGTAGATTATTTGATTTTATTTTTGCTCTTTTTATGTTTAATGGAATTCTTTACTTTTCTTTGAAAAACTTATTTTGTAGAAAAAGTATTTTTAATTAATTGACAACAAAAAGGTGAATACGTAATTACATATTCTCCTTCCACCAACAGTTGGAAGTTTCAACTTAAAGACCTTAACCGTTCCTGGGATATATTAAAAATACACTCTTTTGAGCGTATATATATTATATTGAGATATTACGAATAACGTTTACGCACATGGTTTATTTTTTATTTAGTTCAAAATCCCCATCAATATTCTTTGTAAGAATCAAATTAATACCCTTAGCAATTCTTGTCATTTAAAGGTATACACTTTGAAAAATCAGGATAAAAACAGTCTCAATATCCCTTTCAATATTCTCTGATTTTTTTTCAACTTAACACCTTTATCCGTTGTTAAGGTATTACAAAGATACCCTTTTCACAAACTGAATGTACAGATTTTCATTTGATTCAGTTAAAGTACGCTAAATATTTTAATTTAATATCCTTTGTTTTGTCAACGATATTGAAAACATTCCATTTTAAAACATTGATGTGTGCAGCGTCTTCTGATTTAGCTCAGCATCCCCCTCAACATACCCTGAAAGCTTCAACGTGATGCCATTGGCCGTTTCTGATATATCAAAACGCATTTTTACAACTTGGATGTACACAGTGGCTCATGATTTAGTTCAACATACCCTGAAAGATTCAACCTAATACAGGTGAGTTATTCCTCAGATTTAGTGCCGGATTAGGTTTTTCTTGGGAGACGGGCACATAATATACATTTTACTGTCCCCTGCTTCACAGTCAATAGCCTACTGTAAATTTTTGTTTAGAGGGAAAGTTGAATGTATTTGCTAGGAAAAATATTTATTTTTTACATACATGTTTATTTTTTATAAGAGCTGGTTTCAAAAACATGAAGGAAAATAAAATAAAAAAAAGAAATGTGATTAATAGAAATTTTCTATATATTATAAAGTAAGAATTCTTTTTTTAGTGGTTTCTTTTTTTAGGGCTTTTTATGGGACTATTGTGCGTGTGTGAGAAGGGGGGGGATATTATGCAGTGTGAGAGCGGTGAATATTACGTTTGGAAGGAAATTAAATTTGGAAATTAAATGGCAGTACTCTTTTGCTACTACATATCAGAAGAGCCGTGACCCTATGGTGATAACATTTCCTTCAAAAAAGAGGAGCCAAAAGATAAGTGGAGCCAAAAGAGGAGCCAAAAGAGGAGCCAAAGAGGAGCCAAATAAAAAGAGGAGCCAAAAGAGGAGCCAAAAAAGAGGAGCCAAAAGAGGACTACAACAAATCAAACAAAGCAAAAATTCAAGGAAAAAAAACACAACACATTACTGAGTAGAATGCATCAAATCAAAGTAATGAAAATGGTAAGATCTCAAGCTTTTTTACATTTTGGTAACAAAAAGTAAAAAGCTTATATATAGGCTATAGATAATATTTTCAGATTTATGATAAAAATTATCACTTTAGTTCTTAGCTATTTCCGAAAGAAATTGGAGAATTACCAAACATTAGTCCAGTCAGGCTAGGCAAAATGTAGCAAGAATCTCGGAACTTGAGAAAGTCAGCTATAAACTCGAACAATCTTTATTGTGACATCCTAAAGCTTGTCTCAAAGCAGGGCCGTACCCGGAATTTTTTTTTGGAGTGGGTTTTACTAAAAAAAATTTAGAGGGGGTTTTACACCAAAAAAACCTCAAAAAACGCATACAAAACTTATTTATATCCATTTTTGTTTCGTTTTTACGAGTCACGACAAACATTTTTTTTTTGGGGGGGGGGATGGAATTCAAAACCCCTAACCCCCTCCCCGGATACGGCCTTGTCTCAAACCCTGCCTGTCGTAGGGTGGTTGTGACTGCCTATTTCAAAGGTAAAAGGTAAAAATATCGATGTTTTGCAAGTTTTTTGTAACTCGTTTCCTTTAGGTTTTTTGTTATTTCTATTTATTATATATTCCAGAGGACAAAATTATATTGTAGAGAACTAAAGACAGGATTTGAGCAGTTAGGAAACTTTTATTCGCCTGTTTTACTGACATTGACTCTTTTAAGCGCTAAATGTGAACAAAATAAAACTGTGGGTAGAGCAATGATTATGTTAACGTTGCCTGGGAACAATTAGTGTTAATTTTTGTTACTTAAAGCTTACCTCTTTTATTTAAAACTGTTTCAGCAGAGAACAACGACATTCGTATTACTTCCATAGCAACTAATCCTACATCAAACGGAATAAAACGGCATCAAAAGGTTGGCCGAAACCCACTAAATCAGACAAACTATAGGGGGCACTGTCGAAATTCGCAAGAGTAAACTATGAAAGACGCCGTTTTTTGTATTTTCACTAGGAAATAAATCAGCCCTTCCCTTGATTTCTGAAAATACCTTTTTTTGTGTCGTCATTAAAAAAAAGTCACTCAACGTATTCGTGAATTAGTCCCCCCCCCCCTGGGCACTTAAAATTACTAACAGGGGTTCTACCTAGATTACCTGTCTAGATGGGCAGAAAACAACCGTTGAAGCGTTACCCATGCCCATTACATCGCTCTTTTATCCCAATACACAAATATACCCTTAAAATACTACAGGAACGAAAGGCCAGAGACCACTAAAAATGTGTGATTATGCTTGACAAAACACCAGCGCATTACGATTTAGAGAATTCTAAACATTGAATTATTTGTTTTTTGGAAAGTTATTTTTCAATTCACTCTCTAGCCTGTTTTGTTGCTCCCTCCTGCCCCCCAAGATACGACTCTGATTAGGTATTGCAGGCACGCCCTTTTGAAAACTTAGATGCACACTGTTATTTTTTACAACTCAACATCCACCTCAACATGCACTGAAAGTTTGAAACTGTTGCCCTTAACCTTTACTTAGATATAGCAGATACGCCCTTTAGACAATACTGGATTCAAATAGCGTCTTTTGATTTAGCCTTACGTTTCCTTCAACACACCCCGGAAGTTCGAACTTAATACCCTTAACCCTTTTGAAGACTCATGACCAAATATTTTCCGCTTTCCCAATAACAAAACCTGTGCATAAACAGTGGGCAACCAGCATGATTTAGAACCATTTCTCCAGGGCTTGTCATCCCCAGAGGTATACTTATTAAAGTTTTTAAGTATCAAACAGTTCGTGGTAACGAACTGTAAGTAAGGAGCGACCCGGCTCAATGGTAACCGAAACTCTAGAAAACGGGTTTTTGATACCAATAGATATATCAAAAGAATCAGATTTCAATGCTGATTTCAAATATATAACTTTCATCAAGTTTAGTGCTACCCATCAAAAGTTACGCGCCTGAGAAAATTTGGCTGATTTTCAAAAAAAGGGGGAAAGACCCCCTAAAAGTTATAGAACCTTAATGAAAATCACACCATCATATTCAGCGTATCAGAGAACCCTACTGTAGAGTTTTCAAGCTCCTATCTACAAAAATGTGGAATTTTACATTTTTTGCCAGAAGAAAGATCACGGATGCGTGTTTATTTGTTTTTTTTTTTTCCCAGGGGTGATCGTATCGACCCAATGGTCCTAGAATATCGTGGGAGGGCTCATTGGAACGGAAATTAAAAGTTCTAGTTCCCTTTTTAAGTGACCAAAAAAATGGAGGGCAACTAGGCCCCCTCCCACGCTTATTTTTTTCCCAAAGTCACCCGATCAAAATTTTGAGATAGCCATTTTGTTCAGCATGGTCGAAAATATTATAAATATGTCTTTTAGGGTGACTTAATCCCCCGAAGTTCTCAGAGGGAGGGCTAAAAGTTATGAACTTTACCCAATGTTAACATATAGTAATGGTTATTGGGAAGTATACAGAAGTTTTCAGGAGGTTTTTTTTCTGGTAGTGGGAGGGAAGGGTGGGTTGGTGGTTATGTTGGAGGATCTGTTCATGATGGAAGTTTTCATGGGGGAAGGGAAATTGCCATGAAGGGGGCGCCGGACTTGCCAGCATTATTTATTGGTTATTGGGAAGTATACAACCATTTTCAGGAAGGATTTTTTCTGGGGGGGGGCTAGAGGAGGGGGTTACTCTGGAGAATATTTCCGTGGAGTATGTTTCTTTGGGGTAAGAGACATTTCTATGAAGGGGGCGCCGGATTTCCAAGCATTAGAAATTAAATCGATCATTAGACGATCAGAAATTAAATAAAAAAAACAAGTTTTTTCAACTGAAATGTAAGAAGGAATATTAGAACTTAAAACGAACAGAAATTATAACGTATGTGAGGGGGTTCTCCCCCAAGTCAATACCTCGCTCTTTACGCTACAGTTTTTTTTAGTGCTTTCAAAAGAGCTATCTATTCTAATTAAACGGCCTTTGTGATTCAGGGGTTTGTGAATCAAAATTTTTTTTAACTTTTAACGTAAAGAGCGTGGTATTGACTAAGGGGAGAACCCCTTCATATACGTAACAACATATACGTAATAAAAAACAATAAAAAAACAAGCGATACGGCTAATTAGTAATCGAAACTTTTAAAAACGAAATTTTGATGTCAATAAATGTATCAAAAGAATGTGTTTATAATGCTGATCCTAAATATATAAATTTTATTAAGTTTAGTATTACTCATCAAAGGCTACGAGCCTGAGAAAATTTACTCGATTTTTTAAAGAGGGGGAAAACATCCCCTACAAGTGAAAGAATTTTAATGAAAATCACACCGTCAAAATTCAGCGTATCAGAAAACCCTATTACATAGGTTTCAAGCTCATATCTGCAAAAATCTGCAACTTTGTATTTTTTGCCAGAAGAAAAATATACGAATATAGAAGTTAGTTACGTAAGTTAATTTGTAAAGACATCCATTTAGCAAAAGAAAAGTAAAATTTTTATGCAAATAAAAGCTGCATTAACTAAAAAACGATCAGAAATTAAATAAAAAAAACAAGTTTTTTAAACTGAAAGTAAGGAGCGACATTAAAACTTAAAACGAACAGAAATTATTCCGTATATGAAAGGGGCTGTCACCTCCTCAACGCCTCGCTCTTTATGCTAAAGTTTGACTCTGTCTCACAACTTTATTTTTTAAAACAATAAAAAACTTTAGCGTAAAGAGTGAGGCGTTGAGGAGGAGACAGCCCCTTTCATATACGGAATAATTTCTGTTCGTTTTAAGTTTTAATGTCGCTCCTTACTTTCAGTTTAAAAAACTTGTTTTTTTATTTAATTTTGAACAGAACGGCTAAATCACCAATCTTAAAGTGGCTCTTTAGGAGATTGGGGACAAGCAGAAGAGATTGGGACAAGCAGAGGAGATTGGGACAAGCAGAGGAGATTGGGGAGAGCACAGGAGGGGCCGATGGCCCACCAATCTCTTTTGACTCTTTTAAATTTGTTTTCTCTTTTGAATAGGGAATTAGAGCTTAAACATAATTTGCACTTTACTGAAGAAATAAAAATGTTTTTACTTTTATAACTTTAATAAATCAAATAATATTAACATTTTGATTAATAAATATCAGTATATGTATATTAAACTGACAATGCACATTCATTTGCATTTTTTCAGTAACATGCAAATTATGTTCTGACCTTGGGAAGGCATAGGGGTTTTGATCCCTACTCATGTTAATTTCTGCTCATTTTGAGTTCGACTCGGTTATTTGTCGTAGTTTCTGTTCGTTTTGGGTTTCATTTATTTATCGATGCTGATTTGTGGTAGTTTCACGCTTGGTAGATTATTTGATTTTATTTTTCCTCATTTTTGGTTTAATGGAGTTCTTTACTTGTCTTTGAAAAAACTTATTTTGTGGAAGAAGTTTTATTAATTAATTTCTGTTCGTTTTATATTGACATAGTCTTTTCGGGGAAAAAGAATATAATACTTTAAACCTTTTCATTTTTTAAAAATTTATAGTTTGACCTACTATTTTTATGCTGGAGAAAAATTTTCAGCAATTTTTAACAACATACACCCTTTTAAAAATCTGGTTACAAATAGTAATGTTTAATTTAGTTTCATACCTCCTCTAGTTGTCCTGAAATAGAAAACTTGATACCATTCTTAAATCAATCTGTTTACTTTCTTTGATAGCTTGGATACACTTACGCTATTTTGATTTGGTTAAATTGTAAGAGCCGAAGTAGCCCCGACAGTTTGAACATAATACCCTCAGTCGTTCTTGGAAGATTGCTGAGATGCCTTATTGGGAATTAGCATTAACACAATGCATTTTGATTTAATCTTAAGGCAACATTTATTTTTTAAACATAATGGGCAAATGGAGGGTGGGCTTGGGAGGTGGGCTAGTTTCCCTCCAATCACTTTCGACTATTAAAAAGGGCTTTAGCCCTTTCTATTTTCAATCGAATGAGCCCTCTTCAAAGGTCTAAAGACAACTCCTTCGATACGAATTACCCTTGTCTAAACAAAAAAAAAAAAAGAAAAAAAAAAATAATAAGACATTGTACCCACATCGATCTTTACTATAAAATATGAAGCCTTCCAATCACTTTCGACTATTAAAAAGGGCACTAGCCCTTTCAATTTCCAATCAAATTAGCCCTTTTTGGGTTTCTAAGACAACGCTTTCTATAAACACCTTATATGCCCCCAGGGCATAAATTACAACCATTACCCCGAGGGCTGTGAGGGAGTTGTCATCCTCAAAGATTTGATTTCCAGAACTTTCAACTACGTTGAAAAAATTGCTATATCAAAATTTCTATTGGATGTGTTTGGGGAAATTGTGAGCGTGAGAGGGGGGTTATATCACTTTCGACTATTAAAAAGGACACTAGCCCTTTCAATTTCTAATCAAATGAGCCCTTTTTGAAGTTTCTATGAAAACACTTTCTATAAAAAACCTTATATGCCCCAGGGCATAACTTACAACCTTTGTCCTGAGGGCTGTGAGGGGTTTTCATCCTCAAACACATAATTTTCGGACCTTTCAACTACGTTGAACAAAATGACTATTTAAAAATTTTCATTGGATGTGTTTGGGGAAATTGTGCGCGTGAGAGGGGGGTTACTTGCCATCAAATCACTTTCGACTATTAAAAAGGGCACAAGTCCTTCTAGTTTCCAATCAAATGAGCCCATTTTGAAGCTTCTACAACATAACTATCGATAAAAAACCTTAAATGCCCCCAGGGAATAACTTACGACCTTTGCCCCGAGGGCTCTGGGAGGGTTATCATCCTCAAAGACCCAATTTCTAAAACTTTTAACTACGTTGAACAAAATGGCTATCTAATAATTTTGATTGGATATGTTTTGGGAAAAGGTAGGCGTGAGAAGGGGGGTAGTTGCCCTCAAATTATTTTCGACTATTAAAAAGGGCATTAGCCCTTTTCATTTGCAATCGAATGAGCCCTTTTTCAAGTTTTTATGACAAAGCTTTCAATAAAAAACCTTATATGCCCCCAGGGCATAACTTACAACCCTTACCCTGAGGGCCGTGGGGGGAATGTCATCCTCTTATATATAATTTCCGGACCTTTCAACTACTTTGAATATAATGGCTAACTCAAAATTTTGATTGGATATGTTTGGATAAATGGTGGGCGTGGAACGGGTGTTAGTTACCTTCCAATCACTTTCGACTATTAAAAAGGGCCCTAGCCATTTCAATTTCCAATCAATGAGCCCTTTTTGAAGTTTCTACGACATTGCTTTCTATAAAAAAAAACTTTATATGCCCCCAGGGCATAACTTACAACCCTTGCCCTGAGGGCTGTGGGGGGGGGAGGTTTTCATCCTCAAAGATCTAATTTCAAAAACTTTCAACTAAGTTGAACAGAATGGCTATCTCAAAATTTTGATTGGATGTGTTTGGAGAAAGGGTGGGCGTGAGATGGGGGTTATTTGCCCTCCAGTCACTTTCGACTGTTAAAAAGGGGACTAGCCCTTTGAATTTCCAATCAAACGAGCCTTTTTTGAAGTTACTACGACAACACTTTCTATAGAAACCTTATATGCCCCCAGGGCATAACTTGTAATCCTTGCCCTGAGGGATGTGGCAGAGTGTCCTCCTCAAGAACAAAGTTTCTATTTGGAAATCAACTACGCTGAACAAAATAGTTATCTAAAAATTTTGATTGGGTGTGTTTTGGAAATGGTAGGCGTGGAAGGGATGTGAGCTGCCTTTAGATCACTTTTAACTATTAAAAAGGGCACAAGCCACTCCAATTTCCAATCAAATGAGCCCTTTTTGAAGTTTCTACGACAACTCCTTCGATACGAAGTGCCCTGGTATGGAAACCAAAAAAAAAGGAAAAACAATAATACATTGTGCCAACACCGTTCTTTACTTAGGCAGTGCTATTGCGCTGCCTATGATAAATGGCTCTTTTTAAAAGTGCTAAAAAACCCTTTAGCGTAAAGAGCAAGGGATTGAAGAGGGGGCGACCCCCTTTATATACGTAATCATTTCTTTAATGTTGTTCCTTACTTTCAGTTGAAAAAAACTTGTTTTTTTTTTATTTAATTTCTAATTGGCTTTTAAAATAATACTGGAAAATCCGGCTCCCCCTCCATGGAAAATTTCCTTCTTCCTTGAAAAATTATTCCATGGAAAGGTCTTCCCACGTATCCCCCCCCCACGCCCCATCTGAAAAATCATCCCTGAAAACGTCTGTATACTTCCCAATAATCAATACTATATGTAAGCAACTGGCAAAGTTCATAACTTGCAGCCCTTTCCCTGGGAACTGTGAGGAGTTAACTCATCCCCACAGACATCGTTATTGGATTTTTCTACTATGCTGAACAAAATAGCTATCTCCAAATCTTGATTAGGTGATTTTGGGGAAAATGAGCGTAGGAGGGGGCTAGCTGCCCTCCAATATTTTTGGTCACTTAAAAAAGAACGCTAGAAACTTTGATTTCTGGTCAAAGGAGCCCTCTTCCGATCATCCACGATCATTGGTTCGATATGATCACCCCTGGAAAAAAAAATAACCACAAAAACAAATAAACACGTATCTGTGATATTTCTTCTGGAAAAAGTGCAAAATTCCGCATTTTTGTACATAGGAGCTTCGACAAACACAGAAATGTCACGTGTAAATTTATAGGTAAAACTTCTTAAGATGCCTGTGCATGAATTATAAAGCGATAATTTTGTTCGTTTTAACTTTGAACTTTGTTCTTCAGTTTTTTCAGAATCACTTTGCTTTTTTTAAAACTAATAAAAGTAAAGAGCAACAATGCAACTTAAGACAAACATACATTTATTTTTAATCAAACAGTTCGTGGTAACGAACTGTAAGTAAGGAGCGACCCGGCTCAATAGTACCCAAAATTCTAAAAAAAGAAATGTTGATACAAATAGGTACATCAAAAGAATCGGTATTTCATGCTGATTTTAAATATATAAGTTTAATCAAGTTTAATCCTATCCATCAAAAGTTACGAGTTTGAGTTTTAAAGTTGGACTCTCTCTCTCACAATTTTTTTTTTTTTTTAATTAACAACTTTAACGTATAGAGCGGGACGTTGAGGAGGGGACAGCCCCTTTCATATACGGAATAATTTCTGTTCATTTTAAATTTTAATGTCACTCTTTACTTCAGTTAAAAAAAACTTGTTTTTTCAATTTAATTATTTCAAAAGGATCCAACAAGAAAAAATTGAACAAAACTTCATATTCATCGAACTCTCCAAAAAGTTCTCTTTTGAATGAAGGATCTTCTGAAATTTATTGCCCCCATTTGTTACGGTTTTGGTCAAGAGATCATAGAATATGAAAGAAAGAAACTCTAAAAGCAGTCTCTGTGAACTGAGTTGAAAATTATTCCTTGGTACTAAGAGAAACCTTTGAAAAGGGGGAAATAAGGGAAAAGAATGAATTATTTTTAGAAAAAAGGAGACGGAATGCTCCAGATTGACAGGATGAATATTATTTTATTTGAAGTAATATGCACATCATACTTCAATGATTAAAAATAAGTAAAACCATTTTTGTGTTATTTTTCAAGAATTGCTTGAAGAAACTATTCTATTTTTGCTTGATTCTGTCCTATTCTATCAATTGCTTGAAGAACTACCCAATGATGTATTGCTTTCATCAAACAGTTCGCGGTAACGAACTGTAAGTAAGGAGTGACCCGGCTCAATAGTAACCGAAACTCTAAAACACGGAATTTCGATACCAATTGATACATCAAAAGAATCGGATATTTATGCTGATTTCAAATATATGTTGCATCAAGTTTAGTCTTACCCATCAAAAGTTATGAGCCTGAGAAAATGTTCCATATTTTTGAAAAAAGGGGAAAATTTCCCCTAAAGTCATAGAAACTTAATGAAATTCAAACCATCAAGTTCAGCGTATCAGAGAACCCTACTCTATTCAAGCTTCTATCTGTAAAAACGGGGAATTTTGTGTTTTTTACCAGAAGAAAGATCAAGAACGGGTGTTTATTTATTTTTTTTTTAGTTTTTTTTTCCTCAGGGGTGATCGCATCAACCCATTGGTCCTAGAATATTGAGAGAGGGCTTATTACAAAGAAAATTAAAAATTCTAGTACCCTTTTTAAGTGACCAAAAAATTGGAGGGCAACTAGGCCCCTCCCCACGCTCATTTTTTCTCAAAGTCATCTGATCAAAAGTTTGATATAGCCATTTTGTTCAACATAGTCGAAAAATCTAATAGCTATGTCTTTGAGGATAACTTAATCCCTCACAGTCTCGAGGGGAATGGCTGCAAGTTAAGAACTTTGCCCATTGTTTACATATAGTATTGATTATTGGGAAGTATACAGACGTTTACAGGGGGGATTTTTTCTGGTGGGAGGGGGTCGGGGGGGGGGGGGGAGGGGAATACGTAGTAAAATTTTTCCGCTGAGGAAATTCTCATGAAAAGGGACATTTCTATTAAGGGGGCGCTGTTATTTTTCAGTATCATTCTGAAAGTATTATGCAGTATGCTTTTTCAGTATTATTTAACAAACGATCAGAAATTAAATAAAAAACACGTTTTTTTTTAACTGAAAGTAAGAAGCAACGTTAAAACTTAAAACGGACAGAAATTATTACGTATACTAAGGGGGGTCACACCCTTGTCAATACCTCGCTCTTTACGCTAAAGTTTTTTTAGTAGTTTCAAAAGAGCTATTTATCAAAGGTTGCGCAATAGCGCTGCCTAAGTCAAGAACGATGTTGGCACAATGTATTATTATTATTATTTTTTTTAGTTTCTTGGTCTTAGACCAGGGCACTTCGTATCGAAGGAATTGTCATAAAAACCTCGATAAGGGCTCATTCGATTAGAAATTGGAGTGGCTTGTGCCCTTTTTAGTAGTTGAATGTGATTGGAAGTCCACTAACACCCCTTCCACACCAAACATTTCCCCAACACATCCAAACAAATTTTGAGATAGCCTTTTTGTTCAGCGTAGTTGATTTCCCAACAGAAATTATGTTTTTGAGGCGGAAACTTCCCCACAGTCCTCAGGGCAAGGGTTGTAATTTAGGATTGTAGGTTTTTATAGAAAACGTTATCGTAGAAACTTAAAAAGGCTCGTTCAATTGGAAATTCAAAGGGCTAATGCCCTTTTTAATAGTCGAAAGTGATTGGAGGGCAACTAACCCCCCTCTCACGCCCACCTTTTCCCCCCAACAAATCCAATCAAAATTTTGAGATTTTGTTCAACGTAGTTAAAAGTTCTGAAAATTAGGTCTTTAAGGATGACACAGCCCCCCTACAGCCTTCAGGGCAAGGGTTGTTAGTTATGGCCTGGGGGCATATAAGGTTTTTTTATTGAAAGCATTGTCGTAGAAACTTCAAAAATGGCTCATTCGATTGGAAATTTAAACGGCAAGTGCTCTTTTTAATAGTCGAAAGTAATTGGAGGGCAACTAACACCCCTTCCATGCCCAAAATTTATCCAAACACATCCAATCAAAATGTTGAGATAGCCATTTTGTTCATAGTAGTTGAAAGATCCGGAAATTATATCTAAGAGGACGACACTCCCCCTAAAGTCCTCAGGGTAACGGTTTTAAGTTATGTCCTGGGGGCATATAAGGTTTTTCTTGAAAGGTTTGTCGTAGAAACTTGAAAAAGGGCTCATTCGATTGGAAATTCAAAGGGTTAGCTCCCTTTTTAATAGTCGAAAGTGATTTGAGGGCAACTAACTCATTCCTCTTACGTCAACCTTTTCCCCAAACACACCCAATCAAAATTTTTAGATAGCCATTTTGTTCAGCGTAATTAAAAGTTTTAGAAATTAGGCCTTTGAGGATGACAAACCTTTCAGAGCCCTCGGGGCAAGGGTTGTAAGTTTTGCCCTGGGGTCATGTAAGGTTTTTATAGATAGTGGTGTTGTAGTAACTTCAAAAAGGAACCATTCAACTGGAATATAGAAGGGATTATGCCCTTTTTAATAGTCGAAAGTAATTAGACAATAACTAACACCCCTCTCACACCCACCATTTCCCCAAACACATCCAGTGAAAATTTTGAGATAGCCATTTTCTTCGACGCAGTTAAAAAGTCTGGAAATTATGTTTTTGAGGAGGACACTCCCCCCACAGCCCTCAGGGCAAGGGTTGTAAGTTATGCCCTGGGGGTATATAAGGTTTTTCTTATAGAAAGCGTTGTCGTAGAAAATTCAAAAAGGAATAACTCGATTGGAAATTGAAACGGATAGTGCCCTTTTTAGTGCACTTCGAAAGTGGTTGGATGGCAAGTAACCCTCCTCTCACGCCCACCATTTCCCCAAACACATCTAATCAAAATTTCGAGACAGTCATTTTCTTCAACGTAGTTGAAATATTCGTAAATTATGCCTTTAAGGATGACAACCCCCTCACAGCCCTCAGGTCAAGGGTTGTACGGAAGTTGTGCCCTGGGGCATATAAGGTTTTTATAATAAGAGTTGTCGTAGAAACTTCAAAAAGGTCTCATTCGATTATTTATTTTTCTTATGAACAACACATTCTGTAAGTAGCCTGCAGAGATTAAAGGACTAATTTATTATACTCTATACAGAACATAATACAAATATAATTTTTAGTGTATAATTTGAATTATCTACAACAAAATACAACGAAAATATGTCAACAAAACTGGTTCAAATATACTAATTTGTGATATTTCCCAACATCTGTATAAAGCTAAATCTAAACACTTTACTGAAAGCACAAAGCAAATCCTACAAGAATACTATATTTTTCTTGTAAAGAACATACAATATGTAGCCGGCAGACATTTAAACACTAATTTATCATGCTCTGTACAGATCATAATACATAGGCTATATAACGTTTAGTATACAATATTAAATATCTACAGCTACCTTAAGCAAGCTCAGTTTTAAGTAAAACACTCGCTTTTTGAATTCTAAAGAAATTGGAAAATATCATGAGTCAGATAATTTGAGCCAGTTTTGGTGACATATTTTGCGTAAACTTTGAAGGAATAATTTGTGCGCGTTTTAAGTTGCGATTTCGCTCTTTACTTCCGTAAGAAAAGTTTTTTTCTAAATATTTTTTTTAAGTTTTCTGGTTATTATTGTTTTCCAAATAAAGTCAAAATTATTTTTGATTAATTATGATATTAAATCCAAGTTTTAATTCCTTACTGATTCAAGCTTTCACACAAGTTATATATATCATTTGTCACATAGCTAAAGAGTCAGAAAGGTATATTGCCACCGAAATCTTTGAGAATTTGCTTGTATTAACATCAAACAGTTCTTGGTAACGAACTGTAAGTAAGGAGAGTAGAGTAGTACATTATACTTCTATAGAGGCCCTAGGAATTCCCATACTATTTGCTTGATGCTCTACACCTTTTCAAAAAGAGTGATTACCCCCTCACATGGTATACACTACAGTTTCACGTGCACACTGCAAAAACCGAGTAAACCTATAAAGTGGTCAAACACGTTTTGAAACTATAGTCGAGATTGTATAACATAATCAGACTGGTTACTGCTATTGATTTCAAACTTACATGGAATTCACAAGAATATACAGTACAGTTTCATGTGTACATTTTAAAAAGCGGGCAAACCTATAAAGTGGTCAAACACGTTTTGAAACTATAGTCGAGATTTTATAACACAACCAGACTATTTTTTGATGCAACACCCATTTTTCTAGGGCCAATCAGAGACAGCGGAGGTTAATCCATATACGATAACTTGATTGGTAATTGGATTCAAATAAAATGAGTGTTTTCATTCGTCCTTGAGATTTTGTATATAATACTCATGCGTTACGATTAAATTTTCATAAGTTTCTAACATACCATGGATAAAACATCTGATATTATTGACTTGGAAGCTTTGGCTACATCGATTTATACTGTGAGTTCAATTTACTAAATTTTCTTAGTTTATTTCCAAATAAAATCATTTTACGTAGTCACCTCTCCAGTAAATTCAAATTCAGGGCATATCCCCATCCCCCACAATACAAACTCTACAATATGATGATTATAGTCGCCAGAAAGCGTAAAATACGCTCTTTTTTCCATTACGTAAACCCCATCTTCCCTCCCCCCTCTGTTTACGAGTTTAATTTAATCATTAGAAATAATTATTTCCTTCAAAATGTCATTTCCCATCGTGCATTTAAAATATGCTTTCGTTGCAGTCTAGATTAAAACCATGTGTGTTTAATCTTTTTACAAAAGGGTGATTTTCATAAAACAAACTTCACACGCTTGTGTTATCGGCACAGACTAATGCCAGATGTTTTTGCGTAATTCTCAACAGTTTGAAAAAGAGATATATTTTGGTCAAATTAGCGAGATTAAATCCTTTGAAATGCAAAGCACAAGTGGTGTTTGAACAATGTTGTCAATTTAAAATAGGGTCTAACGTTATAGTATACTAAAAAGTTGATATGAAAATCGTATTCAAAATGTTTTCTTGGAAAGAAATTTAAGTTTTCTATTAATTTTGGATATCTATGGATATTCTTTGAGTTATATCACTAAGGAAGTTGCTAATTAAAGAATAGTAGACTAAACTCAGAATTGATATACAGCCAAATCGTATTCAAAATATTTTCTCGGAAAGAAATTTAAGTTTTGTATTTATTTTGGATATCTATGGATATTCTTTGAATTATATCATTAAGGAAGTTGCTAATTAAAGAATAGTAGGCTAAACTCAGAATTGATATACAGCCAAATCGTATCCAAAATATTTTCTCGGAAAGAAATTTAAGTTTTGTATTAATTTTGGATATCTGTGGATATTCATTGAGTTATATCATTAAGGAAGTTGCTAATTCAAGAATATTACACTAAACTCAGAATTGATATACAGCCAAATCGTATCCAAAATATTTTTTTGGGAAGAAATTTAAGTTTTGTATTAATTTTGGATTTTAGCTCGCCTTTAACAAACTTAGTCATAGCTAGTTGAAACTGTGCATAAATATCTTCATTTTTAGTCTAATTGCGTAGGTACTAAAGGAACATTGAACATTTTTTTTTCTCAATTTTGTGTGTTTTCGCAAGAAAATAGCTCGTCTTTAGCAAGCTTAGCCATAGCTAGTTGAAACTTTGCATAAATATCTTCATTTTTAGTCTAATTGCGTAGGTACTAAAGGAACCTTGAACATTTTTTTCCGATTTTTTGTGTTTTCGTAAGAAAATAGCTCTCCTTTAACAAACTTAGCCATAGCTAGTTGAAACTGTGCATAAATATCTTCATTTTTAGTCTAATTGCCTAGGTACTAAAGGAACATTGAACATTTTTTTTTGATTTTTTGTGTTTTCGCAAGAAAATAGCTCGTCTTTAGCAAACTTAGCCATAGCTAGTTGAAACTGTGCATAAATATCTTCATTTTTAGTCTAATTGCGTAGGTACTAAAGGAACATTGAACATTTTTTCTGATTTTGTGTGTTTTCGCAAGAAAATAGCTCGTCTTTAGCAAACCAATTTTTCTTCTGTAAAATAATTTTTCTTCTGTAAAAATCTGTGTACTAATTTTTCTTCTGGAAAAGGGGAATCGTTTTTCCATACTAAATTTTTTTCTTCTTTTTTTAAGGACAGTTTTGAAGAATGCCTGCCTCCCCCTCAAAAGAGAGCAAGAGGGAACGATGCCACATCAATGCAAGCTACAAGGCCTTCC
>CM051275.1:38813718-38868718 GCA_027921565.1 Artemia sinica | reverse complement strand
ACATGAAAATAGTGTCGCGTCCCCGGAACTACGTGAATTTTATTTGTTGGAATCTGCTCTAGGTCACTTGCAAACACATAGGAAAGATTTTAATCCCCCCGAGGAAAACCTGGTTGACGGGGGTGTCATTTCAACAGACCCTGTAAATGTTCTTCATACATACATCGACCGAATTCGAGCACTTATTGAGATTCAGATTCAGAATTTGGGGGTCAGGGGGGGATTAAAGCATCAGTCAATCAAAAAGTTTATTTACAAAAGGGGACATCTGGGGACATTTTTTATTTTCATTTTTCAACTGGCAATCAAACTTTTTACCCTGGTCTAAATGAATTTGAGGGTAACTTTTTCAATTGGGTTAATAAATTAATATCAACTTTGGACTCATTTAACGAGAGGGGAAGCGGGTCCACCATTTTATACATTGAATACATGGATCTGAATCTCAATAGATTTAAAAAAAAAACTTTAGTTTAAGAGGGGCGGGGAGAGGTAGTCGACGAATAAAATGCCACCCAGATTTGTCAGCTACCAAAGGGGTTCAGGGTTTCAATTTTGACACGGGGCTGCAATGCTTTAAATATGCATTTTTAGCAGCAGCCCATAAAACATTAAAAAATGATTCAACAATAAATAATTTCGACAGACTTGCACGTAACGGTGGAGACAATTTCCCTATAGTAAACTTTGATTTTTTAGAGGGAAAGTATCCGGTGTCCTTAAAAGAAATAACCATATTTGAAAAAGCAAATGAAAATCTTGGGTTGGTGGAGGTTGTTCTCCAGTATGACACAGAATTTGTAAATGGGGGAAAGAAAGCGAATAAAAAAGGGGTTTTATATTCAGTTAGGACACCGTTGGTAGATAATGTTAAAAATTGGGTTTGGGTTGTCTATGATCTTTCCAAAGATGTATATTCCTATGGTTATTTTCTCCCCGTTACGGCAATAAGTCGACTCTTATCTCAAGGTGTGAAGAAAGGGGAACGTCACTATTGCCCCATGTGCCTATCCCCATTTAGAAATGAACAAACATTCACAGATCACATGAGATATTGTAAAATACATGGCAATCAAAGAATAGAAATGCCGGCAGAAGGCAAAGATACTTTAAAATTTAAAATCTTCCAAAATTCCCTGCTACAGGCTGATAAAGTATCTTTAGACTGTAAATCAAGACTGGTGGAGGTATCGGACCCATCAAGGCCAAATATAGTCAAGGAACAAAAACTAGTTGTCTGTTCCTACGCGCATGCCCGTCGCTATTCCAATAATAAAATGCAATTAGAAGAGTTTTTTTTTACTATGGATGAGGAGGGTAGCATGGAGAAGTTATTGGTGTCTTTAATAAAAACAGCGAACGGTGCAATTTCACGATTGCGTCACACCAACTACCCAATGTCATTATCAGATAAGGACCAACTGGCACTATAAAAGGGGACAATTTGTTGGGTTTGCAGGGGTGCTCTTGCCCAGAAAGACGCGGTCCAGGATCACAATCATCTTATTGACCCCAATTCAACGGGAAAAGTAATTTTCGGGGGTGGGCTCAAAATTCACGTAATTTAAAAATTAAACAGCAACTCTTTCTTCCGGTTTTTATACATAATTCTAACTACGATCTGAAGTATGTGCTACCAGCAATGGCACATCTTCAAAGAAATGGAACAGTGAATGATGCATGGGTGATAGACAGCTTTTCCTACAAAATCATTCCTAAATCATCGGAAAAGTTGCTTGTTTTGCAATTTATGTGGAGATATGTTGAAGACAACATTGAGTACACGAATAAAATTCTCTTTTTAGATTCCTACAGTTTTTTCCCCAAATCATTGAGCGAATTAAATCAAGTGCAGAAAAACGATGACGGCTGCAACGCTTTCCCCCTTCTCAAGCTACAATTTCCAAATGATTTATATGATTTGTTGACAGTCAAGGGCATATATCCTTATGATTATTACTGTTCCATGTCGAGATTCGCCGAGGAAACTATTCCCTCAATCGAATCGTTTTACGACAGTCTACACGATCGCAGGTGCACCCCTGATGAATACAGTTTTGCTAAAAAAAAGTGTGGGCAGAGGGAGGGTTTAAAAAAGGGTTTGACTACTGCAAGCTGTATTTGTCGAGTGATGTGTTAACTTCGTTAGACATTATGTGTAAAAATACGGAAAAAATCTATGGGGAATTTAATCTTGATTTAGGATATTATTTTTCATCTCCTCATCTGGTAATGGACCTCTTCCTAAGAATTTGCGAGGAAAAAAAAGGGCTGATCACCGACTTCGATCAGCACCTATTCATCGAGAGGTCATGAGGGGTGGATACGTTTTTCACGGGGATCGTATCTTGGAAACTGATCCAACTGGAGAGAAGACGGGGACAAAATCAGATGCAATTCTCCTTGATATGAATTCTCTCTACCCCTCGGCCATGTCCCATTGTGCGCAACCCTGCGATGACTATAAATGGCTCAATGACCCTCAAGCCTCCAATTTCCCCAACATTGACAGTGTTGAGGAGAATAGGCCGGTTGGATGGTTTTTTGAAATTGATGGGGAGATACCAGTTGAGCTTCACGATTCAGTAAAGGATTTTGTTTTTCCATGCATCAATAGACCTGTGACTAGGGATTCTTTGAGCCCCCGCAACAGACGTTTAGTCGAGGTGGACGGATTGCATTGGTCGCCTTCAAAACAAAAACTTATTGCTGACCTTCTGACGAAGAAAAATATTGTTGTACACCATGTGGCTTTAAAATGGATGTGCAACAACGGTTTCAACGTCACAAAGGTTCATAGATCCCTCCAGTTTAGCCAAAAACCCTATCTGAAAACGTTGGTTGACACTTTTGTCAAGAAACGTTCTGAAGCGCAGACAAAAGCCGAAAAAGAAATATATAAGCTCATTTTAAATTCGGCTTTTGGTAAAATGTGCGAAAGTGTTCGCAATAGGAATCGTTGTGACGTCGTGACCGATCCCGAAAAATGTGTTCGAATTATTGCCGATCCAAATTACACTTCCTTTACAATCATTGCCCCGGACATGGTACTATTGAATAGGAAAAAAAGAAGCATTGTCCTGAATAAAAATATTGCTGCAGGCAGTGCGATCTTGGAGATCTCTAAAAAGCTCATTTTGGAATTCGACTACAATGTGGCTAGGGTTTAGTGGCCGGAGAAGGGGCAAGTAGAGGTCTGCTACGGGGACACAGATTCTCTACTGCTAAAAGTAAAAACCCCAAACTTACTTGATGATTTGGTGCACGGTGAAATCATCGGCTCGCGGATGGACTACGCCAATTGGAGTGGGCTTTACCCAGAGCTAGTGAAAGGTCGGGCACCAAATCAGCTTTTATTTTTTAATTCCGAAACGGGAAGCGACATGATTTCCCGTGGTATGTTTGTAAGTCCGAAGGTGTACTTTATACAGACACACGACGAGGAAATCAAAAAACGTTGCAAAGGAGTACCCACGCGCTATGCGGATAAGAATTTCGATATGAACATCTATAGGAATTGTATTTTTGAAAATACAATTCCACGAGCAAAATTGCTGGCAATTCGTTCACTGAACTACAGGAACATCACTGTAAACATAGAAAAAATTGCTATGAGTACCATTTCCGACAAGGTCTATGTTTGTCAAGACGATGTGACTACCCTCCCCCTGGGGCACTATTTAACTTCCGACCGAGCCGAAAGTGTTAGCCACAATGAAAGTCTCGGTTTGAGTAAAGTCCAATAAATTTCCCAAAACCTCGAGGGGGAGGGGGCTCGCGGCAAGGGGGGGGGGGGGGGCGGCCGGCTTCCAGTGGGGGGGGGGGGCGCCGCCACTACCAAATTTATCTTTTTTTTTACTTAGAGCAGATTCTTTTTGTAAATATACATGTTGCATTCAAATTTTAAAAAATGATGTAAAAAGTTATATTATTCCAAATGTCTTTCTTTCATTAAATATTGTATTTTATAAATAAATAAAGTATATTTATTAAAGTGCGTTTTCTAGTGCATTTTTAAAAAAAAAATGTTTTTTATTATAAATAAATTTAAAAAAAATAAATCTTAAGTGTATTTTTCTGTAATGTATTATTTGTAAAGTGCTGTTTTTTATAATACAAAAAATATTATTCTTTATTGATTTTGTTCTCATAATTCTTGAACGGACTAGTAGGGAAATTATTTAGTCATTAGACTACTATAGTCTACGGTTAGTTGTCTAGGTGAACTGTTGAAGGGAACATGTATCAATTTAAAACACCATTCAGATCGTTTCTGTGTGGGCCATCAATGTCAGGCAAAACAACACTCTTAACTAAAATAATTAAAAATTGCGATAAAATGTTTGTGGAAAAGCCGAAAAAAATCTACTACTGTTATAGTATTTGACAGGAATCATACGATAAAATAAAAGCAATTGGCAGGGCGGGATTGGTGCAGATACAATTCATAGAGGGACTTGATGTTTTCAACATTATTGAACCAAACTCTTGGCTGATTATTGACGATCTGGCTGAATCTATTGAACAATGGTCCCAGGAAATGCTGCAATTGTTCACCGTTCGCTCTCATCATGAACAGATTTCCATTACTCTGGTTCTACACAATCTCTTTCATCAGAGCAAATGTATGCGAACACTTGCATTGAACTGCACCTACTATATCATCTACAGAGTTGTTCTAATATACCCTATGGCTATATCCTATTGGATCTTAATCAAAATACACCCGAGGATTTGCGTGTAGTCACAGATATTTTCGACAATGAAATTACACTATATCTCCCCGTGAACAGTAAAAAGACCTATTAGTTGTTATCATGACACTGAAGAAACTACATGAAAATAGACATTTATTTTCAGTTCTAAGCACTTCAAAACCCTCGCTTAGGAAAGCCATACTCAAACATGGTGTTGACTCTGATTTCATTAATCTAATATCTGAACTTTGTTTAAATTTTCAACTGCCAAAAGTAGTTAAGCAACAGGCAAAGCAACATCGTTCCATTGTACGTACATTTGTCTCTAAAAACAAAGGAAAGAATTTTAAAAATAAACATCTTCTTCAGGTGGGCGGTAGCTTTTTTACACTTTTACTACCGATAATTGCAGGACTTGTAAATATTTTTCTCTAGAGAATTGCCAAACCCTATAAATTGACTCCAATAGAACTCGCTCTCTCGCCCTTGGAACACTTTGAGGACAATCTGAGTAAATTCATTGACAACAAGAATATTGAGGATGATAAAAAACTGCTTTTACTTCAAGATGCACTTCGCCGAGTGGACAAACATAAGCCCTATCGTGCGAAGACCAGTGGTATTGATCACAAAAAAGAACCATCTCCTCAGGATTCTGCTGCTGGAGCAAAATTTAAGAAGGAGGAATAGGATTCAATTGTATCAAAGATTGGAAATATATTGCCCCACTCATACCGTGAACAAAGTAAACGACTCATAACATATCTCATGGAAAGTGGTCAAGATCATATTCGAGTTGATAGCAGTGGGAAGGTGATTATAATTCAGGGCGAGAGCTATAATCTACTTGATTTAATCTATGATATGGTTAAAAATCGTAAAGGACTATTATCATTTGACGATCATCTATACAACTTTCTAAGTACATTAATCTTCCCCAAAAGCCTTATTAGCAATAGGCAAATTCTTAAAAAAATTAAATGAGCATGCACCGACACCATTAAAATATGAACATGAAGAAGAAGAAGAAGATTTCAAATCAATTTTGGAAAATACTAGCACACCTAGTGGAAGCTTGACAATAAGGAGGAGCAGCACAGCACTGATAGCTAGACAAAAGTGAAGACGTATCAAGTCAACGTCACCACCACCACTAACAACCACCAGTATACAAAAGGGTTCCGGACGTTACACTACACGTTTACATTCAAAATGGTTGAAGTTCTGAAACGTTTTTATGAAAATATTGGTGAAGTGGGAAGTTTAAGGTCCCCCACCACTCTTTCCAAAGTCACTGGTGTTTACGCTAAAAGTGTACATGACTATCTACAAAATGAATCAAGTTACACTCTGCATAGAAATCATAGGCTTCCTGCTAATCATTATCGAAAAACAAAAGCCTTTTTCCCATTGCATATAATGCAAGCAGATCTCTTAACTCTAGATGAGATTCAAAGACGTCACAATACACCATATAAGTACATTCTACTTGCAATCAGTGTTTTTAGTCGCTATGTATATGCCATTTCATTGCGGCCAAAGAGAGGTGTTGAAGTTGCTGAGGCCGTTGAAAGTATTCTCGAACAGTATTCGTATACAAAAATTCAAATGGATCGCGGTAGTGAATTTGTTAATCCCCGTGTTGCAAAAGTACTAGCGCAGTATAATACACTGCTCTATCACAGTCATAGTCCTATAAAGGCTGCATTGGCAGAACGATTGATAAGAACTATTCGACTTTTAATTTCATGATATTGTACATTGAAAAATACATCTGCTTTTATTCATGATTTAGATAAAATCATGTTGATTTATAATCAACGACCTCATCGATCATTGTCCAATTCAACCCCAACAGAAGTTCATCATTCTGATCATGATACAATTGACACCTTTCTTAAACAATTTGTGTCGTACAATCAATAGAAAAATCTCATATCGTAGGAATGGTACATTCCATTTTAATTATTCAATAGAACACGATAGGATTTACATTACCTCACCTGTTGACACTGAAATAATTCATCTCAATGATAATATGAGAGACGATTATCCACCTGGTTTCGCCTCGGACTCTTGCATATTTCACTATGCATCTTTTCTGGAAACATCGAGAGTTGATAATTCAAATGTCCCCCTCCTACGTGTTCTTGAATGAAAAACAACCCATGAACTTGTTCATCACTATAATATAAAGCATCTTCAGTATGTTCCTGTAAACAGTTCGTATTTGGAACTCTGTCAGTTAACACTAAGAAGTGAATTGGGTTATCCTCTAGCAATAAAAAAAGGCTTAGCAGTGATTACATGTCATTTTCGACCCATCGTCGACGTCACCAGCACCACCTAAAATGAACAATAGAAGAATTCCATTTTTCTGTCCCGATATCGATTGCTATGTTGGTGCTCTGAGTCCACGTCAAATAGGCAATGGATTGGACTACTACAAGGGGCGTACTACAATGTCTGGCTATTGTCTTGGTAGCTGTTTTGCTAGGCTATTTCGTTCTGCACTACCCCTTGCCAGAAAATATCTTGCACCTGCTGCATCAAATTTTGCTGCCTCAACACTACAGGACTGGGGGTTGGGTAAGAATTTCAAGGAGAGTGTTAATCAAAATATTAGATCTTCAGCAAGAGCCGTTGGTGAGCAATTAAAATCTCGGCAAAATGGGGAGGGATTGAAAAGGATGCGTGCGCTTCATACACTCATCAGTCTCTACCCAGGCAGGAAGCGAAGGACATCAACAAGGACTTTGAGAAATAAAACAAGGAAGACCAATAAGAAGAAGAAGAAAAATGTTAGATCAAAGAAGGATTTCTTCTCTTAAGATGACTTATCTCCCTCACAAGGAATCACATCCATCTATCAGTTCCTCATTGAATCTGTTCAGTGCTGAAAATGTTGATGTCAGTGTCAAGTATGGTTACTATGAACAATTTCATCCTCAACAACCTCTCTCGGAAAATATACACTTTCAGATATTTTCCATGAGGACTATTTCATTGAATTGTCATCAACATTTATTTATTTAAATGTTGCGGTGAAGAAAAAGTCAGACAATACAACTCCAACTGCTGCCGATGGTCTCTCCTACGAAAACTGTATTCTACACAATCTGTTCAAACAAATTAATGTATTTATTAATGGAACATTGGTTAGAACTAGCAATAACTTATCCAACTATGCAAGCTACATACAATTTATGATGATGACACCAAAGGCTTGTAAGGAGTTGAGAGGACACTCATTGGGCTATGAATATCGATCAGGTGTTGATACTGACGGTGAGTTGACTACTGCAGTGACCCAGGAGTATAATCTGGTTGGAAAATTAAATCATGAGATATTCAATATATCCCAATGATTACCCCCCAATGTCAAGATTGACATAAAGTTGCAACTGGCCCCGTCGAATTTCATTTTGAGAAAAACACTTCCTGCAGCACCCGATGCAAATGTCATTATCACATCGGCAATTCTCCACGTCCGAAAACAACAGGTTATGAGCTCTGTTGCATTGGCAGTGGAAAATCTAAGAGCCAATGGCAACAACTTTAAACTTCTTGTCCCCCATACGATCACCAATCAACGTCACATTGCCACCGGATCTCGTAGCTATACCGATTCATCATTTATCAATGGGGAAATCCCATCAAAATTGGTTTTGGCCTTTGTGAAGAGTGGCAGTGCTGTTGGATCCTGGACTTAATCCCCCCATGATTTTAATTTTTTCGGTCTATCTAGCCTTGTGTAAAAGTGAATGGTATTCCACTGTACACTCTATCATTTGACAAAAAATCCTGTAGAACTCTGTACGAGTTGACCATGCAATCCCTAGATCATGACCCCCAACTATTTGAAAATGGAATAACCGATTAAATGTTTTCAAAAAATCATGGGGTAATTGTTTTGGACCTCTCGGGGACCCAGGATATGAGCATAGTACGAACAGGGAATGTACGTTTAGAGTGTACATTTGCGCCGATGCTTTGACTGAGAGTATCACACTAATATCATTCAGTCAATTTGAAACCTATTTGGAAATCACACCCGATGGCAGTGTTCTACTAGACCTAGCACCATGAACACAAACCAAATAATCAACGTATTTAGTATGGATCCACACATGTCCAAGTACAAGTCCTATTGCATACCATCAGACTTCATTGAAAAAATTCCAAGTGTTAACAATACCCTAATCATTGTTAATAGCAGTCCATCGACTTTGAAGACAGGCCATTGGCTATGCATCTTTCAAACAGCAAAGAATATTTAATTTTTTGATCCTCTTGGCCTATCGTATGAAGTCTACACTCCATACATCACCAACTTTATTGAAAGCAGCGGGAAAACTATTATTCAAAATCAACGAAGAGTACAGGATTTAACGACTAAGACATGTGGCTTTCATGCTCTACTCTTTTCATGTTCAGATGTCTTGGCTATACCTACAAGCAGTTTCTCGACGTCTACGTTGATTTACCTCGATTGAACGACTTTCTAGTGGAAAATATACTTACAAGCGTGTTTAATATTGATTTTAGTGCCCTACGAATAAAATGTTCTAAAAATGTATGTGAAATTGTTTATTAATAAATGAAAAATGTATGTACATGATGAAAACGACTTTTCTACTCTTTAGATTTCATCTTATACTAGGTATAGGTATTTGTCGAGAACAACTAATGCAGGTAGATTGTCTGAATTCACAGTATACTGATCCTGCTGTGCTGCAATGTCAGGGTCGCATTTTCTACAGTAGAGTGTAACTTCACTCTTGTCATATCTCTTTGTATAGTCAATGATACTATTCTCATTCATTCTGTAGAATTCAAATGTTTCAATTTGCTTATTTGAAGCAAAGTCACAAACAGTGTCCTCAAGTGGCGAATCACATTCCGTCACAGCCAAATAAAAATCAGTGGGCTTATAATCGTAGTAGTCCTTGTCTTCACAATGATGACATAGAAACCAAATTCTTTTGTTGTTCCAACAGTTGAATCGCTGACCCGGCTCCTCCTCCCAGAACAATCTAAAACCACGACGATACCAATCTCTTAGCAATAAACTAAAATCACGCTTAGGATTCTTTCCAATCATACCAGGATATGTATTCTCCCATTGATTACATTTATAATAGTGGCAATTAGAGCATAGGTGTCCTCTAGGATGAGAGTCACACACCTCGTCAAGACAGGAATTACAACCTTTAATTTGTACAGCATATCCTCTCTGCAATTTACACGGGTTGCATAATCTACACTTTCATCATACTCATCAATCATTGTGCGAGTCTCAAATGATGACCAGCTGCCCAGTGTGTACATGCATAGCGGACATGTATGGAACATTTTTTCATGTGTTGACACTCTCACTGCCACAATGAAACTGAGCTAGCAACAACAAATTGAGTGGGATAGAGAGAGAAAGGACTAAATCATCCTTGAACCAAATCTTTCTCATGAGAAAAAAAAGTCCTAAATTTCTAAACTAGTGTTTAAAAGCATATCCACAATATCATTTTGCCGTGTTGTGATTAATATATCAATAAATTGTGTAAATGCATTTGGACCACAACGTAAAAGCTTCAACTAGTGTTTAAAAGCATATCCACAATATCATTTTGCCGTGTTGTGATTAATATATCAATAAATTGTGTAAATGCATTTGGACCACAACGTAAAAGCTTCACGCAATAGTCTAATGATGGAGAATCAGTTTTCATTATATCGACAAGCATTCCCTGAGAAAATATCTTCCTTTGAATAGACAGCTCTAGAAAATCATCATCTAGAATCAAACGTTTTTCCATAAGAACTAGATTCCCAATGATTCGCTCTTTCTCAAATCTATCCATTTTTTAGAGTCCAAACACTCTCACAACCAACTTCAGACTAACCAGAATTTTTTTCTACTCTAAAAATGTACGCTAGTCTACTATAGAAAGAAAAATATCTTTGATTTAGAAACAATTTTATTGAGCGTAATTATAACAATAATAATCACTGATTCATTATGTTCTCATCAATATATTTCACTAGCGCATCTAATGCTGCCTGAAATTTGTTTATATGCAAAATATTCAGTTTCGCAGCAAAACATAATTGCTCCTCCATTTTAAATTTGCTTAATGATATCACATATCTAGCATACATATCGTCCCATTCAAGGCATAGTCTACACCCTCGTGTTATTTCCACAGCCAAATTTGGTACTCGTATATCTTTGCTGCTGCCGGCTCCACCATCAATCTCCAATAGTGTAAATGCTCCACTCATTTTCTCTACTATTATCCTCTCAAATAATCTATTCTCTCTGAATTCAATTCTCTTACTAATATGAATTGCAATGAAAATCACTCCTTTTATTCAAATCCAATTACCAATCAAGTTATCGTATATAGAGTAACCTCCGCTGTCTCTGATTGGCCCTAAAAAAATGGGTGTTGCCTCAAAAACCAGTCTGATTGTATTATACAATCTCGACTATAGTTTCAAAACATGTTTGGCCACTTTATAGGTTTGCTCGCTTTTTGCAATGTGCACGTCAAACTGTAGTGTATACCATGTGAGGGGGTACTCACTCTCTTTGAAAAGGTGTAGAGCATCAAGTAAATAGTATGGGAATTCCTATGGCCTCTATAGAAGTATAATGTACTACTCTACTAAAGAGCGACCCGGCTCAATAGTAACCGAAACTCTAAAAAATGGGATTTGATACCAATAGATACATCAAAAGAACCATATTTTAATTCTGATTTCAAATATATAAATTTTATCAAGTTTAGTTCTACCCATAAAAAGTTACGCGCCTGAGAAGATTTGGCTGATTTTCGTAGAAAGGGGTAAAAACAGCTTAAAAGTTATAGAACCTTAATGAAAATCACACCATCAGATTCAAAATATCAGAGAACCCTACTGTAGAGGTTTCAAGCTCCTATCTTTAAAAATGTGGAATTTTGTCTTTTCTTGCCAGAAGAAAGATCACAGATACGTGTTTATTTGTTTTTTTTTCCCACAGGTGATCGTATTGACCCAGTGGTCCTAGAATATCGTGGGAGGGCTCATTGGAACGAAAATTAAAAGTTCTAGTGCCCTTTTTAAGTGACCAAAAAAATAGAGGGCAACTTGGTCCCCTACCATGCTCATGTTTTTCCCAACGTCACCTGATCAAAATTTTGAGATAGCTATTTTGTTCAGTATGGTCGAAAATATGGTAACTATGTCTTTTAAGGTGACTTAATCCCCCAAAGTCCCCGGGGGAGGAATGAAAGTTATAAACTTTACCCAGTGTTAACATATAGTATTGGTTATTGGGAAATAAACAGAGGTTTTAAGGGGGGATTTTTTCTGGTAGTGGGGGGGGGTCGAGGGTTATGTGGGAGAATATTTCCATGGAGGAAGTTTTCATGGAGGAAGGGACACTGTTATGAAGGGGGCACTGGATTTCCCAGCATTAAAAAAAAGATCCCAAATTAAATTTTAAAAAAACAAGATTTTCACCTGAATTTAAGGAGCAACATGAAAACGAACTGAAAATACTACGTATATGATTAGGTTTGCCTCCTAGTCAATACCTCGCTCTTTAAGCCAAAGATTTTTTAGCACTTTCATAAGAACTATTTATTCTAATTAACGGCCTTTTTGATTATGGGGTCATTTTTCAAGAATTGGAACAAAATTCAAACTTTAGCTTAAAGAGCGAGGTATTGACTAGGGGGCAAACCCACTAATATACGTATTAAAAATATATGAATATAGAAGTTCGTTACATAAGTTAATTCGTAAGTTATGTGTATTTATTACTAATAAAAACGTTTATAAATAAAGTTAAACAACTTTCGAGAAAGCCATTTAACCAAACAAAAGTAAAATTAATATGCAAATTTTGTTTTAATTATTTATGTACGGTGAGCCAAAATCAAAAACTGCAATAATTCAAAAAAAAAATGAACATAAATTATTCCGTACATGAAAGGGGCTGTCCTCTCTTCAACGCCTCGCTCTTTACGCTAATGTTTGACTTTCTCACAACTTTATTTTTTTGTTAATAAAAAAACTTTAGCGTAAAGAGCGAGGCGTTGAGGAGGGGACAGCCCCTTTCATATACGGAATAATTTCTGTACGTTTTAAATTTTAACATCGCTCCTTACTGTCAGTTAAAGAAAACTTGTTATTTTATTTAATAAAGAATAAGTCGCATGTTTTCGTTTTTCAGTTTTTTTTTTTGTTTTTTTTTTTCAAAACACATTAAAGATTTTTTTCAAGTGGAACTCAGGGGCAATGTGCCAGAGGCGGGTTTTTGAACATTCGTTTAATATTTTTGACCACTCAAATTATAATAGTACCCCTTGTGTTGATGCCAAGCCTTTTCACTTCATAAAGGGTGGCAAAATGAACTATTTTCCGGGCCATATTGTAATTTCCAATTGAGCTAATAAGAAAACTTTATATCCAATCGAGAAAGTGCATTTTTCGATTGTTTCCACGTTTTCCAGGAAGGTAGTGCTTAGCAAAAATCTTTGAGGAGAGGGGAAATTTCATAGATTTTGACACTGCCCTGACTTGTTCCTGATTCTTGACTTGTTGGAAATACTCGTAGTCGCGGAAAAACTAAGCATTTTAACAACCAAATTGGTTTCGGTGTTTGTTTTTGGAGAATAAGTGATATATAGAGCTATGGAATCATTCCAAGTGGGTCTGTGAAATACCTGCATGAAGGACACATAAAAGAAGCGGTTGCTTTAAATGAGCAATTAAAAAAATCTTTGTGAGCTTTTGGTGACCTGCTAGCCCTGAGAGGAAAAAAAGAAGAAATAATTGATGATAAGCCTACCAACATTGCAATACGCAAATTCTCTTTTTTCAAGATGAGAAAGGATGCTCAGAACGTCCAGTTGAAAACGTCCAGTTGATAGGCTCAGAACGGATGCTCAGAACGTCCAGTTGAAAACTTTAGAGCATGAAAAATTGATTAAATATCTTAAAATTTGTATTTCCTTGCATTCTGAGCCTGTTTGGGCAAAACTGAAGTTTAACGGCACGCCATTCAAAAGACTCGCCATTTCCAGAAACTAATTAAAAAATCTTTTTCTAAAAAATAAGTTTTTATAAAAAAAGTAAAAAACTCCATTAAACCAAGAATGAACAAAAATAGAATGAAATAATTTACCAAGCATACAACTACCACAAATTAGTATCAATAAATAAGTGAAACCCAAAACAAACAGAAATTAAAATTAATATGGAGTCAAACTCAAAACGAGCAGAAATTAATATGAGTAGAGTTCTAAACCCCTATGGTTTCTAAAAGCCAGAATATACTTTGTACTTTACTAAAAAAATTTCAAATGAAATTACTGAAAAATGTGCATTGTCAGGTTAATATAAATATGCTGATATTTATTGCTTAAAATCTTAATTTATTTTGGATTTCTTGCAGTTATAAAAGTAAAAACATTTAAAAGAATTTTTTCAGTAAAGTCAAAATTATATTCTGGCTTTTAGAAAGCATAGGGGTTTTGAACCATACTCATAATAATTTCGGATCGTTTTGAGCTAGACTCTTATTTATTTTAATTTCCGTTTGTTTTGGGTTTCATTTATTTATTGATACTGATTTGTGGTAGTTCTTTGCTTGGTAGACTATTTCATTCTATTTTTGTTCAGTTTTGGTTTAATGGAGTTCTTTACTTTTTTTTGAAAAGCTTATTTTGTGGAAAAAATTTTTTTCATTAATTTCTGTTCGTTTTATATTGACGTAGTCTTTTTCAGGGAAAAAGAAAATAATAGCTTGAATCTTTCCGGTTTTCCTGTAAGAATTTGCAGTTTGGCCTGCTATTTACATACTGGAGAAACATTTTCAGCAATTCTTACCAACATGAACTCTTTTGAAACCATGACACAAATAGTAGTGTTTAATTTAGTCATATGCATCCTCTAGTTTACTTGATAAATAAAAGTTAACACCATTCCCAAAAAATTATATTTATGCTCTTTTACAGCCTGGATACACTTACGCTCTTTTGAATTAGTAAAATTTTAAGAGCAGGAGTAGCAATAGGAGTAGCCCCGAAAATTTGAACTTGATACCCTCAGTCATTCTTGGTGTATTGCAGAGACGTCTTATTGGTAACCAGCATGCAAACAGTGTATTTTGATTTAATTATAAAGCATCATTTAGTTTTCAAGCATAACGGGCAAATTGCATTACTGTGGGTGGTTGACCTGCCGAATAATCCTAAAGATATAGTTACTAGACCATTCAGCTATGCTGGACAAAATGGCTGTCTTAAAATTTTGATTGGAAGTGTCTGGAAAATTATTAGCTAAAGAGGAGGGCTGATTGCCTCCAATCACTTTTGACTATAAAGAGAGCACTAGAACTTTATTAATTTTCAATCAAATTAGATCCTTTAAAATATCAATGATACTACTAGCTATGATAGAGCATCGCTGCCTATGTCCTTATATGCCCTATAGTGTTTGTATGCCCTTTTAATACCTGCATGCATATAGGTTTTTCCTTTAATTGAAACTCCTCCTAGACGTTCCCCAAAAGTTTCAACTTAGAGCCATTAGTGTCGTTAGTGACAGTAACCGTAGAAGCAGCATTAAATGAATACACACAGTTAGACCCGGTGCCGCGCTGATGAGGGAAGACCGGCGGCGGTGGGGCCAAAAATAGCAGCAGTGGTGTGCTACCGGCACGCCGCTTTGGCTTTAAAAATACGACCAAAGGCTATTTTTGTTGAGAAGGCGATGTGTTATGGTTATAAATCGTCTGTGTGTGATTTACCACAATGTATGGTAGAATGACTGTTGTCATGTTACTATCTCTGAGATCTATCTGAATCACTTACGCCAGAGAAATTTCTTACAACAATATTTGGGGAAAAATATTGGCTGTGAATTGAGGAACCAGAGTCTAGACCCGTGCTATTCCATCAAACCTGCCCCTCCCCTTGCCTCTGAGAAAATGTTGCTACTAAACTCAGTATTATTAACCATGAATGTCTATGAATTTCATCATCCACGACTCGAAGGGGTGGCGCGCCGCTCGCGCGATTAGTGTTGACCGCAAATATTAATGTTTTTATCAGTCTTTCTCAAATCAGAGCTTAAATTTACTTTGTCTACTCATTGACAGTACACTCATAGGATACTCCATCTAGTATCCTACTGGTACCTTCTGGTAGCAACCAAACTGTCATATTCCTGTTAAAGTCTCTCACCTCCCTTCACATTCCCTTTTGTATTTTTTTTTTTTTTTTTTTTTTTTTTTTTTTTTTTTTTTTTTTTTTTTTTTTTTTTTTTTAAAGCAGGTACATAATCTTCAATGAGGTCCGTCTTTGCTTCAAATTAAATAAAAAAAACAAGTTTTTTTAACTGAAAGTAAGAAGCGACATTAAAATTTAAAACGAACAGAAATTATTCCGTATATGAAAGGGGCTGTCCCTCCTCAACGCCTCGCTCTTTACGCTAAAGTTTTTTATTGTTTAAAAAAATAGAGTTTTGAGAAAGTCAAAATTTAGCGTAAAGAGCAAGGCGTTGAGGAGGGGACAGCCCCTTTCATATACGGAATAATTTCTGTTCGTTTTAAGTTTTAATGTCGCTCCTTACTTTCAGTTAAAAAAACTTGTTTTTTTATTTAATTTTTGAACGTTTTTGAATAAATGCAGGTTTTGATCTTGGCTCACAGTACATGAATAATTAAAACAAAATTTTCATATTAGTTTACTTTTATTTGGTTAAATGGCTTTCTCGAAACTTGTTTCATTTTATTTACGAACGATTTTATTAGTAATAAATATACGTAACTTACGAATTAACTTACGTAACGAACTTCTATATTCATATATTTTTAATACGTATATTAGGGGGTTCGCCCCCTAGTCAATACCTTGCTCTTTAAGCGAAAGTTCGAATTTTGTTCCAATTCTTTAAAAATGACCGCTTAATCACAAAGGCCGTTAATTAGAATAAATAGCTCTTATGAAAGTACTAAAAAATCTCTGGCTTAAAGAGTGAGGTATTGACTAAGGGGTGAACCCAATCATATATGTAATATTTTCTGTTCGTTTAAAGTTTTGATGTTGCTGCTGTTGCAGTTGAAAAGCTTGTTTTTTTATATTTAATTTCTGATCTTTTTTTAAATAATGCTGAGAAGTCCGGCGTCCCCTTCACAGCAATATCCCTTCCCCCATGAAAACTTCCTTCATGGAAAGATCCTCCTACATAACCCCCGACCCCAGGCACGTACGCAGGAATTTTTTCGGGGGGGGGCAATTTGTTTCGGGGGGGCCAAATCCTTCAAACCCATTATTCTGTGAGAAAAATCAGAAAATTATGGGAAAATGAAAAAAATCGTGAGATTTCGGGGGGGGGCCAGGTCCGGAGGCCCCCCCCCTGCGTACGTCCCTGCCCGACCCTCCCCCCCCCACTACCAGGAAAAATCTCCCCTGAAAACGTCTGTACTGTATGCTTCCCAATAACCAATACTATATGTTAACATTGGGTAAAGTTCATAACTTTCAGCCCTCCTCCCGGGAACTTCGGGGGATTAAGTCATCCGAACATGCTGAACAAAACGGCTATCTCAAAATTTTGATCAGGTGACTTTGGGAAAACAATGAGCGTGGGAGGGGGCCTAGTTGCCCCCCATTTTTTGGTCAATTAAAAAGGGCACTAGAACTTTTAATTTCCATTCCAATGAGCCCTCCCACGAAATTCTAGGACCACTGGGTCGATACGATCACCCCTGGGGGAAAAAAAAGTAAACACGCACCCGTGATCTTTCTTCTGGCAAAAAATGCAAAATTCCACGTTTTTGTAGATAGGAGCTTGAAACCTCTACAGTAGGGTTCTCTGATACGCGGAATATGATGGTGTGCTTTTCATTAAGGTTCTTTAAAGTTTAAGGGGTTATTCCCCCTTTTTTCGAAAATCAGCCAAATTTTATCAGGTGCGTAGCTTTTGATGGGTAGGATTAAACTTGTTGAAACTTATATATTTGAAATCAGCATTAAAATCCAATTCTTTTGATGCATCTATTCGTATCAAAATACCGTTTTCTAGAGTTTCGGTTACCATTGAGCCGGGTCCCAATAACCAATACTAGATGTTAACATTGGGTAAAGTTCATAACTTTCAGCCCTCCTCCTGGGGGCTTCGAGGGATTAAGTCATCCTAAAAGAAATAGTTATAATATTTTCGAGCATTCTGAACTAAATGGCTATCTCAAAATTTTGATCGGGTGACTTTGGGAAAAAAATGAGCGTGGGAGGGGGCCTAGTTGCCCTCCATTTTTTTGGTCACTTAAAAAGGGCACTAGAACTTTTAATTTCCGTTCCAATGAGCCCTCCCACGAAATTCTAGGACCACTGGGTCGATACGATCACCCCTGGGGAAAAAAAACAAAAAAAACAAATAAACACGCATCCGTGATCTTTCTTCTCGCAAAAAATGGAAAATTCCACATTTTTGTAGATAGGAGCTTGAAACCTCTACAGTAGGGTTCTCTGATACGCTGAATATGATGGTGTGATTTTCATTAAGGTTCTATAATTTTTAGGGGGTCTTTCGCCCTTTTTCCGAAAATCAGCCGAATTTCTCAGGCGCGTAACTTTTGATAGGTAAAATTAAACTTGATGAAACTTATATATTTGAAATCAGAATTAAAATCTGATTCTTTTGATGTATATATTGGTGTCAAAATTTCGTTTTTTAGAGTTTCGGTTACCATTGAGCCGGGTCGCTCCTTACTTACAGTTCGTTACCACGAACTGTTTGATCAAAAAAATAGTTAATTTTTTGGCATCCCTGCTTTCAATAAGAAAATTCAAGATATTATCATTTAAATATAATACTTCCCTAACACCCCCCCCCCTCTGGATACCACCTTGATAGGATACCGTCTCTTCTTTAAGTTAAAAAAATAATTAAATTTTTGGCATCCCTGCTTTAAAAAATAAATAAATTTGAAAGATTATCATTTAAATATAATACCTCCCCAACCTCCCCCCTCTGGATACCACCTTAATAGAAAACTGTCTCTAATTTGAATTAAAAAAAATAACTTTTTGGTATCCCTGCTTTCAATAAAAAAATTAAAGGTACTATTATTTAAATATAATAACTCTCTACCCTCTCCCCTCTGGATACCACCATTATAGGATACCGTCTCTGCTTTAAATTAAAAAAATAATTAACTTTTTGGCATCCCTACTTTCAATAAAGAAAATTCGAGATATTGTCATTTAAATGTAATACCTCCCTCTCCCCCCTCTGGGTACCACCTTGATAGAATACCGTCTCAGCTTTAAATTAAAAAAATAATTTACTTAATAATTAACTAGGTCACTATCTGGTTCAAACAAACACGCGAAATAATATTAAACAGCTTACTGTTCCTTGAAAAAAAAATTTAGGGTATGAGTAAAGGGGTACAATGACAACCAAAAAAATGTCGAAATTATTCAAATAAACTTCAAATTATTGGAAAACTGAGTGATAGATTCGCCGTGGCATTCAGTAAGATCCAAAGAATCTAATTAAAAGGGAGCACACACAAAAGCCAAATTAGGCCAGTAGCCTATGAGAAATTGCAAAATACCCAAGACAATGAACAAGTCCCAATAGTAAGCCCTGTCTCTTTCAAAATATTTCAATGGTCTCCCAGGGAATTCGATATCATTTTCTTCCGTCTCCAAAGTGAAAAAAATAATTATCTTTTTGGCATCCCTGCTTTCAATAAAAAAAAATGAGGTATTATCATTTAAAAATGATAGCCCCCTATCTCCCCCCCTTATAGGTAATAATTTACAATTTCTTATGAATCATTTTTTTGGGGTATGATTTATAATCAGGAAAATCGAAATACTAAACCACACGAGAAAGGATAGCCCCTAGTTTGCGGTTGAAGAAATAAAGAATTACCGCAAAATCAATTTAAAATCAGCCGAACGCCGCCACCTCTACCGGTGGCGGCGCGCCTGCGGCGTGCCGGCAGCGTAGCGACACATTGGCGGTGGCCAACCGGGTCTCTCGTTGGCGGCCTTCGGTCGATCCGCTGGCGTGACACAGGGGTCTACAAACAGTGTCTCAAAATCAACAACCTATGGAGGTATGAAGGTGAAATTTTCAGAAAATAGTTCTGTTATACGGATGGCAACCTGCCATCCGTATGCAGGTTATCAAAAGAGCATATCAGCAATATATTAGGAACATTTTCGTGAGTGAAATTAATACTTACAGTGCTTCTTGTGGGGGATGTTGAACCAGCCAAACATTTGCATCATAATATTTATACTTCTCCTACAACTACTGCTACTATTACTATTACTGCTACTATTGCTACTAAAACTAAGACTACTACTATTGACTGTACTCCTACTACTACTACTACTATATTTACTGGTGCTACTACTACAACTAATTAACCTAAGGGTATTGAGGTGAAAATTTTGGGCAATATTGTAACTGTATTGAAATAAATCGAAACACACTATGCCCATATAGGTTGTCAAAAGAACGTATCAGCAATGCTTAAGGACCGATTGATGGTATTAAGTAAAAAATTTCATCGTGTGTTGAAGGGGATGTTGAAAAAAAAGTGCTATAAGTATACTGCTACTAATGCTACTATAACTATTGCTACGCCTAATTACTGAACCTTTGAACAATGCTGAAAAAAATTATGCCTAAAACTTTGTTTGGGCATTTGTTATAGGAAATGATAAGCGTGGGGGGGGGGGGGAGGTTTCTCTCAAATTACTTCGATTCTTAAAAAGGGCACTATAACTTCCCCATGGGGGGGGGGGGCTGTTTGCTCCCAAATCACGTTGACTCTTAAAAATGGCACTATAACTTCCAAAATTCCAAATCAAATAACCCCCATCTGATGTTTATACGTCCGCCCATTCCATAAAAACCTCACATGTCCTCATAAAATAACTTACAACCCTATCCCCGGGGCGCTGGGGGGTTGTGTCATCCCTAGAGACATTATTATATGTTCTTTGGACTGTTTTGGAAAAATCGCTATCTCGTATTATCAATCACATGCGTTTGGTGAATGGAGGGGTCTTAGGAGGGGGGAGGGGCTAAATGGCCTCCATCACTTTTGACGCTTAAAAAGGAACTAGAACTTCCAATTTTCAACCAAATGAGCCTCTTCTAAAGTTAAACAACCATTCCTTCCATAAAAACCTTAAATACTCCCTGGACAAAACTTACAATTCTTGCCCCTTATCTTTGGGTTTGTTTCAACCCCAAAAGCCGTGTTATATGATATTTAGACTATTTTGAATAGAATGGCTATCTCAAAATTTCTATTAGATGCATTTCGGGAGAATACGATGTGTACGCGTATGTGTGTGGGGGGGGGATAGCTGCCCTCTGATCACTTAGACTTTTAAAAAGAGCACTAGAGCGTCTGATTACCAGTCCAATGAGATCCCTCCGAAGTTTATATGACCATGTTTCCTATAAAGGACCTTATACTATCCCAGAGCAGAACTTACAGGCCTTGTCCTGAAGGCTGGGGGGATTTTATATCCTCAAACACATAATTTCTGGATCTTTCAAAAACTTTAATTAATGTTATTATCAGCTGAATATTTATGAACAAATAAACATGGAACCCAATGCGGCATTTAGATCACACTTTAAAGCTTTCTTTTAGATGGGGGCTTCAAACCTCCGTTTAAATTTTCAGATCATGAGAAAACGGTTTAATTTCTTGGAATTTGTAGTTCCTAAGATTTTGATTTTGAGATCTTGGGACAAAAATTATTGTCTTGTAGCATAAAATGATAAAAAATGTCATTAGGCTGTGGTTTATCAAGATTGGGATCTGAAAGCCGCTTGTTTAGAGTTATATATAAAGCAAAATTGTTCGGCTATCTTTTTCTTTTATTTGGCATTTTATCCGTACTTTGGAAAAGTTACAAAAAGACAAAAAAAACGCCACGTTAATGTGGCATAAATTCCTTTGTTACTAAAACAGGGTACTAATTATTAGAAATTTGACTCAAATGACCCCTCTTCCAAGATGCTCCGTAGGCTCCTATTACCACTGGCTCCGTAGGATCCCCCCCCAGGGATAAAAAAAAAGCAGACACATCTGGGCTTCTTGTGCTCAAAAAGCGAATTTCTTTGTTGTTCAAGGTGGGGCACTGTAGTTTTTTTCTATAGCATCTTTGACCATGGTAATTCCAACAGTGCAATTTTCATTTCGATGTAATGGCATTCTTCAAAGGTTTCCGGATATTTTTCGAAATTCCCATAAGTGTGATTTGCAGTCAACATTTAATGCTAAAACTATTGGAAATAATAGTTTCCTTTCCTGAATCAGCTTAAATTGTCAATTTTTTTCACTAGACAAGTTTTTTTTTTTTTAACGCGTTTCTTAAACTGTCTTTTATTATGGGCTTGGGACTGCTCTTCATTAGGTTTCAGATTGCTCAGCTATAAAAGTAAAATGTATTGCAACCAGTGTATTTGAGCAACAATACGCCAAAGTGGAGAGCTTATCAGAAAAATTTGCTCCGAAAACTACACTGATGTGAAGTATTTAATGCGCAACTATCTTAAAAAGTGTTTGATTTGCACAGAATCACCCCATTAGGTAACACTGGGCTAAAGACCCACATTGAGCTACACTACACAGGTAACACTGAGCTGGACTCACGTTATTAGAACACGATTATTTATTGTATCATGTTCATAAGACCATAATATTTATATCATTTTATTTATAAGACTCTAATTATATATCATATTTGTCATGTTTATAAGGCTTCCAAACACGGGACTTGAGAACAAAAAGTGCTTCTACTCAATGGGTAAACTAATCAGCGTCGAGCAACACTAGTAATTATAAAAAATATTTTAGAAGAAATAAAATTTTCAAAGAGAATTAAAGAACAGTATTACTATCCTCATGCTTAGCTATTTTTAACAAAAAAAAAATGGTCAAAATTGACTTTATAATAAATTCTATTTAATGTTGGACATACAAACATTAAGAAAAATGGTAATCTCAATAAGAATTTCATAGTTTACCCGTTAAAAATTAAGTGACTGCAAACCTAGCGAAGGGAGGGGGAGCAACTTTTGGAAAAGGTAATAGAGGGGGTTAATGGAGGGAATATAGAATTCACCTTGAAATAGCAAATGACATTTAAATACAAGTGTTCCTGCCTAAAAGCTAAAATGTTTAGTGTCCTAAGGTTTGGCTAAGGGTCTGAGGGCAAGCATGTGATTAATTTTAAAAGATAAAAACAATGCATAAGAAAATCCATTCTAGTATATAAAAGATGGTGGGGCGGGAAGGGCCTCCCTACAAAGCTTTAAAGTAGTCGGCTTTACCATTTCAAGTCAGAAAATATTGTTTTTCTTTGAAATTACGGCCTTCAGTCATTTTGAAGAAGGAAACAAATTCTCTAAAATGGATTGGAAGTACAAGCCCTCAAAATTGATGCTAAAAAAGATTTTACTTCTTTTTTTAGATTTACTTGAAACTTGTGTCATTATGTCTTTGTGCTTAGGACTTCAAATGCAATAGGAAATGTAGAAAAAAAGCAACGAACAGCGGTTCCCATCCAATGGGCCGAAAAAAGTGCAAAGAAACCTCTATTTCGTAAACAATTTCAAAATTAAAACCGAACGTCCTTAGGTCAAAGAGACGATTTGAGGAGAATCCAACAGTGTCTTTACTTTGAGGTGGCATTCGTCTTTCCAAAGCTGGGCCATTCAAAAACAGCCATTCTTGGATGGAATTTGGGATTGGCGGGGGGGGGGAATTTTTCAAGTTAAATGACTCGAAAAAAACTATTTAGTTCAAATTATGGTGAAATAGCTAAAAAATTAACTACACAAACATCAAATTGACAATCTTAAAATGAATGGTGACTCCCAACCTGTCTTCCTTAGGAATTTTGATATAATATCGAAATTCCTGACAAGGACTAAGAAGTGGTCTTAGTTGGAACCAGCCTGTCTTTATCTAGCATTCTTCCTGATAAAACCTTTTGACTTACCAGATTATATTTAGTTTGTTAACCCCTTTGTATATATATAATAGTTAGATAAAGAATATCATGTCCTGACTGCAGATTGTTTTCTAATTCAGTTAAATGAGGAGATAGCAATTATTCTTTTCATATAGAAGCTTAAAAGTGGGCTTGAATAGTTGCTGCTATTTGGACTGAAAGTTGGATTTTTCCCGACTGTTCCTCTATGGATACTTCTAGCATGCAGTTAAACTATTTAAAGTAACCTATTTTATCTTCTCCCCGCACCCACCCCCCCACTCTACAGATTTATGATTCAGGAAGCTCGATATCCTCTGGGAGATTATACCGAATCTCTACAAACCCTGCTTTCCCATGGGATAAATTAAACTCCCCCCTGCCTCCATAACAAAGAGGGGTTACCCTCCTCAGGAAGTGGTATCTCAGATTGAGGGTAGCGCTTCAATTTTCGTAGACCCCCTCCTACTCTCAGCCACCCCAGTCACATCTCTCACCCCACTTCACGAGAAGTGTCAGTTCAGATGGAATTTAGCCATTCTTTTGCTGCATGTGATGCAACATGTCAGATTGAGCTTTATCCCAAAGGGTTGACTTCCCTTGTTAAGAATTGCGCTTGCCAGATCCAGTTAGCTCTGGTCAAATCCGAGATTCTTAAGCCAGAGATAGTTTTGTGGCTTTTGAAACTGAAACACAAGCTTGAAGAATCTTTGACCTATGTTTCCAGAATTATTTCCACTCCACTGCCCACAATGAACTATCTAGAACTCCCTTAGCAGTTAAAAATACTAAATGTCTCTAGATATTGCCCACGGCATCCTCCTCCCTTCCAACTCACTGATGAAACATTATAACATCCCCTCAGCAGAAGTTAATAATTCAGCACTAATTAATCCTACCAGGCAAATGACCCAGTCCAATTTTCCTTAGAGGATAAAAAACTTAAATCTGTGTTAAGTAAAGTCAGTGAAAAGGTTACCGACCAGTCCTGTCAAAATCATAGGGATGACAAAATATCAATTGCTTATGAATCAAAGGAACTCACAACAAAGTACATTGCTACTAATGACAAAAAGTTTTTGAACCCTTACCTTGCCAAAATGACATTTCTTTAACAGTTTGTAAACAATCCCTAAGTGGTAATTGCAGATCTAGTCGTTGTAGTTTATTGTATTTAAGTAAATTTTACCTATCAGGAAAATGAGTAAGATCGAGAGCAATTTTAATCATGTAAGTATTTCAGTTTTTTCTAGTGGTCATTCTTTTGGTTGCACTCTCTTATTTTTTCTGTTTTTTCTTTATTTTTGTCTATTGGTCATTCTTTTGGTTTTATTATTTTATTCTTTTACAATTTTAATCTTTTAATTTTTTAAGTTTTTTCCAGTCGACATTCTTTTGGTTACATTAGCGGTCATGGTAAGTTGCCTTTTTTGTCTACCCCCAGCAAGAAAATTGCACCAGTCTGTAAAAGACAGAAATTGTAAGAATAACTTCTACCTCTTTACCTTTCCTTTTTTAGTGCATAATCATCATGCCAAAATCTCATCGAAGTTCTTCAAACACACATCTGCAATTGACAAACTCTTATCAATCATCAATTTTCCCTCATTTTTTTATCAGCTTCCGCCCTCGACACATGGACAAGAACTATCCTCCTCGTTTGGGCATTATACCCAGTCTCTTAGTAACGTTTGTCCCGTCCTTATCTAAATTTGAGAAAAAACAATTTCCCTTCTTACCATAGATTTTCTCCTCCATACACAAGTGGGTTCTATACCCCCCCCCCACGCTCCCACAAAGCAAAGATTTCTTAACAGAACATTTAGAAAGTAGCAATCACCAGGTAACGGCCGTTTAAAAGATTATCCCTATACCGCTACTGTTCCTTGCCAAATTAACACTATCTTAGAAATAATATTCGTCGTCCTCCTTTTCTCCCAGTCCCTGTTCTACTCTCCTCTATAATCCTGCTTTCAAAGGATCCCCATTCTCATGACAAAAAAGGTGGTTCTCCTCCCGCTTTTCACCTTCCTTTCATTCCAATCTGGCTCCCACAAATAACAAAAAAAAATTTAGTTCTAGTAATTGTTTCAGATCCCCGAATTTCCTTGTTACGAACAACAAAAGTATGGATTCTACGAATTGATTAAAATAGAGGGCCACACCCAGGTACGCAAGAGCAATTCCCATAACACAGGTCCAAGCACTGAATATTGACCTATTGAAAAATAAGAACAACTCCCAATTCGTAAAATTCAGTCCTCATGATCACCCCCTAGTTAAAAGAGAGGCGGAATTTTATTATTTGTTCATAATCATCTTTTCCCAAAATTAATTCCTGCCCCAAATTTTTATGATTATGATGAAATTGTTTGAATGTGACCCAAAGTCTTACCACATCATTTCAATCTGATTGTGTTTTGCTGTTTTTTATTATTTCCCAAATTAAGATGCTGCACAAAGGCATCGATTCTACTAATAAATACACAATAGTACCAACTTTGTCCTCTGTAAATTAGAAAAGGCCAGTGTATTTCTAGCTGGTCATTCTAAAGATTTAAAATAAAATTATCTCTGCAAATCCCTGAATTTAAAACAGATAAAAGAAATACCAAAGAAAGTAACCAAAATTACTTCCTTTGCTTTGATTTGACTTGTACTACCCTTTATTTGACTTGCACGAATATGCATACGTTCGATCACGCACCTTTAATCCCTCTAGGGGGAAATTAACATTTTTATTCATCAGTGGAAACTTCTTTCCAGTTTAACCCAACACCTTCCGCTCCTGAATTTTCTTATCGGTCAATTTCCAATGATGGCCTTTCCAATGTCAGATTACAAATGCAAATTGGCTGTCTCTCATGGGGAACAAAAACATTTATGATTAAGTTTCTAACTTTCCTAACCTGATTAAAACAAAATATATAAACTCCTTCCCTGAGAAAAGGGTAAAAACATGTTCTGATGACAAGCCGTAATCACAAATAAACTGAAAAATTCAATTAGAATTAAAGTAAATCTACTAAACCATGGTGAAACGTCCAAACTTAACTCGGTGCATAAACATATTATAAGAGAAATACGCCAAGCCGTTTCTATATATTATTAAATAAAAAAAAAGTTTTTTAAACTGAAAGTAAGGAGCGACATTAAAACTTAAAACGAACAGAAATTATTCCGTATATGAAAGGGGCTGTCCCCTCCTCAACGCCTCGCTCTTTACGCTAAAGTTTGACTCTGTCTCACAACTTTATTTTTTAAAACAATAAAAAACTTTAGCGTAAAGAGCGAGGCGTTGAGGAGGGGACAGCCCCTTTCATATACGGAATAATTTCTGTTCGTTTTAAGTTTTAATGTCGCTCCTTACTTTCAGTTTAAAAAACTTGTTTATTTTTATTTAATTTCTGATCGTTTTTTAGTTAATGCAGGGGATGTTTCCCCCTCTTTAAAAAATCGAGTAAATTTTCTCAGGCTCGTAGCCTTTGATGAGTAATACTAAACTTAATAAAATTTATATATTTAGAATCAGCATTATAAACACATTCTTTTGATACATTTATTGACATCAAAATTCCGTTTTTAAAAGTTTCGATTACTATTGAGCCGTATCGCTTGTTTTTTTATTGTTTTTTTTTATTACGTATATGTTATTGCGTATATGAGGGGGTTCTCCCCTTAGTCAATACCACGCTCTTTACGTTAAAAGTTAAAAAAAATTTTGATTCACAAACCCCTGAATCACAAAGGCCGTTTAATTAGAATAGATAGCTCTTTTGAAAGCACTAAAAAAAACTGTAGCGTAAAGAGCGAGGTATTGACTTGGGGGAGAACCCCCTCACATACGTTATAATTTCTGTTCGTTTTAAGTTCTAATATTCCTTCTTACATTTCAGTTGAAAAAAATTGTTTTTTTATTTAATTTCTGATCGTTTTTTAAATAATGCTTGGAAATCCGGCGCCCCCTTCATAGAAATTTCCCTTACCCTAAAGAAACATCCTCCACGGAAATATTCTCAAGATTAACCCCCTCGTCTAGCCCCCCACCCCTCTAGAAAAAATCCTTCCTGAAAACGGTTGTATACTTCCCAATAACCAATAAATAATGCTGGCAAGTCCGGCGCCCCCTTCATGGCAATTTCCCTTCCCCCATGAAAACTTCCTTCATGAACAGATCCTCCAACATAACCACCGACCCACCCTTCCCTCCCACTACCAGAAAAAAAACCTCCTGAAAACTTCTGTATACTTCCAATAACCAATACTATATGTTAACATTGGGTAAAGTTCATAACTTTTAGCCCTCCCTCTGGGAACTTCGGGGGATTAAGTCATCCTAAAAGACATATTTATCATATTTTAGACCATGCTGAACAAAATGGCTATCTCAAAATTTTGATCGGGTGACTTTGAGAAAAAATAAGCGTGGGAGGGGGCCTAGTTGCCCTCCATTTTTTTTGGTCACTTAAAAAGGGCACTAGAACTTTTAATTTCCGTTCCAATGAGCCCTCCCACGATATTCTAGGACCACTGGGTCGATACGATCACCTCTGGGAAAAAAAAAAAAAAACAAACAAACAAACAAACAAATAAACACGCATCCGTGATCTTTCTTCTGGCAAAAAATGTAAAATTCCACATTTTTGTAGATAGGAGCTTGAAACCTCTACAGTAGGGTTCTCTGATACGCTGAATATGATGGTGTGATTTTCATTAAGGTTCTATAACTTTTAGGGGGTCTTTCCCCCTTTTTTGAAAATCAACAAAATTTCTCAGGCGCGTAACTTTTGATGGGTAGCACTAAACTTGATGAAAGTTAAATATTTGAAATCAGCATTGAAATCTGATTCTTTTGATATATCTATTGGTATCAAAAACCCGTTTTCTAGAGTTTCGGTTACCATTGAGCCGGGTCGCTCCTTACTTACAGTTCGTTACCACGAACTGTTTGACAAGTATCAACTCAAAAAGTTGCTCTCTACTAAGCCAAAAAAAAGAAGGTATAATAGAATAAAAAATTTGGGGGACAACCCAAAATAATATTGATTTCATCGCCAAGAAAAGCCCTTAGATACAGCCAAAGTTTTGAAAAAATTCCTTTCATCCATAATACAAAACCTCCCTCCCCTATTAGATACTCCCTACAATTGAACCCTCTCTATTTCCCCTTTATTTTGCCTTTAGACGTGGGACAGAAGTTAAAAACAGAAAAAGCTGTAGCACATGTCCACTTGATATTCCGATTGAATTAATCAAAATCTTTGCTGACAATTTTTCAAAACCTTTGTCTTTATTTTTTCATGAAATTACCGCTACTGGTAAATTCACAAATTTCTGGAAATTAGGTGTTACTACTCCCGTAGCACAGTTCATATAATTATCCAGTAAGCTTATCGCAGATCATTTCTGGTCTTCGTTCTTTTTGCGAACAAAAAGCTCCTCCCACTTATTTCTGCATTAGCGGAAATGCGGGTTAGTCTGTTTCCGATTGTTTCCAACAAAGTGTATTATTCGTAATAGCGGGTTTCCACTTGTTTCCGATTAGATCACAGTCTGACTTGTCTACCCATGAAAAGATCTGACTTCGCTTATGTTTATATCTGCAAAAACGTTCTCCGGAGCACCCGGTCCGGGTTTTTATAATGGGTGAGATAGAGAATGATCATACTGGATAATTATATGAACTGTGTCCCGTGGATAGGAAAGGTAACAAGTAAGATTTTATGCTGTCCACCCCATTACACTTACTCCTGGGCTCTCTAACTTATACGAAAGCTTTTTGGCTGAGTTGTTGAAAGTAAAAATAATCCCAAATGTGGACCAGAGGCAATTTGGAAACTCACGCTCTACACTCACCACCCGCTATTTTGTTAATCTCATTTACCACCGTTGCAAATTCAATAACGGGCTCTAGCTTATAGCAGTGGAATTACAAAAAGCTTTTGATTTAGTTAACCACAATCTATTGGTAGAAAAACTATTTAATGAATTTCAAGTTGACCCCTTTTTAGCAAGAATGATTCCGTCTTTCCTTCTTATAAAACAAAAGTTGTCAATTACCTTAATGTATATTCTGGTCCCCTTCTAATTTACAATGGTTTACCCCAGGGAACCCTCTTAGGCCCAAAGTAATTCCTGTAATGCTAAATAATCTTGATGTCGATTTCTCGGATAGGTGAAATTTTGTTTTAGCGATATGTTGAAATAATTCTAAAAGAAGCTCAATGGGTATCCTGGAACAAATATTAGATGAAGCTGTTACTAAGTATACGAGTCATCCCTTCAACGTCAAGGATTTTAACAATTAATTCCCTTATGACTCCCCCTTCGTTCTCCTGGATAGTCTCTCCTGAAACATTATTTAGTTCTATGATATTATAGGGTGTTATCGTCTCACGCAACTTTAAAAGGGATTGTTAAATTAATTATATTAAAAACGCTCAAATATCGCATTTTCTCTCCTTAAACTTCTTAAAAAATTAAATATCCTAAAGTGCATTGTTTGAGAATTTTTCTTTCACTTGTGTACCCAATCCTTCAGTACGCCTGTTCTGTTTGGCATCCTGGTAACTCCAATAAATCGTCAAAAAAAGAAAAAGAAAAAAAGAGACAGTCCAAAAAGGTGCCTAAAAATTGTTTTTAATTATGTTCTTTTTACCACCCTTCTTTGGAGAGCCAATCTGGTCACCCTCAAGCACCACTGCATATTTTCTGATTTATTTATTTTTGTTTCACTAAATTGTGTTTGTAGATGTTAGTCACAAGCTCAAATTGTATTTGTATTTTTATATTACTTATTCTCTTTTAAATCTGCGAGCTTTAATTGTTTTTGATATTTTTGCTGGTTATTTTTGACATCTCGATAAATATTATCCCAACTAATATTTGCTCGTATTTTTTTTTGCAGGTGCTTTTTGACTATAATGTGCAAATTCAGCCCCCCTCGGGCTTGTAATAGAACTTTCTGAGAAATAAAATTATTTTGCTTAACTTGGGGAAAACACTTTTGAATTATGACCAAAATTTTAAAAATTGAGGGAGGGGGTCACTACAAATTGAAATTCCATATGAAAAATTGGCTACCTTACTCATGACTTTAAGCCCTAAAAGAAACTCAATCAAATCTTAATTGCAAAAAAAAGCTATAAAGTATGCAAAATTAGTATAAAAGAATAAATGACATATAAAACAAGTAGAATTTAAGATGGATAATCATGCATTGCTTAAAAACTACAGACATGATTATGGAACATTGAGCGAAACCTAAGACTACCAAAAATCTAAATTATTGTTAAAGTCAATCTGAAAACTAATATGTATTACCACAAATAATAGTAGGGCTAACGTCCCCCTGATTCCAAAAGGCCATTTGTATCCCCCAAAAAACAACCAATGCTTCAAGAAATCTAGTTACCTCGGGTCTATTCAGGAAATCAGGAAATCCAGCTTTTAATGTTGTCTAATACGTGTCGCCGCATACGTAGTTAGAAAGGAGCAAAAATTCTATGGTTTTAATATGTTTAATATATTCTTATGCACTTCACAGATTTTATGTAAACACGATGTTGTCTAATACGTGTCGCCGCATACGTAGTTAGAAAGGAGCAAAAATTCTATGGTTTTAATATGTTTAATATGTTTAATATATTCTTATGCACTTCACAGATTTTATGTAAACACGACAGTAACAAAGCTTACTTCAGTCAAGTCGACGCAGTTGAGGGAGAACATTGATAGCTGAAAGTGGTGCAACAAACTAAAACTAACTGTATATCGGAATCAAGGCTACTCCCAATGGAAACTTCCTGTTCCAGCCTTTCTAATTTTGAGCTATTATTGGAAAAATACTTTCCGATTTAAATGTTAGGACAACGCCCAAGCTCATTTTTTCCAACAGTCTTTTAACTGGTTTTAAAACTGATTTGAGATACACAAATTTAATAAATGCTAAGTTAAAGAGAAAATTAAACCTAGATTGCCTCATTAGGAGTTTTCAATGTTATAAGCTTATGATATCCTTAAACTACAGTTTAATCAAATCACCACTAAGGTTATAAATTTTTAAAGATCCTTAAGCCCAATACTGGGTAAATTTGTAGCTGACAACATAATTTAGCCTGGTTCAAACTGAATACATCACTTTATGCCTTTTTTTATGATCTTTCACATTCCAATAATCGCTCCTAGGGGAAATTACATTTTGAGCCTTAATGGGTTAAAGGCGCTCAAATTAGCCCATAGTAACCAAAAGCTTAAAAATGTGGTTGTAAAAAAGACTAGCTAATTAGAAAAATAGGCATTTGATGCTGATTCAGGCAGGATAATTGTTATAACTATTAGTATTAACAGTAAAATATTATTATGAAAATAAAATCTACAAGAATCATAGGCAGCGCAACAGCGCTGCCTAAGTAAAGAACGATGTTGGCCCAATGTATTATTTATTTTTTTTTTTTGTTTGGTCTTAGACCAGGGCACTTCGTATCGAAGGAGTTGTCATAGAGACTTTGAAAAGGACTCATTCGATTGGAAACTGGAATGCCTTGTGCTCTTTTTAATAGTCGAAAGTGGTTGGAGGGCAACTAACCCCTATCTCACGCCCACCATTTCCCAAAACACATTGAATCAAAATTTTTAAATAGTCATTTTGTTCAACGTAGTAGAAAGTCCTGAAAATTAGGTCACTAAGGATGACAAGCCCCCCACAGTCCTCAGGGCGAGGGTTGTGAGTTATGCCCTGGGGGAATATAAGGTTTTTATAGAAAAAGTTGTCGTAAAGGTTTCAAAAAGGGCTCATTAATTTGGAAACTGAAAGGGCTAGTGCCCTTTTTAATAGTCAAAAGTGATTGGAGGGCAACTAACCCCCCTCTCACGCCCACCATTTTCCCAAGCACGTCCAATCAAAATTTTGAGATATCCATTTTGTTCAATGCAGTTGAAAGTTTCGGAAATTAGGTCTTTGAGGATGATAACCCCCCTAATCCCTCAGGGCAAGAGTTGTAAGTTATGCCCATGGGCATATAAGGTTCTTATAGAAAGCGTTGTCGTAAAAAATTCAAAAAGAGCTCATTCAATTGAAAATTGAAAGGGCTAGTGCCCATTTTAATAGTAGAAAGTGATTGAAGGGCAACTAACCCCCTTCTCACGCCCACCATTTTCTCGAAGACATTCAATTAAAGTTTTGAGATAGCCATTTTGTTCAACATAGTTCAAAGGTCCAGAAATTATGTCTTTGAGGATGACAATCCTCTCACAGCCCCCAGGGCAAAGGTTGTAAGTTATGGCCTGGGAGCATATAAGGTTTTTAATGTAAGCGTTGACGTAGAAACTTCAAAAAGGGCTCTTTCAATTGGGAATTGAGAGGGCTAGTGCCCATATTATTAGTCAAAAACGATTGGAGGGCGAATGCTCCTCCTCCCTCCACGCCCAAAATTACCCAAACACTTTCGATCAACATTTTTATGTAGCCATTTTGTTGAACGTAGTTAAAGGGTCCAGAAATTATGAGTGACAGCCCCCTCCCCCCTACAGCCTTCAGGACTAAGATTGTAAGTTATGTACTGGGGGCATATAAGGTTTTTATAGAATCCATTGTCGTAGAAACATCAAAAAAGGCTCATTCAATTGGGAATTGAGATGGGTAGTGCCCTTATTAATAGTCAAAAAGCGATCGTAGGGCGAATACCCCCCCCCCCCCCAGGCCCATCATTTCCCCAAACTTCCGATCAACATTTTGATATAGCCATTTTGTTGAAAGTAGTTGAAGGGTCTGGAAACTATGTTTGTGAGTATGACAACCCCCCCCCCCCTCCCACAGCCTTCAGGGCTAAGATTGCAAGTTATGTCCTGGGGGCATATAATGTTTTTACAGAAAGTGTTGTCGTAAAAACCTCAAAAAGAGGTCATTGGATTTGAAATTGAGAGGGCTATTGTCCTTTTTAATAGTCAAAAGTAATCAGAGGGGGAATCACCCCCGCCCCATTCCCATCATTTCCCCAAACATTTCCGATCAACATTAATATGACCATTTTTTTCAACGTATTTGAAAGGTCTGGAAACTATGTCTTTGAGAATGACGACCCTCCCCCCATAGCCCTCAGGACAAGGGTCCTAAGTTGTGCCCCTGGGGCATATAAGGTTTTTTTTATAGGAATTTTGTCAGAGAAGCTTCAAAAAGTTCTTTTAAAGAAAAAAATTCTTTTAAATATTTTCACTTTTATAACTTTAAGAAATCAAAAATTAATTATGATTTTAAGGAATAAATATCAGCATATGTATATTAAACTGACAATGCACATTTTTTTTCAGTAAATTCATTTGAATTTTTTTTCAGTAAAGTACAAATTTTATTCTGGCTTTTAGAAAGCATGGGGTTTAGAACCCTACTCATATTAATTTCTGCTCGTTTTGAGTTTGACTCTGTTATTAAATTTAATTTCTGTTTGTTTGGCGTTTCATTTATTTATTGATACTGATTTATGGTAGTTTATGCTTGGTAGATTATTTGATTCTATGATTGTTCGTTTTTTGTTTAATGGAGTTCTTTAGGTTTTTTTAAAAACTTATTTTGTGCAAAAACTTTTTAAATTAATTTATATAAAGAGCCAGAAACCCCTAAAATGAAACCAGCTTTGCTGGGATGTCATTTTTGAGGAGTTTCAGGCCATTTAAAAAAAATCCTGCGAATTCATTTTCAAAATAGCATTTTACAGCTAAGACAAATAAAAATAATAATTATCATTTCTAAATCAGATACTAATGGCAATTTCATAAAAACATTTTTTTTTTTTACTTTTGGCTAATTTGGACTGTTTTACCTTTTTTGGGCCTAATTAAGGGCCAAAAAAGTAATTTTCCCCCGAAGTGACTGTTGAATTGCTAAAATGGATTAAAAGGCATCAAGGGATGGTTTCACTTTTACCTTAGATTAATTTAAAAAAAAATAGTTTTCCCGAGGGAAGTAAAGAGCGAAGTTGAAACTTAAAACGAAACCAAAATTATTGCTACACTGCCTATGTAACATATATCAGTAAAACTAGTGCAAATAAATCAACTGATGATATTTCACTATGTTTGTAGGATTATAGAAAACTTTCGTTTTACGAAAAACACAAAAGCCAAGGATAAAAAACAAGAATATTGATTCAAGTTCAAGTTCCATTGATTTCCATAAATAACAATAACAAAAACAGTATCCCAAAGGGCTCTATGGCCCGTTATTTGGGAAACAACACAGAATAAATGACTAATATTAAAAATTGGCATAAACAATGCTAAACAATGTCTAATTTATAAATCTATAAGGAAAACAAGTCAACTCACCGACAGTCCACACAAAACAGCGACCCTCCTATCACCCGACAATAAATAAAAAAATAAAACTCTCTACATCATCGAGGATCCAACGCCAACAAAACAAAAACACCCCCCCCCCAAAAAAAAAAACAAAACAAACAAAACAAACAAAAACAACAAAAAAACACCATAAAGAAACTATAAATTATTTAATATTTACCTTTAATATAAAACTTTTCATCTGTCTTTTAAAGGAGCCAAGTGTTCGTGACTGACGAATCTCAGCAGGAACCAAGTTCCAAGCACGTCCCACAGTCACGACCAGACCAAAGTCTGAACGAACCGAGGGAGTAGCCGGAATCATCACATCCTCCCAGTTTCGAACTGCGTACAAATTTACTTCCCCTTCTAGCTTAAGTAGTCCAGAAAAACAAAATGGGAGATCTCCGTGGAAGAATTGATATACCAACGAACATAGAGATATAACATAAATATCTCTAATCTTAAGGAGATCAACAGGAGTGTGTGTGGTCGACTGGAGAACTCTTACTGGAGAACTCATATTCTCATCAAGAATATGAGCAGGAGCAAGTACAGAAGAAAATGTAAACATCCACACAGACGAACAGTAACATATATAAGGGAAAACGAGAGAGAAATATAAAAGACGGAGTATAGGAAAAGGAAATAAACGCTTTAACTTACGGATGATTCCAAGTCCACGGGAAATTTTCACTCTTATTACTTGAACGTGCCGCCTAAACGATAAATTTTCATCCAAAAGAACTCCCAGGAATCGCACATATCGGTCCGGGGGGCAACTTATGGAGCCTCTTGGTGTAGGAAGCTCAGTAATTGTGGGGCAGCTCACACCTGTACGGGAAATAATAAGAAGGTACGACTTTTTTACGTTTAAAGCTAGTTTATTTATGTCAAACCAATTGAGTATCTTCTCAGTCATTGCTTGAAGCTTTAGAATAAGGGATGACTCATCCGGAGCTGCAGCACCTAGAGTAGTGTCATCTGCAAATGCTACCAGTTCTTCTCGACTATCAGATGTGGACACCGACATAGTCTGAGAGTGACATTTGTGACACAGTCCACAGCATACATTGGGAATGGGGGTGTTAAGAAGTCGGTAGAGGTCGTTCACATATATCAGGAAGAGGGTTGGCCCAAGAACAGAACCTTGGGGTACTCCGTATTCAATCGGAACTTCCTTGTCTGTATCTTCCATGGCAATAGATCTGTCAGTAAGGTATGAATAGAACCAAGATAATGCTTCCCCACGCACACCATGATGAGAAAGTTTACGAATGAGGATCTTGTGTGTAAGGCTGTCAAAAGCTTTCTTTACATCAAGAAAAATGGCTGCAGGAATAAGATTAGAATCTAAAGATTGTCGTATAAACTGGAGAAATGTATTACAAGCATGTTCTGTAGAATACTTTGCGCGAAACCCAAACTGATGTTGATGGAAAAAAAAATTTGCTTCAAGAAATCTCACCAGACGTTTTAGCATTGGCCTTTCAAATATCTTAGAGAACACTGACAAAAGAGAGATCGGCCTATAGTTCCCAGGATCCTCACGGTCGCCTCCTTTAAAGAGAGCTATCACACGCAACAATTTAAGACGTTGAGGAAATACTGCTAGTTCAAATGACCTATTAATCAAATGGCAAAGTGGGGTGATAATCGATGGAAGGATATGTTTGATTACTTTAACAGAAATTTTGTCAAAACCTGTTGAAGAATTCTTTAAAGACAAAACAATATTTGTAATTTCCTGCAGCGTAACGTCCTCAAGAACCATTGATTTCAAGAACGGGGGGCCTAGGAACGGCTTCCAAGTCTGTGACACCGAGCAGTGGGAAACGCTATTAGCAGTTGATTTCCCTATCTCCGCAAAGAATTTGTTCATATGATGTCGTACTTGATTTAGGAGTCAAAAGTAAATGCGTAGCCTCACGACAACAAACTAATCAATGAGGCTTTTCAAGTCCTACAGAAGCTGTGATATCAGTAACATTCAGCATTCAGTTGAAATTATATTAAAAAGTAGGCATAAAAATAATAAATTTATAGTCATTAAACAGCATAAAAATAATGGACTGATTTATCGGGTAACATCTTGGTCACCCCTAATATTACTCGAAATGAAGAACATATCAACCATAATATGGACACTGGAGATCCAGTTATTTCCAAGGCCTTATCTAGGGGGAGAGGGGGTAGGGGGTTTGAACCCCCCACCCCCATAATGTTTGTCTGACTCGTAAAAATGTAACAAAATGGACATAAAAAAAATTTGTATGCGTTTTTTGAGGTTTTTTGTGTTAAGGACGATGTAAAGAACGATGTTGCCACAATGTATTATTATTCTTTGTTTTCCTCCAAACCCGGGCACTTCGTATCGAAGGAATTGTCGTAGAAACTTCAAAAAGGGCTCATTCGATTTGAAATTGGAGTAGCTAGTGCCCTTAATAACAGTCGAAAGTGATTAGAGGGCAACTAGCCCCCTCCCCTCCATCACCCATCACCCCCCCAAACACATCATATCAAAATTTGGAGATAGCAATTTTGTTCAGCGTAGTTGATTTCCAGATAGAAAATAGGTTTTTGAGGAGGACACTCCCCCACAACCCTCGGGGCAAGGAATTTAAGTTCTGCCCTGAGGGCATATAAGAACGGTGTTGGAACAATGAATCATTTATTATTTTTTTTTCCTTTAGAGCAGGGCACTTTAAATCGAAGAAGTTGTCGTAGAAACTTCGAAAAGGGCTCATTCAATTGGAAATTGGAGTGGCTTGTGCCCTTTTCAATAGTCGAAAGTGATTGGAGGGAAACTACCCCACCCCACGAAATTTTTGAGATGATCTCAAATTTTGAGATAGCCATTTTGTTCAGCGTAGCTGATTTCCATAAAGAAAATATATGAGGGGACACTCCCCCACAACCCTCGGGGCAAGGGTTTTAAGTTATGCCCTGGGGGCATATAAGTTTTTTTTTATAGAAAACGTTGTCGTAGAAACTTCAAAAAAGGCTCGTTCGATTGGGAATCCAAAGGGCTAGTGCCCTTTTTAATAGTTGGAAGTGATTGGAGGGCAACTAGCCCCCCCTCCCCACGTGCATCATTCCCCCAAACACATCCAATCAAAATTTTGAGAGAGCCATTTTGTTCAGCGTAGTTGATTTCCTGATAGAAAATATGTTTTTGAGGAGGACACTCCCCCACCACCCTCGGGGCAAGGGTTTTATGCCCTGGGGGCATATAAGGTTTTTATAGTAAGGCCTTGTCGTAGAAACTTCAAAAAAGGCTCATTCGATTGGACATTCAAAGGGCTAGTGCCCTTTTTAATAGTCAAAAGTGACTGGAGGGCAACTAGCCAACCCCCCCACCCCCCCACCCCCACGCCCATCATTCCCCCAAACACATCCAATCAAAATTTTCAGATAGCCATTTTGTTGAGCGTAGTTGATTTCCAGATAGAAAATATGTTTTTGAGTAGGACACTGCCCCAAAACCCTCGGGGCAAGGGTTTTAAGTTATGCCCTGAGGGCATAGAACGATGATGGCACAATGTATCATTTTTTTTCTTTAGAGCAGGGCACTTCGTATTGAAAAAGTTGTCGTAGAAACTTCGAAGAGGGCTCATTCAATTGGAAATTGGAGTGGCTTGTGCCCTTTTTAATAGTCGAAAGTGATTTGAGGGAAACTAGACCCCCCCCCCACGCCCATCATTCCCCCAAACACATCTAATAAAAATTTTAAGATAGCCATTTTGTTCAGCGTAGTTGATTTCCACATAGAAAATATGTTTTGAGGAGGACACTCCCCCACAACCCTCGGGGCAAGGGTTCTAAGTTATGCCCTGGGGGCATAAAAGGTTTTTATAGAAGGCATTGTCGTAGAAACTTCAAAAAACTCTCATTCGATTGGAAATTCAAAAGGCTAGTGCCCTTTTTAATAGTCGAAAGTAATCGGAGGGCAACTAGGCCCCCCCCACGCCCATCATTCCCCCAAACACATTTCCAATCAAAATTTTGAGATAACCATTTTGTTCAGCGTAGTTGGTTTCCAGATAGAAAATATGATATTGAGGAGGACACCCCCCCCCAAAAAAAAAACCCTCGGGGCAAGGGTTTTAAGTTATGCCCTGAGGGCATATAAGAACGATGTTGGCACAATGTATCATTTATTATTGTTTTCTTTTAGGGCACTTCGTATTGAAGAAGTTGTCGTAGAAACTTCGAAAAGGGCTCATTCAATTGGAAATTGGAATGGATTGTGCCCTTTTCAATAGTCGAAAGTGATTGGAGGGAAACTAGACCCCCCCCCCACCCACGCCCATCATTCCCCCAAACACATCCAATCAATATTTTGAAATAGCCATTTTGTTCAACGTAGTTGATTTTCAGATAGAAAATACATTTTGAGGAGGACACTCCCCTAAAACACTCGGAGCAAGGGTTTTAAGTTCTGCCCTGGGGGCATATAAGGTTTTTATAGAAGGCGTTGTCGTAGAAACTTAAAAAAACTCTCATTCGATTGGAAATTCAAAAGGCTAGTGCCCTTTTTAATAGTCGAAAGTAATCGAAGGGCAACTAGCCCCCTAGAAAATATGTTTTTGAGGAGGACACTCCCCCACAACCCTTGGGGCAAGGGTTCTAAGTTATGCCCTGGGGGCATAAAAGGTTTTTATAGAAGTAATCGAAGGCAACTAACCCCCTAGAAAATATGTTTTTGAGGAGGACACTCCCCCACAACCCTCGGGGCAAGGGTTCTAAGTTATGCCCTGGGGGCATAAAAGGTTTTTATAGAAGGCATTGTCGTAGAAACTTCAAAAAACTCTCATTCGATTGGAAATTCAAAAGGCTAGTGCCCTTTTTAATAGTCGAAAGTAATCGGAGGGCAACTAGGCCCCCCCCCCACGCCCATCATTCCCCCAAACACATTTCCAATCAAAATTTTGAGATAACCATTTTGTTCAGCGTAGTTGGTTTCCAGATAGAAAATATGATATTGAGGAGGACACCCCCCCCCCCCAAAAAAAAAACCCTCGGGGCAAGGGTTTTAAGTTATGCCCTGAGGGCATATAAGAACGATGTTGGCACAATGTATCATTTATTATTTTTTTCTTTTAGGGCACTTCGTATTGAAGAAGTTGTCGTAGAAACTTCGAAAAGGGCTCATTCAATTGGAAATTGGAGTGGCTTGTGCCCTTTTCAATAGTCGAAAGTGATTGGAGGGACACTAGACCCCCCCCCCCCACCATGCCCATCATTCCCCCCAAACACATCCAATCAATATTTTGAGATAGCCATTTTGTTCAACGTAGTTGATTTTCAGATAGAAAATACATTTTGAGGAGGACACTCCCCTAAAACACTCGTAGCAATGGTTTTAAGTTCTGCCCTGGGGGCATATAAGGTTTTTATAGAAGGCATTGTCGTAAAAACTTCAAAAACGGCTCATTCGATTGGAAATTCAAAGGGATAGGGCCCTTTTTAATAGTCGAAAGTGATTGGAGGGCAACTCCCCCCCACCTCCCCACGCGCATCATTTCCCCAAACATTTTTTTTATTATTTTTTTTTTTTTTTTTTTTCCTCCAAACCCGGGCACTTCGTATCGAAGGAGTTGTCGTAGAAACTTCGAAAAGGGCTCATTCGATTGGCAATTGGAGTGGATACTGCCCTTTTTAATACTCGAAAGTGATTAGAGGGCAACTAGCCCCCCCCCTCAACGCCCACCACTCCCCCAAACACATCCAATCAAAATTTTGAGATAGCCATTTTGTGTAGCGTAGTTGATTGAAAATATGTGCAGCGTAGTAGATAGAAAATATGTACAGCGTAGCAGATAGAAAATATGTTTTTGAGGAGGACACCCCCCCCCCCACAACCCTCGGGGCAAGGGTTTTAAGTTATGCCCTGGGGGCATATAACGTTTTTATAGAAGGCGCTGGCGTAGAAACTTCAAAAAAGCTCATTTGATTGGAAATTCAGAGGCCTAGTGGCCTTTTTAATAATTGAAAGTGATTGGAGGGCAACTAGCCCCCCCCCCACGCCCATCATTCCCCCAAACACATCCAATCAAAATCTTGAGATAGCCATTTTTCAGCGTAGTTGATTTCCAGATAGAAAATATGTTTTTAAAGAGGACACTCCCCCAAAACCCTCGGGTCAAGGGTTTTAAGTTATGCCCTGAGGGCATATAAGAACAATGTTGGCACAATGTATCATTTATTATTTTTTTTCCTTTAGAACAGGGCACTTCGTATCGAAGAAGCTGTCGTAGAAACTTCGAAAGGGCTCATTAAATTGGAAATTTGAGTGGCTTGTGCCATTTTTAATTGTCGGAAATGATTGGAAGGCAACTAACACCACTTCCGCCCCCACGATTTCACGAAAAACGTCCAATCAAAATTTTGAGATAGCCATTTTTTTCAGCGTAGTTGATTTCCAGATATAAATTATATTTTTGAGGAGGACACTCCCTCAAAACCCTCGGGTCAAGGGTTTTAAGCTATGCCCCGAGGGCATATAAGAACGATGTTGGCACAATGTATCATTTATTATTTTTTTCCTTTAGAACAGGGCACTTCGTATCGAAGAAGCTGTCGTAGAAACTTCGAAAGGGCTCATTAAATTGGAAATTTGAGTGGCTTGTGCCATTTTTAATTGTCGGAAATGATTGGAAGGCAACTAACACCCCTTCCACGCCCACCATTCTGCGAAAAACGTCCAATCAAAATTTTGAGATAGCCATTTTTTTCAACGTAGTTGATTTCCAGATAGAAATTATGTTTTTGAGGAGGACACTTCCCTACAGCCTTCAGGGACAGGGTAGTAAGCCATGCCCTGGGGGCATATAAGGTTTTTGTAGAAGGCGTTGTCGTAGAAACTTCAAAAAAGGCTCATTCGATTGGAAATTCAAAGAGCTGGTGCCCTTTCTAATAGTCGAAAGTGATTTGAGGGCAAAGAACCCCCCTCTCACGCCCACCTTTTCCCCAAAACACATCCAATCAAAATTTTGAGATAGCCATTTTATTCAACGTAGTTTTAAGTTCTGTAAATTAGGTCTTTGAGGATGACAACCCCCTCACAGCCCTCGAGACAAGGGTTGTAAGTTATGCCCTGGGAGCATATAAAGTTTTTATAGAACATGTTATCGTACAACTTCAAAAAGGGCTCATTTGATTAGAAATTGAAGTGGCTTGTACCCTTTTTAATAGTCGAAAGTAATTGGATGGCAACTAACACCCCTTCCACGCCCACCATTTTCCCAAACACATCCAATCAAAATTTTGAGATAGCCATTTTGTTCCATGCAGTTAAAGTTCTGGAAATTATACCTTTGAGCAGGAAACTTCCCCCCCAGTCTTCAAAGCATGGGTTATAAGTTATGCCCTGGGGGCATATAAGTTTTTATTGAAATCTTTGTCGTAGAAACTTGAAAAAGGGCTCATTCGATTGGAAATTCAAAGGTCTAGTGCCCTTTTTAATAGTCGAAAGTGATTTAAGGGCAAATGGCCCCCCTCTCTCGCCCACCTTTTCCCCAAACACATCCAATCAAAATTTTTAGATAGCGATTTTGTTCAGTGTTGTGGATTTCCAGATAGAAATTATGTTTTTGTGGAGATTGCTTCCCCACAGCCCTCAGGGCCAGGGTTGTAAGTTATGCCCTGGGGCATAAAAGTTTTTATAGAACGCGTCATCGTAGAAACTTCAAAAAGGGCTCATTCAATAGGAAATTGAAATGGCTAGTGTCCTTTTAATAGTCGAAAGTGATTGGAAGGCAACTAACACCCATTCCACGCCCACCATTTCCCCAAACATATCCAATAAAAAATTTTAGATAGCCATTTGGTGCCACGCAGTTTAAAATCTAGGAAATTATACCTTTGAGCAGGACACTCCCCCCACAGTCTTCAGGGCAAGGGTTATAAGTTATGCCCTGGGGGAATATAAGGTTTTTATTTAAATATTTGTCGTAGAAACTTGAAAAAGAGCTCATTCAATTGGAAATTCAAAGGGCTAGTGACCTTTTTAATAGTCGAAAGTGATTTGAGGGCAACTAACCCCCCTCTCACGCCCACCTTTTCCCAAAATACTTCCAATCAAATTTTTAAGATAGCCCTTTTATTCAACATAGTTGAAAGTTTTGGAAACTAGGTCTTTAAGGTTGAACCCCCCCCCCCCCCCCACAACCCTCAGGGCAAGGGCTGTAAGTTATTCCCTGGGAGCATGTAAGGTTCTTATAGAAAGTGATGTTGTAAAAACATCAAAAAGGGCTCATTCAATTGAAAATTGAAAGGGATTTTGCCCTTTTAATAGTCGAAAGTGACTGAAGGCCAATTAACCCCCCTCTCACGCCCACCATTTCCGCAAACACATCCAATCAAATTTTGAGATATCCATTTTGTTCAACGTAGTCGAAAGTTCTGGAAATTAGATCTTTTAGGATTGTAGCCCCGTCAGTGCCCTCAGTGCAAGGGTTGTAAATTATGCCCTGGGGGCATATAAGGTTTATATAGAAAGTTTTTGTAGAAATTTCAAAAGGGGCTCATTTGATTGGAAGTTGAGATTGCCGTTTTTAATAGTCGAAAGTGAGTGGAGAGTAATTAACCCCCCTCTCATGCCCACCATTTCCCCAAACACATTCAATCAAAGTTTAGAGATAGCCATTTTGTTCAACGTAGTTGAACGTTGATGACAAACCCCCAGAGTCCCCAGGGCAAACGTTTTAAGTTATGCCCTGGGGGCATATAAGGTCTAATGATAGAGTTGTCGTAAAAACTTCAAAAAGGGCTCATTCAATTGGAAATCGAGAGAAATAGTGCCCTTTTTAATAGTTGAAAGTGATTTGGGGGTATCTAACCCCCTTCTCACGCCCACCATTCCCCCAAACACATCAAATAAAAATTTTTAGATAGCCATTTAGTTCAACGTAGTAAAAAGTTCTGGAAATTAGGTGTTTGGGGATGACAACCCCCCCCCCCACCCTCAGCCCTCAGCCCTCAGAGTGAGGGTTGTAAGTTATCCCCTGGGGGTATATAAGGTTTTTATTGAAAGCTTTGTCGTAGAAACTTCAAAAGGGCTCATTTGATTGGAATTGAAAGGGCTAGTGCCTTTTTTAATAGTTGAAAGTGATTGGGGAGGGCGTTCTAAGTTATGCTCTGAAGGCATGTATGGCTATTACAAAAGGGATGCTCGTAAAAACGTCATAGATGGCTCATTTGATGGGAAATCGAAAGTTTTAGCTCACTTTTTAAGAGTCAAGAGATTGAAGGGCAACTAGCCCCCAAGCTCATTTTTCCCCGAACCCCTCCGCTAAAAATTTTAAGATATTTATTTTTTAAAATTGGTTCAAAAATTACATAACTAAAACTCTGGTGTCAACACAACCCCCCAGGAACCGAAGAGTAGGCTTTGTAAGTAATGTCTTGGGGGCGTATATGGTTCTTATGAAAGGGATGCTCATATAAACTTCAGAGCGGGCTCATTTGATTGGAAATTGAAATTTCTAGTTGACTTTCGAAGAGTCAAAAGATATCCGAGGGCAACTAAGCTTCCCCCCACCCCAAACACACGCTGTTTTTCACCAAACCCGTCCAATAAAAATTTTGAGATAGTGTTTTCGTTAAAAATAGTTCAAAGTTCAGAAAAGAAAAACTCCTGTGCCGAAACAAATCTCCAGGGCCCGGGGGCAGGTGTTGTACGTTTATCACGTGGTACATATATGGTTCTTATGGAAGGGATGCCCGTGTAAAGTTCGGAGAGGGCTCAATTAATTGGAAATTGAAAGTTCTCTTTCACTTTTTCAGAGTCAAAAGAGATCAGAGGGCAACAAGCCCCCTTTCCCCGTCCTGTTTTCTTCAAACCCATCCGATAAAAACTTTGTGAGAGCCATTTTTTCAAAATGGTTCAATGATCATATAAAGAAAACCCCGGGTTGGCACAATCCTTCAGGACCAGGGGTAGGCGTTGTAAGTTATACCCGTTGGACATATAAAGCTGTTATGGAAGGGATTCTCGTATAAACTTCAGAGAGGGTTCATTTGGTTGGAAATTAAAAGCTCTAGTTTAGTTTTTAAGAGTCAAAAGAAATCAGAGTCAAAAGAACTCCCCCCCCCCGTTTCTTTTCCCCCAAATACATCTGATAAAAATTTATGTATAGCCATTTTGTTAAAAATAGTTCAAAGGTAAGACAACAAAAACTCCGGTATCGATACAATCCCAAGGTCCTAATGGCAGGCGTTGTAAAATGTGCCCTAGTGGCATGTATGGTTCATATGGAAGAGATGCTTGTATAAACTTCAGAGAGGGCTCAATTGAATGGAAATTGAAAGTTCTAGTACAATTTTTAAGAGTTAAAAGAGATCGCAGGGCAGCTAGTCCCCCCCACCCTTTTTTCCGTAAACCCATCCAATTCAAATTTTGAGATGACCTTTTTTTTAAAATAGTTCAAAAGTCAGATAATAAAATCTTCGGTGTTGACAAAACCCCCCAGGGCCCGGGGGGCAGAAGTTGTAAGTTGTGTCCTGGGGCCATATATGGTTCTTATGAAAGGGATGCTCGTATAAACTTCCGAGAGATTTCATTTGATTTGAAATTAAAAGTTATAGTTCGCTTTCTCAAAGTCAAAAGAGATCGGAGGGCAACTAGCTCCTCCCCCTTCACGCGTCTTTCTTTCACAAACCCATCCGATAAAAATTTAAGGCGGCCGTTCTGTTTAAAATAGTTTCAAACATCAGAAATTAAAACTCCGGTATCGGCCAAACCTTTCAGGACCCAAGGATAGGGTTTGTAAATTATGCCTTGGGTGCATATTTGGTTTTAAAAAAAGGGATGCTCTTATAAACTTCAGAGAGAGCTGGAAAGTTCTAGTTCATAATTAAAGTTTAAAAGAGATCGAAGGGTAATAAGCCCCCCACTCCATTTTTCCCCCTAGCCCATCCGATAAAATTTTGAGATAGCCATTTAGTTAAAAATAGTTCAAACATCAGCTAATAAAACTCCGAGAGGGAGACAAACACATTTTTTTATTTTTATATTGTTACTTTGATATTTTGATGAACATTTGTATTTGAAAACAAGTTTGATTTTGAAATAAGGTAATGAAATCTTGAACTGAAATCTTGAACTGATGGATATCTAAATAATTAATATCATTATGTATCAAATATTCAATTTGATTTTGTTTATACTTTCCAAGACTCTTCAAGACACATATAGTTTTTAGTAAAGCGCCATGACGCAGTAGGTTTTAGACTTTTACAGTGAGAGAAGGAGCCGATACCCAAACTCATGTTTGTAGCGATTTTTATTCGTTTCAAGCTCGATTTGTATGTTCAATTTAAGTTTCGCTCGTTTGAACATTTGTTTATTCATTTGCTTGCATTGATTCTTTATTTAATTTCTGTTCGTTTTGAGTTTCATTTATACTTCAATAGCAAAATATTATTTTTTCGTTTTAAGCTTGATTTGCATATTCAATTTAAGCATTACTCGCTTTAAGATTTATTTATTCATTTAAAATATTATTTGTTGAATGTTTTTTTGTTATGATTGTTTATTTAATTTCTGTTCGTTTTGGATTTCATTTATTCTTTAATAGTAATTTCTGTTCGTTTTGAGTTTGGATTTTAACAGGTATTTGTATCTGCTGATCTTGAGTTTAAAATGACCTTTACTTTTCTTTGAAAAACCTCTTTTTGGAAAGTTTTCTTTTGGTTAATTTTTGTTTTTTTCTTGAACAAAAGACAATGAACTAGTGTATTGAAAATTAAGGCAAGTTCATAGATTTATTTTATTAAGTTTGTCAATTTATAATTTTCGTTGCTATGCTTAGGCTTTGAACTGAATTGGTAGATTCAAAAATTAACAATAGAAAATTGCATAGTCCAAACAATAGGTCTGTAAAGCAATCTTTATTTAGTATTGAGTTTCAAAAATTGCTCTTTCGAAAAGCTTTTAAGAATAAATAATTTCTTAGACCCCACTGCCTTTCAGTTTTCGAATAAAAACAACTGAAAAATAATAAGACGGGTGTAATATTTTAAATAAGACAGTGGACAAAAAAAAACAGAGCAGACTTTAAATAATAAAAAATCCGAATATTTTGGCTCCACATCTGGCAGCCTTTATCAACAGTAAAAAAAATAAACTAGCCTAAACAAAATATGAAGAAACAGAGATAACAACACAAACGCGAGAAGAACACGAACACGAGAACAAAAAGACAAAAAAAAAACAGTCACATTCAAATAAAAAAATAAAAAAAACCGTTACAAAGTACAGTTTTTGAAAATAACTTTTTTTTTTCATTCTTAGGGTTAATCTTAAATAAACTTTACATAAAGATGTTTGCCGAAATTTGAAGAAGACACTAAATGATTTGACGTAAACTATTGTTAAAATAGGGGGTCTTGTGTATTATACACCACTCAAGTTTACGCTGTGTGAAACTCGAGAACAAACCGGTTTCTTCGTTAGCTTCTTTCAGCTTAGCGTTAGACAAGACAAAGACAAGTGACCGAATAGATGGTAAATATATAATTTGGGCTATGTATTTGCACATTAGGGGAGGGACTGGGGGGTAAAGTATTTGGGCAGTTTGAAGCTAAAAAACAATTCTTACTTCATAATATGCAGAATGACTGTACCTAACACATTTTGCATGCAGACCCGCTATACTTTACCCCCCTTCCCTAATGTGCAAATTTATAGCCCAAATTTGTTTCAAAAGTATTATTTTTTCATCACATTTTGTGATATTTCATTAAGATTGAGCTTCAAAGAAACATATTCTAATTAAATGAAGCAATTGAGTGGCGTACAATACACAAATACCAAATACGGTATTCACTAAAGATTTTGGTATAGACACATCTTAAGATTTCCACAAGAAAATGAGTAACTCCGTCAAATAGTAGGTGAGAAGTGACTTGGCCATATAGTAACGAAAACTCTAAAAAATGGAATATCGAAGACAACAATAGCATCAAAAGAATTTGATTTTTATAGTGATTCGAAATAGATGAAATTCATTAAATGTAATGTTACTCATAAAAGCTACAAGCCTGAAAAAACTAGACTGATTTTGGAACAAGGGGGAAACATCACAAAAAAGTTAAAAGATCTTAATAAAAATCTCATCATCGGATTCAGCCTATCAGTGAATCCTACTGTAGATGTTTCTACCTCCTGTCTACAAATTGTTTTTATTTCTTTTTTTTGCCAGAAAAAAGGTCACTCATGCGTGTTTATTTGTTTTTTTTTTTGTTTTTTTTTTTTTAGGGGTCATCATATCGAACCAATGCTTTAAGAAGATCGTGAGAGGGTTAGTTCAAACGAAAATAGAAGTTCTAGAGTCCTTTGTAAGTGACAAAAAGATTGGGAGTTGGCTAGCCCCCTTCCTGTGCCTCAGTTTGTCCCCTCCAAGACCCCAGTTTGTCTCCCCCCGTTTGCCCTCCTGCTAAAATTTAGTTTCTTAAAAAAAAAATTCAGAACTAAAATATATCTTTACCTTTATTGTACAATATGGCTCATTTTTCAGTTTTCGTTGCCATTTTCAATTAATTTAGAGAAACTTGTTTGAACTTTGCCCCCCACCAGGATTTTGACAAAATGACGCCAAGCTTATAAATAAAAACTATTTGACTTTATGTCTATTCACCTCTGGGTTAATGTAGCTCAGGTACTTTTCTGTTACCCAGTACACCCTCGAGAATGTGTATCTACAGTTACTGGGTTGAAACAACTGATACACTTGAGATATATATATATATATATATATATATATATATATATATATATATATATATATATATATATATATATATAATATATATATATATATATATATATATATATATATATATATATATATATATATATATATATATATATATATATATATATATATATATATATATATATATATATAATTTTGGTTGTGCATATGCAAGGGGGGGTTAAGTATAGGGGGGCTGCATGCAAAATGTAACCTAACTTAACCAAAATACCAACTATATATTTATTAAAATATAGCTACAATATATTTTTCCACTGAACCGAAGCTAATTTTCTCAGGAAACAAACAGCAATAAACCGGTTGTTGTCCGATTTTATATATCCAAATTCTCGAGTGTGCACTGGCTAACAGATAGGTACCTATCTCTTTAAATTTTTTGAAAAAACTTGTTTTTTTGAAAAAAAAAGTTTTTTTTGTAATTATTTGAGAACCAAGAAGATTCTATGTCAAATCATAAATTGCAAGATTTTGGCTATATAAATCACCGGCGGGTACAGATCCATTAGTTTCTATGAATGTATGATAGTTGGTGTCTGTTTCTTGGATGAGTCCTAGCAGAGAATACGTATTAAGTATTAATTTTATATTTTGAATAAAACTGTGTCAAAACAGTATTTCCGCAAACGATAACTGCTTAGCTCTTTTGCAGATATGTTTTAACAAAGAATTTTCTTCAATTTAAATTCATTTATGAATGAAGTTCTCTTAAAAAAGTATATTTCTCATGAAGAAGGTCCTGTAAAATATGTGTAGTAGGTCCTTTTTGGGCCTAACTTCTAATAAAAGGCGGAGATTTATTTACTACTTTTCCTTCCATATCGGCATTAAACAAATCACACTCTGTAAGAGCACTTCGAGGTATTCATATGAAAAAAAAAGAATCACGTCCTAAGGTCAATGGCACCAATGGAAATAATAGGGTCAAGGATAATAGGAATGAAAATAATAGGGTCAAGTTCCTTTTTTTAATGAACATAAATCAATTATCTACAAAATCAAGAGGGGGGGGGGTCTTTTTAAAGACTAGAACAGAATTCAATTTCTTTAAATATGGGGATGATTCCCCCATGTCCTCCTCCTTTCCCAAATTAGTGGTTCTGGCCAAAATTTATCCTTGTTGCGTAAGCACCTGGTTCAAATATTTATGCTATTTATTGATGTTTCAAATTTCCTTTATAGAATCAGCCTTTTTTTGTCAATTTTCATTAGAAAAAGGTGTATGTACCATTGTAGCTTAAACTGATAAGTGCAAAAAAGACAGACAAAACATCTAAAAGTTTTGACTTGGAGTTTACTCACACAAGAGTCTCAAACTATCCTGAGATGTCTAACTTCTCTGAAGACACTGAATCTAGTCTCCTGGAGAAATGATGCTAGTTCAACAATATCTACACCTAATGCGTAGAAATATTAATGCCTATTGGTATAAAACAGCATTGGAAAATTTGACATGATTAAAATGGTTGAGCCCTTGCATGGTTTTCAGTATTTTTTATTTGCTGTCTAGATGTATACTAGAATCATGAAATTCCGTTAAAATAAGCAATGAGCTTCTCCAACGTCAGCAAATATAATCAAGTGAAATCAAGCATTCTTTCTTGGGGACTAATCTGACATTTTTGTATCAGATGGGAATATGTAAATATTACCTCAGAACTAAGGTCTATTCCCACTTTTTTTATTTTTGATGATGTTTGTTTTTTTCGAATTTTTTTTTTGTCTATAAATGCTAATTTTTATTTTTAGCTTCTAGAAGCTTAATGATTTTAATCTTGAAAACAAGTTAGAAATAAGCTTCTTTTTTATTATGATTACAGCAATAGCAATATTTTTCCAGCATGGCTGCTAGTCCAGGAAGGGAACGGTTTGACCATAAAAAAATTGCAAGAGAAATGATTCTTTGACTACCTGACCCAAAAAATGTGCTGATTTCAAATATGCAAAGTTTGTTCATCTATCTGTTTCACAAATATATTTTTTTCTTAGGTGGAGGTTGATTTTGTGGGGGTGAATCTCGTGTTTCATATATAGGCGTACAACAACAAAATTGATGTCTAGAATAGTGTAACAGGTCACGGTGCTTATGAAAATCAATTTTACTTGAACTTAAAATTAAAAATTAGGTTTTTTTAGGTTGAGGTTGATTTTAAGAAGGTGAAATTCGTGCTCCCATATTAAGGCGCGCTACAACAAAATTTATGTCTAGAATAGGGTATTAGATCAAGGTGATTATGAAAATCACCCTTAGCCTATGTGAAAGTAAAACTAAGAATTAGGTTTGCAACGTCCTTTGCAACCCGTATTTCTGTGCAACGTAGTCAACGTACTTCTGGCAGATACTATCACAAGTTGAGTTATTGTCCCAAGGGATTCACTGAAGCAGTGCCGCACCATCGAGAACTATATGCTTGTCACTGAAATCTTCGATGAAGTGTTCAGTTTTTTGATGCTGCTCTACAACTAGACCCCACATCGCATCGTTAAGGGCAGGCTTATCGGCTAATTGTGGAAGTCCGTTTGCTTCAAAAAGTTACGGAGGTGGCGAGCACAATTCATACTCAAAGTATGACTCCAAATTATCGTCGCTATTTCCAGCAATTGTCACCAGCCACTGAAACATCAGTGCTGGATCAGCGGCAAATGACTATCCATTAATAACTGGTGCTGCTTTATGAGCAAGCGTTACGGTCACTGACTTTTTCTTGCATGTGTACGTGTTGACGTTTTCCCCTGTCATGCCATCCAGGATTTCATGACCGACGGATCTAGCTATGTCGACGTTGACTTTTTCATCAGCCGTAACTCCAGAAGTAATGTTTTACAAGCTCGGGATTTCTGCGAAAGGGGTATTCTCAGCAAGAAAGCAAACAAGCTTGCTAGTGTCATGGTTATCGCGTTCAATACTCGACTCTGTAATTTCTTTGTGCTGTTTGCTTGTCTCGTATTGGACCTTAGCAAAATTTTGCATCGACAAATTAATTGCACTACAAGTTGGCGCTGAAAGTAACTAAGTCAGCCTCTGCAACTCATTCATGCCGCTTTCCCTTTTAAGACCACCGTTAGTTTTCAACGTTTGCATGAGGACCTGCTCAATGACCAAATCAGACGACAGATCCACACAAAACTTTTCGGATCTGCGGATAACATATCTTCCCTTCTGAAAATTGTCAAACACGTCGGGATTCGTAGTTTCCAGCTGTTTCATATTCTGCAGGTGTATCCTGGCAGACTTCGCATATAGGAAGTGGTTGGACGCTGCAAAATACGGTCACATAGCTTCAACTGCCTGAAGATGAAGATCCCAGTTCCTTGTACGCTCTGCTTAGATAAACTTCTTCAGTATGTCTATCATTTCCATACATTGTATCCAAAGTTTTGCCGTACGCGACTTTTCCGAAAGTGACTATTTAAAAGAAGAAAATTTCTTGACGACTTCTGCCAGGGACAGATTTTCCTCTACATTTGTATGTCTTTGTGACCTTCCAATGCACCAAGATAAACAGTAAAGAACTCCATAAGCTCATCGGAGGTACTGAATATTTTTTACATGTCTGCTGAATCAGCAACATCTTCAGTGCCATAAAGCTCAGTGAAGAGAAGTGTGTTCAGTGCCCGGGATAAAGTGTGTCCAGTGCCAGGGGAAGTGTGAAGTGCGCCCGCGGTAAATTTTCACCTGGATTGATTTGTCTAGAGGGCATTTCCGTGGGAAGGGGAGGGACTTTACCGTGGATGCGGAGCCAGAATTCCTGGCATTATTTAAAAAACGATCGTGAATTAAATTAAAAAAACAAGTTTTTTCATCTCAAAGTGTGGAGCAACATTAAAACTTAAAACGAAGAGAAATTTTTGCATTGCCCCCTCATCAACACCTCACTTTTTACGCTTAAGTTTGAATTGTGTCCCAGTTCTTTAAGAACGACTCCTGAAACACAAGGGTCGTTTAACTTGAACAATAAAGAGCTTTTTTAAAAGTAATGAAAAACTTTATCGTGAAGAGCGAGGTGTTAAGGAGGTGGCAACATCCCTTATAGACGTAATAATTTCTGTTCATTTTAAGTTTTAATTTTGCTCCCTACTTTCAGTTGATTTTTTTTTTATTTAATCTGTTTGTAAAAAGAATGGTTAATAAAATTATCCAAAGTGATGTATAATTGCGAATCAGCTATATAGTGAAGAAGAGGCGATGGGAGCATGGAGGAGGGGGAACAGATGCCATAAAAACAGTAAATTTTAATAACCAGATCGTCTAACTCTCCATGAGCTTCGGGACAACTATAAAAATGGTCAGAGGGTGGGGGAGGGGAAGGAAGGAATTTGTCGGTAAACTGTTCTTGTTTATATTTTTCTGTTTTCTCTAAAATATAGATGTTGGGGTATAATATCTCTCTTTTTATTGTAGAAATTTTTTTTGTTTTGTAATAAAAAATTTGCTTCAAGCTGTTACATGCAAAGATATTAAGAGGTAGGGTTTGAGAGGGCTATTCAAGAGCAAAGTCGGACAACTTACCTTTTAGGGGAGGCAGGTGACACCAGGAGTTTTGTCTTTCATCTGCGTTTAAATAGAGCGTTTGAGCATTTTAGTATCAAACAAAAATCAAAGAGTATTTTGTCAGAATTTAAGTGATAGCATTAAAATTTTAGTTTTTTTGTATTAGACAGTTAGTGGTAAGGATCTGCAAGTAAAGAACGATTCTTGCTAATAGTAACAAAAACTAAAAAAGAGTTTTCCTAACAATATATACACTGGAGGATTTATATTTTTATTGTGATTCTAAATATATAAAATTAGTTTAAAGCCACCCACATGGGCCAGACAGCTAGTAGCAATGAACTGTAAGTAAAGGGCTAGCCTTGTTAATTGAAGTTGAAACTCCAAAAAGTATCAATTACCACTCTTCAAACATTAAGGAGACTATGGGAAAATTGAAAAAATTAAATATAGGTTTAAAGAGTCTAGTTTGGGGATAGCCGTTTTAAGTTCCCCAATGAGATTCTAAAGAAAATTTGATTTTAAAAAAAAAGACAATTTTTGCCAAATAAAAGTAATGCTTTTAGTAAAACTAAAAGCAAATAGAAAATTTTCCAAATATCAGAGGTGCTGCCCCCTTTTTAAGACCACACTCTTTGCGATAAACCTTGACTGTTGGTCCAAATTTTTTAAGAACGACTGCTCAATCACATTAGCCGGTAAATTGGAAATAGAAGTATTTTAAAACATTATATTGGCCTGTCTCTTTAGTTAAACTGTCTTTTCATTTATTATTTTACTTGTCCATCACTTGCAGGACACCATCCTATATAGCTTCCCAAAATCCCATTTGAAAGGTAATGCATACATCTATATGCAAAAGGGGCACTTATGGAGCTATTTCTGCCTACGTCTATATACAAAAGGGACACTTGTGGAGTTATTTCTGGAGGGGATAGGCTCTAAAGCATGGACAGTGTACGGTTGATTTTCACCTTGGCTAAATATACTTAGAGAATGCTTAAAATCACCCTCTTGAACTTTTTCCCTCCTAATCCGATTTGTAAATAAAAATTAAAAATAAAAAAATGAAAAACAAATCATCTAGTGAAAAAAAGAATTTACTGTATTTCACAACTGATTCACGAATAATTATAAACATAATTGTGTTTATCTTGGTAGCAAAAGCGAACTAAGAGAGTCCATTTCCGGGAATTTAGAAAATAAATTGAAAAATTGAACTTTCTGAGAGTTTTTGTTTTTTTGGCTTTCAGTCAGTGAAAGCAGGGTACTGGGACATCATAGCAGTGTCGAGATGTCCACTCGTCCAATTTTTACTAATTAGGGTTTTACGTCTTCCATCCTGTCAATGTGTGCATAAATAGGCTACTGACTTTGACATTACACACATGATCGTAATTTGGCGTCGGGGGGGGGGCTTACTCCATATATCTATGATAGTTTTGTATTTGTGTGCGTATTTTAACCTTGTATTGTCCGTAACGGTATCAGGTTCAAAAAGTTCAATTGATTTTAAGTTCAGAAAACTTGTTTTTTTTACGAAAGTATAATGTTTTATTGTTGAAAATTGCAACAATATCAATTTTTTATTTTTTTTTTTTTTACATGAGACGTTTAAAATCTTTTCAGCAAACAAATTGCAAAATACTATCACTAATTTCA
>CM051275.1:38798718-38808718 GCA_027921565.1 Artemia sinica | reverse complement strand
TGGAAGATATACTAACTACCCTAGGGGATTTCATGCCACGTCCATCCAATGCAATTGAACAGACTGGGGTGGTGCTATTGACGATTCTATGCCACCCCCACCATTGTGGTTAATGATACCGCTAGTACTAGTAGTAATAATGATATAACATCATCACAAGTAACCCCACTTCCAGATTTTTTCTTTCCAACTCTGCCTTGCACCATACAAAAGTCTATAGCACCAAATTCGGTGATCCATTTAACTCTCTAGTGTCAGCGGATATAATAACAGATCCCCAGGACATTACCCATTCATATGTTAACAAGACTCGAGCCCTTCTTGAACAACAGATGGCTATGTGGGAGGGGTGGGGGTCAGTTTAAAAGCATCAATAGCACTAAAAATATTTTTTTTAATGAAAATGCGAGCGAGCTGTATCCAAAATACTTGCACACAGAGATGTTGGCAATTCGCCCGCATTTATCAAATTATGAGGAGTTTTTTTTAGATTGGGTTAATAGTATTCAAACTAAAGTGGCTAACTATAACGAGGGGGGTAGCGGGTCGGTGGTTTTATTTATTGAGAGTTTAAACGTTAATATTTGTAGATTTAAAAAGGATTTTATTTTAAAAGGTGGTGGGGCGGGGGAGAGGGCTATAGTTCTAAAACATAATTCAGATTTAGAGGATGTAAGGGGATACAACGAATCGGTTTCGACACGAGGATACAGTGTTTCAAGTATGCATTTTTAATTGGCGCCTACAGACCTCTTCAAAAAGATGTATCTAAGAGAAAGTTGGACGAATTGGCAGTTAATGGTAGGGAGGGTTCAAAGTTCCCCATAGTAGATTTTAATTGTTTAAATGGTCAATTTCCCGTGACATTAAAAGGAATAGATGTTTTCGAGTGGGCTAATGCACATTTAAATATTGGTGTCACGGTGTTGCAGTTTGAAACAGAATTTGAGGAGGGGCATCTTTCCGACAAGAAGGGCGTATTATTTCCAGTGCGGGCTCCTTCAATTGAATCAATGGAGCATTTGGTGTGGCTTCTATACACACCCCCCACAGAACCTGATTCATTCGGACATTCTAATCCAATTACAGATATTAGTAGGGTTTCGGGGGAGGGTAAAATCGGAATGTACGTTATTACTGTCCAACATGCCTGTCCCGATTTTGGACTGATTTAAAGTTAAAGAATCGTATGAAACACTATAAACGTCATGGATACCAGACTGTGGAGACGGTAAGTAGAGATAGAGCGATCTTACGTTTTAAGAATTTCCAAAACACGCTCCTACAGAGCAATAAGATCGCTTTAGACTGTGAGGCCCGACTCACAGACGTGTACGATTCGTCAAATCCAAATCGTGTTAAAATACACGAAGCCATAGGGGTCTCTTACGCTCATGCGCAACGAGATTCCAATAATACCATGCAAGTGCTGGATGTAGTTGAGTCGTTGGGCGGTGAAGACTGCATGCGCTCGGCATTGGTCAGTCTAATCAAAACAGCGAACGGTACAATTTCGCACCTTCGTTACACAAACTATCCTATGCCCCTATCACCAGATGACATATTGGCCATTAAAAATCGTAGAATATGTTGGGTTTGCACTGAGGAATTTGATGATGGTGTAGGGAACAGAGGGAGGAGAAAAGTGATCGACCATGATCGCTTGTGGCAGGAAATTACATCGGGGGGGGGGAGTAACTTTAGAGGGGTGGTACATCAGTCGTGCAATTTAAACGTTAGACAGCAATATTTCGTACCGGTTTTTATACACAATTCCAATTATGACTTAAAGTTTTTTCTACCGGCGTTGGCCCGCATTGCCAAGGGTGGAGTTGTAGATGACGCATGGATAGATGGTTCTCTTTCGTATAATATCATACCCAAATCATCGGAGAAGCTGCGGCTGCTAGAATTCATGTGAAAAACAGTTGACAAGGGCAACACGTGCCTGAATAAAATCCGTTTTTTAGACTCTTTCAGCTTCTTTCCCAAATCCTTAAGGCAATTGATTCAGGTACAGAAAAGTGACAATGTTGAAAGCTTCCCCCTCCTCAAACAGCGCTTCCCTGATGATGAAATGTATGATTTATTAACGTGTAAGGGCATATATGCATATGATAATTACAACTCTGCCTTGAGGCTAGATGAGGTGTCATTACCGCCCATTGAAGCTTTTTACAATGCTCTTACTGAGAGTGAGTGAACCACTAGCGACTATGAATTTGCTGAGAGGGTTTGGGCAAAGGGCGGATGTAAAAATGGGTGGGATTATTGTAAGCTATACTTGGCCAGTAACGTACTCACTCTTCTGGACAATCTGTGCAAGAATACGGATACAATCTATGGGGAATTTGGGTTGGATTTAGGTTATTATTTTTCCACTCCTCATATGGTGATGAACTTGATAGTTAAAATCAGCAAAGAAGAAATAAGTCTGATCGCCGATGTGGATCAGCATATGTTTGTAGAGAGATCAATGAGGGGTGGGTATGTTTTTCACGGGGACCGTATCATGAAAACTGATCCGACCGGACAGCACACCGATGAAAAGTCAGACGCAGTTTTTTGGTTATGAAATCCCTTTACCCATAGGCAATGTCTCACTACTGTTTGCCGTGTGGCAATTATAAATGGCTTAACAATCCATGTGCTTCGAATTTCCCCGACATTGCTAGCGTTGAGGAGAATGGGGCACAGGGATTTTTTTTTAATTGACGGTGAAATACCCATGGAAATCCATGAGTCGGTAAAAGACTGTTTTTTCGTGCATAAATAGACCGGTGGGTAGGGACTCTCTGAGCCCCTACAATTTATCTTTAGCAGAGGATGGGAGTATGCACTGGGTACCTTCAAAACAAAAACTAATTGCCGACCTCAACCCGAAACAGAATATCGTTGTTCATCACGTGCTATTGAAATGGATGGTGTCCAATGGTTTCAAAGTCACAAAGATTCATAAAGCCCTCCAATTTGATTAAAAGCCTTACATGAAACTTTTTATTGACACCTTTGTCAGTAAGCGTAACGAAAGTTGAAAAAGAAGTCTATAAACTCATTTTGAACTCAGCCTTCGGTAAAATGTGCGAAAGCGTACAAAGCAGAAGTCGATGTGACATTGTAACCAATCCCAAAGATTGTGCTCGAATCATTGTGGATCCAAACTTCACATTGTTCACAATCATAGACTCTAATATGGTGCTCCTACATCGCAAGAAAAGAAACATTGTTTTAAATAAAAATATTGAAGGCGGGAGTTCAATAACTGAAATATCTAAGAAACTCATGTTGTCATTTTATTATAATGTATGCAAGGTACAGTGGCCGATTGAGGGACAAGTTCAAGTGTATTATGGGGACACTGATGCAATCCTGTTAAAAGTTAAAACTGAAAATCTGTTGAATGATTTGGAAAATCGCGAATACATTAGCTCACGAATGGACTACACCAATTGGGATGAATCCCGCTACCCAGAGCTAGTGAAACGCCAGGCCCCAAATCAATTGTTAATGTTAAAATCTGAAACGGGTAGCGATCTGATATCCAGTGATGTGTTTCCTGGGTCGAAGGTATACTGTGTGGAAACGCACAACAAGGATATCAAACAAGTTTGCAAGGGGGTACCTACACACTTTGTAAAAAATAATTTCGACATGAGTGTGTATACAAACTGTGTGGAACGTAGTTTAGTCCCAAGAGCGAAAGTCATGGCGATTCGCTCTGTACAATTTAAAAACTACACAGTTAGAGTTTTGAAAAACGCCATGTCAGCCATATCGGACAAAGTCTATTTACTTGAGTATGGTGTGAAGGTACTACCATACGGTCACTATTTAATCTCAGACCGAGTTGAATGTGTAAAGTACAGAAAACAGCTCGGTCTACGAAAATTAACTTAAATTCTTTAAAAGTACAAATTGGGTGGGATGGGGTGGTGATGGGTGTTTTAAATTCTTTTTTCTCTTTTTTATCGCAAACAATTTTCAATGTGTGTGTGCAAGGCAGAGCAATTTCTTCACAAATTCCACTATTTAATGCCCCCTCCGGCCAGCCACAGCGGGCCCCGCGGCGCTTCCCGGCCCGCGGCGCTTCCCGGCCACCGCAGAGGCCACCCCCGGGGGGACCCCATTTCAAATTTAAAATGTTGTAAATAAAAGTGTGTTATTATTTTAAGTGTGTGTATATTCTAATAAATGTTGTATTTTTTTATAAATAAATTTAAAAAAAAGTGTATTTATTAAAATGTTTTTTTTCTAGTGCTTATGTAAAATAAATGTTGTATTTTTTATTATAAATATATTTAAAAAAAGTGTATTATTTCATGTTTAATGTGCTTTTTTCATGTTCAATGTAGTATTTATAAAGTGCTATTACTTTTATGTATAATAAAAGAAAATATGATTCTTTATTGATTTTGTTCTCCTTCTCATTATTCTTGAATGGACTAGTAGGGAAATTATTTATTCATTAGACAACTATAGTCTACAGTTAGTTGTAGGTGAACTGTTGAAGGGAACATTTATCAATTTAAAACACCATTCAGATCGTTTCTGTGTGGGCCATCAATGTCAGGCAAAACAACACTCTAAACTAAAATAATTAAAAATTGCGATAAAATGCTTGTGGAAAAGCCGAAAAAAAATCTACTATTGTTACAGTATTTGGCAGGACTCATACGATAAAATAAAAGCAATTGGCATAGCGGGATTGGTGCAGATACAATTCATACCGGGACTTGATGTTTTCAGCATTATTGAACCAAACTCTTGGCTGATTATTGACGACCTGGCTGAATCTATTGAACAATGGTCCCAGGAAATACTACAACTGTTCACTGTTCGCTCTGATCATGAACAGATTATTGTTACTTTGGTTCTACACAATCTCTTTCACCAGAGCAAATGTATGCAAACACTTGCATTGAACTGCACCTACTATATCATCTACAGAGTTGTTCGTGATTCTAGCTCCCTAATAACTCTCAATAAACAAATATACCCCGGCGCCCCTAAATTTCTGCTTTCAGCATACAATCAGGCAACTAATAAACCCTACGGCTATATCCTATTGGATCTTAATCAAAATACAACTGAGGATCTGCGTGTAGTCACATATATTTTTGACAATGAAATTACAGTATATCTCCCCATGGACAGCAAAAAAGGCTATTAGTTGCCATCATGACACTGAAGAAACTACATGAAAATAGACATTTATTTTCAGTTCTAAGCATTTCAAAACCCTTGCTTAGAAAAGCCATACTCAAAGCATTGTATTGACAATGCTTTCATTAATCTAATATCCGAACTTTGTTTAAATTTGACCGAGGGCAATGTTCAACTGCCAGAAGTAGTTAAGCAACAGGCAAAGCAACATCATTCCATTGTACGTACATTGGCCTGTAAAAAGAAAGGAAAGAATTTTAAAAGGAAACGTCTTCTTCAGGCGGGCGGTAGCTTTTTCACACTTTTACTGCCAATAATTGTAGGATGTAAACAGTTTTCTCTAGAGAATGGCAAAACCCTATAAATTGACTCCAACAGAACTCGCTCTCTTACCTGTGGAACACTTTTAGAACAATCTGAGCAAATTCATTGACAAAGAGAATATTGAGGATGATAAAAAACTGCTTTTACTTCAAAATACACTTCCCCGAGTGGACAAACATAGGCCTTATCGTGCGAAGACCAGTGGTATTGATCACAAAAAAGAATCATCTCCTCAGGATTCTGCTGCTGCTGCTGCTACTGGAACACAATTAAAGAAGGAGGAATTGGATTCAATTGTGTCGAAAATTGGAAATCTAATGCCGCACTCATATCGTGAACAAAGTAAACGACTCCTAACATATATCATGGAAAGTGGTCAAGATCATATTCAAGTTGATAGCAATGGGAAAGGGATTATAATTCAGGGCAAGAGCTATAATCTACTTAATTTAATCTATGATATTGTTATAAATCGTAAAGGACTATTATCATTTGACGCTCATCTATACAACTTTCTAAATACATTAAACTTCCCCAAAAGCCTTATTAGCAATAGACAAATTCTAAAAAAATTAAATGAATATGCACTATCTTCAACACCATTAAAATATGAACATGAAGCAGAAGAAGCAGAAGATTTTAAATCAATCTTGGAAAATACTAGCACACCTAGTGGAAACATTGATTTGACAATGAGGACCACACCATTGATAGCTAGACAAAAGCGAAGACGTATCAAGTCAATTTCGTCATCACCCCCATCAGGCACTAGTATACAAAAGGGTAGCGGACGTTACACTACGTGTTTACGTTCAAAATGGTTGAAGTTCTGAAAAGTGTTTATGAAAATATTGGTGAAGCGGGAAGTTTAAGTTCCCCCACCACTCTTTCCAAAGTCACTGGTGTTCACACTAAAAATATACAAGACTATCTACAAAATGAATCAAGTTACACTCTGCATAGAAATCATAGGCTTCGTGCTAATCATTATCGAAAAACTAAAGCCTTTTTCCCATTGCATATAATGCAAGCAGATCTCTTAACTCTAGATGAGATTCAAAGACGTCACAATACACCGTACAAGTACATTCTACTTGCAATCAGTGTTTATAGTCGTTATGCATATGCAATTCCATTGCGGTCAAAGAGAGGCGTTGAAGTTGCTCAGGCTATAGAAAGTATTCTCGAACAGGATTCGTATAAAAAAAATTCAAACGGATCGTGGTAGTGAATTTGTTAATCCCCATGTTGAAAAAGTACTAGTGAAATATAATACACTGCTCTATCACAGTCATAGTCCTATAAAGGCTGCATTGGCCGAACGATTCATAAGAACTATTCGACTTTTAATTTCAAGATATTGTACATTGAAAAATACATGCTTTTATTCAGGATTTAGATAAAAATCATGTAGATTTATAATCAACGACCTCATCGATCATTGTCCAACTCCACCCCAACGGAAGTTCATCATTCTGATCATGATACAATTGACACCTTTCTTAAACAATATTCCAATGAAACGATTGTCAATAAAAAAAAATTCAGTGTTGGTGATTCTGTTCGAATTAATAGAACAGCTAATTTTTTTGAAAAGGGGAATTACTTGTGGTCCACAGAACTTTTTAAAGTGGCCAAAATCCTAGACACTAAACCCATAACTTATCGTTTGTGCGATACCAAAGATGAAGAGATTCTCGGCGGCTTTTATGACTATGAACTACAAAAAGTTAAAAATAATAGTGAAATCTTCTACTAGGTATAGGTATTTATCGAGAACAACTAATGCAGGTAGATTATCTGAATTCACAGTATACTGATCCTGATGTGCTGCAATGTCAGGGTCGCATTTTCTACAGTAGAGTGTAACTTCACTCTTATCATATCTCTTTGTATAGTCAATGATACTATTCTCATTCATTTTGTAGAATTATCATGTTTAAATTTGCTTATTTGAAGCAATGTCACAAACAGTGTCCTCAAGTGGCGAATCACATTCCGTCACAGCCAAATAAATTCAGTGGGCTTATAATCATAGTAGCCATTGTCTTCACAACGATAACGTAGAAACCAAATTCTTTTGTTATTCCAACAATTGAATCGCTGACCCGGTTCCTCCTCCCAGAACAATCTAAAGCCAAGACGATACCAATCTCTTTGCAAAAAACTAAAATCACGCTTAGGATTCTTTCCAATCATACCAGGATATGTATTCTCCCACTGATTACATTTACCATAATGCCAATTGGAGCATAGGTGCCCTCTAGGATGAGAGTCACACACCTCTTTAAGACAGGAATTACAACCTTTAATTTGTACAGTATATCCTCTATGCAATTTACACGGGTTGCATAATCTACACTTTTCATCATACTCATCAATCATTGTACAATTCTCACATGATGACCAGCTGCCCAGTGTGCACATGCATAGCGGACATGTATGGAACATTTTTCCATGTGTTGACACTCTCACTGCCACAATGAAACTGAGCTACCAACAACAAATTGAGCGGGATAGAGAGAAAGAGGAGTAAATCATCCTTGAACACCATCTTTCTCATGAGAAAAAAAGTCCTAAATTTCTAAACTAGTGTTTAAAAGCATATACACAATATCATTCTGCTGCGTCGTGATTAATATGTCAATAAATTGTGTAAATGCATTTGGACCACAACGTAAAAGCTTCATGCAATAGTCTAATGACGGAGAATCAGTTTTCATTATATCGACAAGCATTCCCTAAGAAAATATCTTCCTTTGAATAGACAGCTGTAGAAAATCATCATCTAAAATCAAACGTATTTCCATAAACACAAGATTCCCCATGATTCGCTCTTTCTCAAATCTATCCAGTTTTTAGAGTCCTAACACTATCACAACCAACTTCAGACTAACCAGAATTTTTTTTCTACTCTAAAAAAAATACACGCTAGTCAACTATAGAAAGAAAATATCTTTGATTTAGAAACAATTTTATTGAGCACAACAATAATAATCACTGATTCAATTTGTTTTCACCAATATATTTCACTAGTGCATCTAATGCTGCCTGAAGTCTATTTATATGCGGAATATTCAGTTTCGCAGCAAAACATAATTGCTCCTCCATTTTAAATTTGCTCAATGATATCACATATCTAGCATACATATCAACCCATTCAAGACATAGTCTACAGCCTCCTGTTATTTCCACAGCCACGTTTGGTACTCGTATATATTTGCTACCGGCTCCACCATCAGCCTTCAATAGTGTAAATGCTCCACTCACTTTCTCTACTAATATCGTCTCAAATAAACTATTCTCTCTGAATTCAATTCTCTTACTAATATGGATTGCAATAAAAATCACTCCTTTTATTCGAATCCAATTACTAATCAAGTTATTGTATATCCATTTTAAATTTGCTTAATGATATCACATATCTAGCATACATATCATCCCATTCAAGGCATAGTCTACAGCCTCCTGTTATTTCCACATTCCACGTTTGGTACTCGTATATCTTTGCTACCGGCTCCACCATCAACCTTCAATAGTGTAAATGCTCCACTCAATTTCTCTACTAATGTCGTCTCAAATAAACTATTCTCTCTGAATTCAATTCTCTTACTAATATGAATTGCAATGAAAATCACTCCTTTTATTCGAATCCAATTAATAATCAAGTTATCGTATATGGAGTAACCTCTGCTCTCTCTGATTGGCCCTAAAAAATGGGTGTTGCCTCGAAAACCGGTCTGCTTGCATTATACAATCACAATTGTACTTTCAAAACGTGTTTGATCACTTTATAGGTATATAATATAAAAGGTTTGGTTGCTTTTTACAATGTGCACGTCAAACTGCACTGTATATTCATGCCTCAGGTGTAAGTTTAGTACCTTTATATAACACACTACTCTTCAGGCAACATTTAATTTTTCAAACATAATGGGCAAATGGGAGGGTGGGCGTGGGAGCGGGAATAGTTGCCCTCTAGTGACTTTTGACTATTAAAAACTGCATTAGCCCTTTCTTTTTTCAATTAAATGAGCGCTTTTGAGTTTTTACGATAACACTTTTTATAAACACCATATATGCCCCCAGGGCATAAATTGCAACCCTTGCCCTGAGGTCTGTGAGGGGGTCTTCATCCTCAAAGACCTAATTTCCAGAACTTTCAACTAAATTAAACAATACGGCCATCTCAAGATATTGATTGGATGTGTTTAGGAAAATGGTGGGCCTGAGAGGGGCGTTAGTTGCTCTCCAATCACCTTCAACTGTTAAAAAAGGCACTAGCCCTTTCAATTTCCAATCGAATGAGCCCTTTTGAAGTTTCTATGACACAGCTTTCAATAATACCTTATATGCCCCCAGGGCATAACTTACAACCCTTTCCCAGAGGGCTGGGGGGGGGGGTTGTCATTCTCAAAGACTTAATTTCCAGAACTTTCCCCTACATTGAAGAAAATTGCTATCTAAAAATTTTGATTGGACATGTTTGGGTAAATGGTGGTCATGAGAGGGG
>CM051275.1:38691218-38796218 GCA_027921565.1 Artemia sinica | reverse complement strand
GGTGGTATAATACACAAGTAGAAATAAGTGGAGCTACTAGTCCCTCGCAGCTGGGCAATACGGTTACTTGTTTCTACCGGTCAGCTGGAAAGATTCTCACAACACACCTTCGCCTTTTAAACGGTCAGATAGGGATATTGGGCATGGGATTGTAAAAGGTAAGATAGAGAGTCTATAAGTTGAGCTACTAGCCAGTCAAGCAGTCACACCTGTGCAATGCAGTTCCTGTTTCCAGTTGTAATATACCTGACGCAATCTTATTTGTGATGGAAAGATTCCCCTGACACACCCCTCTGGACTCCATTGTACTCACACGACTTACCCCATAAATCCACGCTTGTATCTCAACGACAGCACACACCTTACGCAATGACGGTTCACATATCTTATATAAAGACGACACACATCTTGCGTAATGCAGTGCACACATCATTGTCACATAAAACTTTTTTGGGTATTATATTTTTCGTCGAAAAATTCAAAGCATTTTTCTTTCTTTTAACTTAATGACGGCGTACATTTTATGTAAGGTCGGCACAAGTTCCATAATGACGGCGCACATGTTACGTAATGGCATTGCACACATCACAGTCACATAATACTTTTTTGACATTTCATTTTTACCTGAAACGTTCAAAAGTTTTTTCTTTCTTTGTTTTTTTTTAAGTTTTTGTCCTCCCTGGACTCATAAGGTTAATTTACTTCCATTGGAACAACGCCCAAAGCAACAGTACTAAACTGATATTCCCAGTATTCTGTATCGAGAACTATATTCTATAAATAATCTACTGAGCGACACCTGAGATTTCCCATTTTTCTAACACGCTAGAACAGCGTGTTTACTGCCAAAATTTGGCACTAACTCAAAGAATATATATCTCCAGAGACAATTACTCTCAAGGTATTTTTAAGTAATAAAAAGGAAAGGCATGCTTAAATTATGTAAACCTCTAGCTAATTTAAGATTCGTTCTTAACAATAAATCTAAAGGATTAGGGTTATTGTACATATAAATTTTTAATAAAAACAAATTTACAACAATATTAAAACAAAGAAAAAGCAGTTAGAAGATCCTAACAAAAAAAATAAAACGTGAAAAAAGGCTTATAAAGGATCGTAGTATAGGCAAAGAGAACCGTGTATTATAAAAAGGCGAAGTGTCGTAGCAATCATTTCCAGAGGGCGGGGTTGATTATAGAGTTAAAATATAGACAAATTAAGGGTTATTAACGAAAATGCCCCGTTTCTTTGAGTCAAGACTATGAGCATTTCACGCCATCGTGACAATATATGACTGCACCCCACCTCCCTATCAATCATTTCCAGAGTGCAGTGTTAATACTAGATGCAGCTTTGTAAGCATTATTGAGGGATCTACGGGGTACTTAGCGAAAATACAGCGTTTCTTTCAGTGAAAGTTAGATTTTCAGCCCCCCCCCCCTCGACGGTAAAAATGCTTTTAACGCCTCCACCTTATTTCTAAGCAGTAGAAAATGATGCTCCAAACAATACACAGACCAGTGACATTATTTGAATGACCCTCTGACTTCACATCATCACCTCCAACTTTTCAGACAATTTTCAGACATTTCTTGTTAAAAATTATGGTCCGATCCGGTGATTCAAGTTTTTCAAGCCAAGCTTATCATAATAACCTCCAAAACACTCCTCACCACCTTGGCATTACACACCTCCCTCTCCGTCATTCACGCTACACCCCCCCCTCATTACTCCCCTTCCCCCTCGGACATTTTCAACCTTCTCATTCCAAAAACAAGCACGTGAATCGAAATCTAACACTGTTTTTACTTGAACAACGGAACTCGGCATTTCATTACTAAAGTGTAATACTCCAAGCAATTCACGCCACAATGCCACAATATTACTGCTCGGTGGCATCCCCTAGCACCACATCATCACCTCCAAGACATTTTGCAGACATTCCTTGTTAAAAATTATCCTTCTATCCGGTGATTCAAGTTTTTGCAAGCCAAGCTTATCCTAATAGCCTCTTAAACATTCCACACCACCGTGGCATTACAGCCCCCCCCCTGCGTCATCCACGTGGGACCCTGCGTCATCCACGCGCGCTGGGCTGAGAATCCGTGAATTCGGGTTCGATCCCTGGTGTGTTCAGTTTCTTAGTTTGGGACGCGGGTCAGTGGTGTGACCCTGTAAGCTTAGCCAGAGTTAACCCAGCTCTAAATCGGTACCTGGAGAAATCTGGGGAAGGTAAACAGGAAGGGTTTGCGAAAGCATAGGTTGGCTGGCCCCCAGCCCCCCATTGCACTTCCTGGCTGAAGGGCCACGAAACGGAGATCAGCACCGCCGGTTTGGACCTTAAGGGTCTAGTGCCGCATCCTTTACCTTTACCTTACCACCCCAGACACTCCGTACCACCGTGTCATTACGAACCTCCCCTTCCGACATCCATGTGACACCATCCTTCATCCCCCCTAGGTAATTTTTAATCTTTTCCCATCGAAAAGAAGCCCATGAATCTAAATTAAACACCGTTTTGATTTAAACAACGGAACTCGGCCATTCCTTGCTATAGTGTGATACTACAAGTAATTCATGCCACAATGCCACACTATTACTAATCTGTGGCACCCTCTGACAACACTTCATCACCTCCGAGACGTTTTTCAGACATTGCTTGTCTGAAAAACGACCATTGAGTCACTTCACCATTTCTACTTCAGACCATTGATTCAGGTTTTCGCAAGCGAACCCTACGTGACACACCATGTCAATTCACACAACAGTGGCATTATTCCATTTTTACATATTTCATTGAAAAGGCAACAAATTCTAAATTTCTTGTGGGTAGGCGCGTGAAACCTCAACGCTAAGGTTCTTTGATGTGCTGTATTTGATGCTGTAAATTCTAACAAGACCCGTTATATCCTTGGCGAGAGTTCCTGCATTTTTTCAAAAAACAAATTTGCCTCAATAATATACAAAACTTAGATTATAGGCAAAAATTGTCGAGGATTTTACACTGTTGCAGTGAATAATAAAGTTTCTCTAAGATTTGTCCCCCTGACTCTTCACGAAATTGTGAAGTTGTTTTACTACTAGCACACATCAACCAATCTTACCACATTGAATTTTCTGTTTTTTTATATAGTTTCATCGAAAAAGCAACAAATCCTGCATTTCTTAAAATTTTTAACATTAACATTAAGATTTTTCCCATATATGGAAATTAGGAATAGAACTTGAACTTTTCCTTACTTCTTTGAGAGAATTCAGAATTGAACTGGAACTGTTTCTATCCTCTGGAAAAATTCGGAATCGAAATGTTACTTTTTTCCCTTGAAACAGTTCAGAAAAGAACTTGAACTTTTTCATTTCGTTGAGACAATTCCGAACTAAAGTGGAACTTCTCTCTTTTAAGGAAAACTCAGAACTAAAGTTTGACTTTTTCTATCTTCTACTGAAAATTCATTGTCGAAGTTTAACATTTTTCTCTTCTTTGGAAAAAACTGACAATTGAGCATTAGCATTTTTCTCTTCAATGGGAAAATTCAGAAGAGAACTTGAACTTTTTTTCACTTCTTTGAGAAAACTCAGAATTAAAGTGGAACTCTCTCTACTTTGGAAAAAATTTAGGATTGAAATATAACTTTTTCTATCTTCTACCGAAAATTCAAAAGTGAAGTGAGACTTCTTTTTCTTTATTGAAAAAAATCAGAATTTCACTGGAACCTTTTCTATTCTTTGGAAAAACTTTGGTATCGAAGTGTAACTTTTCTTTTCCTTTAGAACATTCAGAAAAGAACTTGAACTTTTTTCTCTTCGTTTAGAAAATTCTGAAGTTAAGTGGAGATTCTTCTTCTTTAGGCAAACTCAGAACTGAAGTATAATTTTTTCTCTAATTTTTTAAGAAATTTGGAATCCAACTTATAATTTTTCTCTTTTTTGATAAATTCAGAAGAGAACTTGAACATTTTCTTCTTTGAAAAAATTGGAACTGAAGTGTAACTTCAGTTAACTACATTAAGTTAACTACATTTAAGTTAGTTCATTTAACTTAGGTTAGTATAACCGCTTAGGCTAACTTAAGTTAAATGAACCTAACTTAAATGTAGTTAACTTAATGTAGTAAACGGAAATTCTACTTCAGTTCTGAATTTTTGTAACGAAAAAAAGTTCAAGTTCCCTTTTGAATTTATCAAAGAACAGAAAAATTTAAAATTTTATTCCCCATTTTTCAAAATAAGAGGGGAAATTTACAGTTCAGTTCTGAGTTTTCCAAAAGAAGAAGTTCAACTTAAGTTTGGAATATTCTCAACAAAGAAAAGAATTTCAAGTTCTCTTCTGAAATTTCTTAAGGAAAAGAAAAAAGTTACATTTCAATTCCAAATTTTTTACAAATAATCGAAATAGTTCCAATTAAATTCTGAATCTTCTCAATAAAGAGAAATATGTGTCATTTCACTTCTGAATTTTTGGTAGAAGATAGAAAAAGTTATATTTGGCTCTTAAGTTTTTCCAAAGAAGAGACGGATTTTCACTTTAATTATGAGTTTTCTCAAAGAAGTGAAGAAAAGTTTAAGTTCTCTTTTAAATTTCGCATTGAAGAGAAAAATGTTGATGTTTAATTTTGATTCGTTTCAAAAGAAGAGAAATAGCTCCAGTTTAATTCAGAATTTCCTAAACGAAGAGAAAAAAGTTCACGTTCTCTACTTCGATCTATTTTTTTTTTCAAACAAGAGAGAAAGTTCCACTTTAATTCTGAGTTTTCTCAAAGAAGTGAGGAAAAGTTCAAGTTCTTTCCTGAATTTCCATAGAAGAGAAAAATTTTTATGTTCAATTGTGAATTTTTTTTCCGATGAAGAGAAAAATGTTAAACTTCGGCTCTGAACTTTCTGTAGAAAAAAGAAAAATTATACTTCCGTTCTGAGTTTTCCTATGAAGAGAAAATATTCCACTTTAGTTCGGGATTTTCTCAACAAAGAGAAAAGAGTTCAAGTTTTCTTCTGAATTTTTTCAAGGAAGATAAAAAGTTACATTTCGATTCCGGGCTTTTCCAGACAATAGAAATAGTTCCAGTTTAATTTTAAATTTTCTCAAAGAAGTACGACAAAGTTCAAGTTCTAGTCCTAATTTCCATAGAAGAGAAAAATGTTAATGTGCAATTGTAAATTTTTTCCATTGAAGAGAAAAATGTTAAACTGTTACTCTAAAGTTTTGGTAGAGGACAGAAAAGTTACACTTCAGTTCTGAGTTAAGAACAGAGAAATTTCCACTTTACTTCGGAATTTCCTCAACGAAGAGAAAAAAGTTCAAGTTCTGGTTTGAATTTTCTCAAGGCAGAGGAAAAATATATTTCAATTCCTAATTGTTTCAAAGAATATAAATAGTTCCAGTTCAATTCTGAATTTTCTCAAAAAATAAAAAGAAGTCTCACTTCACTTCTGAATTTTCTCAGCGAAGAGAAGAAGTATCACTTCACTTCTGATTTTTTGGTAAAAGATAGAAAAAGCTATACTTCGACTCTGAATTTTTTCAAAGAATGGAAAAAATTTATCATTCAGTTCTGAGTTTTCCTAAAGAAGAAAGAGTTCCATTTTATTTCCAAGTTTTCTCAAAGAAGTGAAGAACAAAGATAAAAAAGTTTTAATTCTGTTCTGTATTTTTCAAAGAAGAAAAAAAGTTCAAGTTTTCTTCTGGATTTTTCCATCGAGGTGAAAAAATGTTAAGGTTTGATTCTGGATTTTTTTCCAGAGAAGAGAAAAAATGTTATCTTTAATTCTGATTTTTCCTAAGAAGAGAAAAAAGTTACGCATCAATTCTGAGTTTCCGCAAAGAAGAAAAAAGTTTCAATTAAGTTCTGTATTTTTTAAAAGAAGAGAAAAAAAAAGTCAGGTTGTCTTCTGAATTTTTTTGGAGAATAGAAAAATGTTAAACTTCAATTCTCAATTTTTTCCAAGAAAAAAAAGATATCTCTCTGGTTCTGTGATTCACCAACGAAGATAAAAAAGACCCACTTGTGTTCTGAAATTTTCAAAGAAAAAAACGGTTCAATTTCTTTTCTGGATTTTTCCTTGGAAGTGAGAAAATGCTAATCTTCGATTCTGATCTTTTTCCAGAGAAAACAAAAAGGCTAAAATTCGAATCCGAAATTTTGGTAGAAGATAGAAAAAAGTTACGCTTCAGTTCTGAGTTTTCCTAAGAAGAGCAAAAGTTCCACCTTAGTTCAGAATTTTCTCAACGAAGAGAATAAAAAGTTCAAATTCTCTGCTGAATTTTCTCAAGGAAGATAAAAAAGTTACATTTCGATTTTGAATTTTTCCAGAGAATAGAAATAGTTCCAGTACAATTCTGGATTTACTCAAAGAAGAAAAAGAAGTCTCACTTCACTTCTCTATTTTCTCTGTGAAGAGAAAGAAGTCTCATTTCTCAATTTTCAGTAGAAGATGAAAAAATTTATTCTTCGATTCTGAATTTTTTCCATGGAGAGAAAGTTCTACTTATGTTCTGAATTTTCTCAAAGAAGAGAAAAAAGGTTCAAGTAGTCTTCTGAATTTTTCAATGGAATTGAAATGTTAAACTACCATTTTGAACTTTTCCGAAGAAGAGAAAAATATTAAATTTTGAATCTGAATCTTCTCAAAGAATATACAAAGATCAAATTCTATTCTGGATTTTTTTCCGAAGAAGAGAAAAAGTTACAGCATCAAATACAGCACACCAAATAACCTTCGCTTTGAGGTTTCACGTGCCCATCCATAAGAAATGTAAAATTTGTTGCTTTTTCGAGGAAATTATGTCAAAACTGAAAATTCATTGCTTTTTCGATGAGCTTATGCAAGAAATAGAAAATTCAATGTGGTAAGATTGTTGAATGTGTGCTAGTAGTCAAACAAGTTCACAATTTCGTGAACAGTCTGGGGGAAATCTTAGAAAATCTTGGTTAAACATTATATCAGTGAAATATTCTTGAAAATTTGGCTTGTAATCCAAGTTTTAAATTCTATTGAAGCCAATTTGATTTTTGAAAGGAGGGAAACACTCGCAAATAGTGTAACGTGTCTTGATAAAAGTTACAACGTCAAATATAGAACATCAAAGAACCATAGTGTTGAGGTTTCACGTGCTTATCCACAAGAAACGTACAATTTGTTCCTTTTTCAATGAAAATATGCCAAAAATGGAAAATTCAATGTGATAAGATTGTTAAATTTGCGCTAGTAGTCAAACAATTTCAAAATTTCGTAAAGAGTGAGAGGGGGGTGGGAATCTTAGAAAATCTTCGTTATTCACTTTATTAGTGAAAAATCCTCGACAATTTTGCCTGTAATCTAATTTTTGTATTTTATAGAAGCAAATCTGATTTTTGAAAAGGGGGATACACTGGCAAAGGATGTAACGGGTCCTTATAAAAGCTAAATCATCATATACAGTTCATCAAAGAACCTTGATGTTGAGGTTTGTTACGGCAGTGCATCGCCGTCCATTTAATTTTGTTCGCCCTAGTGCCTCGTCCTTTCTTTTTTCTTTCGTTTATAATTCGGCTGTGTTTTAATTTTTGTTGTAGATAGGTTACAAATAAATAAAGACTTAAAGTTAAAAATGTTTAAAGTTTATAGTTAAAAATGGGGAAAGCGTTTCCTGCCTCAAATCTAGGAAGTTTGAGTTTATAACCTTATCGTCGTCTACTTTTTTAATTAAGTCAGCTGTAATTGTGTTAACATTGTGATTGTTGCAATTCGAAATTCAATGATGATTTAGTTTCTTTTCGTGAGAGTCCAATTTATGTGACGCTGGTTATTCTGAATGTTGGTGTTAATTTTTCTCTGATAATATATTGCGTATATTACTAATAATTTAACTGTTTATTAATTATCCATTCTTTTAAGCATTTTGTTTTGTGTAATGAAGTAAAACAAAACCATGATTAAACAATTTCCTTGTTTTTGATATTTATGCATATCGGAGTAAATGAATCATTTGTTGAGAGTCATCCAAATTCAAGACCAGCGGACTAAAGTGTCGTTTAATTGTTTTACCGTCTCTTTTCATAATTAGACTAGTTGATATGACTATCTACTATATATTTTTCATTCACTGATGATTATTTGTTTTAAATTTTTACCAGTTGTGGTTTATTGTAACGATGATCATATTGCTTATGTTTGTTCATTACTTGGGAGTTTAAAAAGTAAAATATGTTACGTACCTGCAGTGTAGTGTATAACTGAGTTCTGTTTCTCGTCTTTGCAATTTGTTCGATGTGTTTTTTTGTTTGTGTTTTTTCTCTTTAGTGATACTCCGTCTTTTTTACCTTTTTTGAAGGATAATAAATAAATAATAATATATCAGTGAAAAATTCACGACAATATTCCCTGTACTCTAAGTTTTGTATTCTATTGAAGCAAATTTGATTTTTGAAAAGGGTTAAACACTAAAAAAGGGTGTGAAGGGTTTTGATAAAGGTTACAGCATCAAATACAGCACATCAAAGAACCATAGTATTGAGGTTTCACGCACCTATCCACAAGAAACGTAGAATTTGTTGCTTTTTCGATGAAAATATGGAAAAAATGAAAAATTCAAAGAGGTGAGATTGTTGAATGTGCACTAGTAGTCAAAAAGTTAATAATTTCGTGAAGATTCAGAGGCGAAAATTTTTGAAAATCTTGGCTATTCACTATATTAGTGAAAAATCCTCGACAATTTGGCCTGTAATCTAAGTTTTGTATTCTATTGAAACAAATTTGATTTTTGAAAAAGGGAAAACCAAGCCAAAGGGTGGGTCTTGATAAAAGTTAAAGCATCAAATACAGCACATCAAAGAGTCTTGGTGTTGATGTTTCATACGCTCGTACCCAAAAAATGTGGAATTTGTTGCTTTTTCAATGAAAATATATAAAAATGGAATAACGCCACGGTGGTATGAATTAACATGGTGTACCACGTAGGGTTGGGTTGAAGTATAATTTTAATTCTTGTTATAGAAACAAGAAATATCTTATAAAAGTCTTTGAGGTGATAACGTAATGTCAGAGGGTGCCAAAGAGTACAAGAAAAACTTAAACTTTTATTGAAAGCTTTGTCATAGAAACTTGGAAAAGAGCGCCTTTGATTGGAAATTCAAAGGGCTAGTGCCCTTTTTAATTGTCGAAAGTGATTGGAGGGCAACTAACCCTCCTCTCATGCCCACCTTTTCCCCAAACACATACAATCAAAATTTTTTGATAGCCATTTTGTTCAGCGTAATTCAAATGTTTGGAAATTAGGTCTTTAATGATGACACCCCCCCCCCCAGAGCCCTCAGGGCAAGGGTTGTAAGTTAAGCCCTGGGGGAATATAAGGTTTTTATAGAAAGTGTTGTCATAGAAACTTCAAAAAGGCCTCATTCCATTGGAAATTTAAATGGCTACTGGCTTTCTTAATAGCTGTAAGCAATTGGAGGGCAACTAACCCCCCTCTCACGCCCACCATTTCCCTAAACACATCCAGTCAAAATTTGAGATATTAATTTTGTTCGACGTAGGTAAAAGTTCGGGAAATTAGGTCTTTTAGGATGACAAACCCCTCAGAGCCCTCAGGGCAAGGGTTGTAAGTAATACACTGAGGGCATATAATGTTTTTATAGAAAGTGTGTTTTCACGGAAACTTCAAAAGGGGCTCATTCAATTGGAAATTGAAATGGCTAGTGGCCTTTTTAATAGTATAAAGTGAATGGAGAGCAACTAACCCCCCTCTCACGCCCACCATTTTCTCAAAAACATTCAATTAAGATTTTGAGATAGCCATTTTGTTCAACGTAGTTGAAAATTTTGGAAATTGTGATTTTGAGGATGACAAACCCCCCAAACCAATCGGGACAAGGGTCCTAAGTTATGCCCTGGGGGCATATAAGGTTTTTGTTGAAAGTGTTTTCGTAGAGACTTCAAAATGGGCGCATTCGATTGGAAATTGAAAGGGTTAGTGCCCTTTGTAATAGTCGGAAGTGATTGGAGGGCTACTAGCCCCCCTCTCAAGCTCACCATTTCCTCTTACACATCCAATCAAAATTTATAGATAGCCATTCTGTTCTACGTAGATGAGAGTTCTGGAAATTAGGTCTTTGTGGATGACATTCCTCCAGAGCCCTAGGGCTAAGTTTGTAAGTTATGCCCTGGGAGCATATAAGCTTTTTATAGAAATTGTTGTCGTAGAAACTTCAAAAAAGGCTCATTCAATTGTAAATTGAAAGGGCTAGTGCCCTTTTTAATAGGTTAGTCGAAACTAATTGGAGGGCAACTAACCACCCTCTCACGCCCACCATTTCCTCAAAAACATCCAACAAAAATTTTGAGATAGCCATTTTGTTCAATACAATTGAAAAGTTCAGAAATTATGTCTTTTAGGATGACACAGCCCCCAGAGCCTTCAGCGTAAGGGTTGTAAGTTACGCCCTGGAGGCATTATAGAAAGCGTGGTCATAGAAACTTGAAAACGGGCTCATTCGATTGGAATTTGAAAGTGCTAGTGCCCTATTTAATAGTCGAAAGTGAACGGAGGGCCCCTAACGCCCCTCTCAAACCTACCATTTCCTCAAACACATCCAATCAAAATTTTGAGATGGACATTTTGTTCAACGTAATTGAAAATTATGGAAATTAGGTTTCTGCCACTTTTATCGCATAAACTTAAAAAGGACTTATTCAATTGGGAATTTAGAGGGCTAGTGCTCTTATTAATAGTCAAAAACGATCGGAGGGCGAGTGCCGCCCCCCCCCCATACCCAAACTTTAAAAAAGTAAAAACTTCAAATGCTTCAGAAAGGGTTCTTTCGATTGGAAATTGAGAGGGCTATTGCCGTTTTTAATAGTCTTAAGTATTCAGAGGGAGAATAGCCCCCCCTCCCAACGCCCGTCCTTTCCCCAATTATTTCCTATCAACATTTTGATTTGGCCATTTTGTTCAACGTAGTTGAAAGGATGACAAACCTTCCCCATAGCCCTCATTACAAGGGTCGTAAGTTATGCCCTTGGGGCATAGAACGTTTTTATAGAAAGTTTTATCGGGCGTTATCCCTCAACGCCTTCATCTCCCAAAACACTTCTAATCAATATTTTTATGTAGCCATTCTTTTAAGCCTATCAGAAAGGTCTGGAAATTATATCTTTGAGGATAAGAAATCCCCCCCAGCCCTCAGGGCAAGGGTTTTAAGTTGTGCCCTTGGGACATATAGGGTTTTAAATTAGATTGGTAATCAGACGCTCTAGTGGTCTTTTTAAGACAACTACCACAAATCAGTATCAATAAATAAATGAAACAAACAGAAATTGAAATAAGTCAAACCTAAAACGAGCAGAAATTAATCTGAGTAAAATTCTAAACCCTATGCTTTATAAATCCAGAATATAATTTGTAATTTACTGCAAAAAATTCTTTTAAATATTTTCACTTATATAACTTTAAGAAATCAAAAATTAATTAAGATTTTAAAGAATAAATATCAACACATGTATATTAAACTGACAATACACATTTTTTTCAGTAAATTCATTTGAAATTTTTTCAGTAAAGTACAAATTTTTCTGTAAAGTAGGCCTACAATCAGTAAAGTAAAGGACAAATTTCCATTTCAATTGGAACTTTCAATTGGAAATTAAAATTTATCGTTCACTTTATAACAATTAAAGAGATCGAAGGGCAAATAGCCCCCCCCCCCATCGCCAATTTCTCCAAACCCATCCGATAAATTTTTTGAGGTAGCTATTTTTTGAAAAATAGTTCAAATATCAGATAACAAAAACTCCTGTGTCTACAGAAACCCCCGGGGCCTGAGGGAAGGCGTTGTAAGTTGTGCCCTGGGGGTATATATGGTTCCTATGGAAGCGATGCTCGTATAAACTTCAGAGAGGGCTCATTTGATTGGAAACTGAAAGTTTTAGTTCACATCAGATAATAGAAACTCTGAGGTTGACACAAACCCATTTTTTCACTTTGATATCGTTACTTTCATACCAGTTTTGATAAAAGGTTGATGAACATTTGATTTTAAAAAGTAAGTTTGATTTTGATATTAGGAATTTTATAAACTTGAAACTTTTTGCGATCAAAAAGGAACAAAAATTAATTTTAAAAACTTTCCGAAAAGTAAGGTTTTCAAAGAAAAGTAAAGGCAATTTTATACTTAAGATCAGAAGATACAAATAGCTTTTAAAATTCAAAGTCAAAACGACCAGAAATTACTATTAAAGAATAAATGAAACTCAAAACGAAGAGATATTAAATAGTCAATCAAAGCAAAAAACATGCAACAAGTAATAGTATAAATGAATAAATAGATCCTAAAGCGAGTAATGCTTGGATTGAATATAAAAATCAAGATTAAAACGAAAAAAAAATATTTTGCTATGGGAGTATAAATGAAACTCAAAACGAACAGAAGTTAAATAAACAATCAATGCAAACAAACGTTCAATAGATATTAATGTAAATGAATAAATAAATCTTAGAACGAGTGAAACTTAAATTAAATATGCACATCAAGCTTGAAACGAACAAAAATCACTACAAACAAAAGCTTGGGTATCGCCTCCTTTTTTTACTGTAAAAGTCTAAAACCTACTGCGTCATTGGTGCTTTACTGAAAACTAATTTTATTAGAAATACTTCTTTTGTACTTAATATTGAAAATAAACATTAAAATTAAAGTAAAATTTAGAACTCATTAGCTTTCATCAGTTCAGTTTGATGTATAATGATTAATATCATTATACATCAAATATTCAGTTTAATTTATTAGTTCTTTCTAAAATTGTTCAAGACGACAACAGTTTCACTACAAACAACAGTTTAGATACTGCCCCCTTCCTTAACTGTAAATACCAAAAGCCTACCATGTCAATGGCGCTTCACTGAAAACGAATTATATCACAAATATTTTCTTTTCTAGTTCTAAAAGCATTAAAAATGAAAATGTAATTGTAGTGAAATAAATTCTTGAACTGATGGATCTTTCAACAATTAATATCATTATATGTCAAATATTCAATTTGAAATGCTTTTACTTTCTGAGACTGTTTAAGACGCATATAGTTTTCAGTAAAGCACCAATGACGCAGTAGGTTTTAGACTTTTACAGTGAGAGAAGGAGGCGATACCCAAACTCTTGTTTGTAGTGATTTTTGTTCGTCTCAAGCTTGATCTGCATATTTAATTTAAGTTTCACTCGTTTTAAGATATATTTGTTTGTTTACATTAATATTTATTGTCTGTTTGTTTGCATTGATTGTTTATTTAATTTCTGTTTGTTTTGGGTTTCATTTATTCTTTAATAGTAATTTCTGGTCGTTTTGAGTTTGAATTTTAACAGCTATTTGTATCTACTAACATGGGCGTAGCACCAGCATTTTTATTGGGGGGGGGGGCAAGAATTTTATTCCAGCACTACTGAAGAAAATTTACCATTTACCGAAGACGCTACTAGGTTAAATTCAAAATATTACACGATATATAACAAACAATAAACACGCACTAAATAACCATAAAATTTAGTACTATGTTAATCAAGCTTCTACTAAAATTATGATCAATGAGTTGCTACAGGCGACAGTAGTATAGTTTAAAAAAGCTTTTGCGTTTAATAAGGTGAATTTCATATACATTGGGCTTTTTTCAGCAGGCTTCATCACTAATGTTGCAAAGCCTATCCCCTTCGACTTCCGCAACCTCGCTTCCCAGCACAGGATGCTCAATCTTATAGTTGAACCAAGCACCATTATAACAGCCCCGTGTATTGTTTTATTCAGTTGCAGGCAATTTTGAACAGATTTTGACTCTGTAAGATTAAATTTGTCGTGCTAAACTTTTACTATGCGTGATTCATTGAGATATTATTTGTGAATTTTAATTAAATTGATTTGATTGTAGATTCACTGCTTTATATTAATAAATAGCATTGAAATAAGCGGGCCACATAAAGCAAAAATACAGAATAATTCCAAGTTTAATTACATATAATTCCAAATCTAATATTATATTGTGACATGAATCATATGACACTTCAAAATTAGACAAATTTACATATAAAAAAACCCACAATACACACTAATCCTGGAATAAAAAAAATCAATGTGTTGGCTCTGTATTACATAAACTTGTTACGAAAATTGCAGTCGTCTATGTTTTTCTATATTAAATTCCTTTATCACTTTATCATGGTCAATCTGTATTTCTCTTTCAATTGCCAACAGTGCAAGTGAAGATAATCTTTCTTGCCCCGTGGTGTTGTGACAGTATGTCTTCAACCATCGAAGGCAAGAAAACGATCTTTCACACGACGCTTCTAAAGCTGCAAGAGTTTCTTCAAAGTTGTCCAGCAGTGCACGCACTGCTTCAATGCGACAAGTCCATCTGGTGTTGCTTAGTGACTTTAAAGTTGTGGTTCCCCCATGAAAGGACTTGGAATTCCTCTGAATCCTCTCAAGAACTGCATGGCGTTTGGTTGACTTTTCAATGAAATTATAGATACTTTGAAGGACAAAGAACTTATTTCTAATTGAAGTCACTGAATTACAGCAGCTGAAAATGCATAGATTCAGTATGTGTGCGCAGCAATGAATATACATTGCGGTTGGGCTCTCCTGAAGTATTCTGGCTGCCACACCTTTACAAAGCCCTCTCATGTTCGAAGCTCCGTCGTAACACTGACCATGTAAATTTTTAATGTCCAGGTCTAGTGAAAGAAATTTATTTTTTATTAGTGTGGCTAATGTTTTTCCATCGGTTTTTTCAGCACGATAGAAACCAACAAACGATTCGTGAACTTCTAATTTTCATTAACATATCTCAAGACCTCTGCAACTTGTTCATGTTTTGCTATATCTTGAGTTTCGTCCACAATAACAGCGAATATTTTCGCTTCTTTTACTTGTTTAACTATTTGTTGTAATATTTGATCTCTGATAATAGATAATAATTCATTCTGGATAGTCGGTGAAACATATGGAAAATTCTTTTTACGTTCAACGAAGAGCTGTTGAATCACATCACTGTCCTTAGAGCGAAGTTCCATGAGCTCCAAAAAGTTCCCTCTGTTTTTTAAATCCATAGTTTTGTCATGAGCTCGTAATGCGATACCTTGTCCATCACAAAAATCAATGATTCGCATATAGATTTTAGATACAATCGATTTTGTTGCACGTCTTTGCAGTATTTAATGTTTACTTTTTCAGCAACAAAACCAGTTTTGTTCGATTCTCTAAGAAAGACAAGTTTAACAGCATTATCATTGTGTGAGTTACACTTCTGATGGCTTTCAAATGCCTGGACGGCTTTTTTCCAATTAGAGAACCCATTCACTGTAAAAGCATCATCTGCTTTATATTTTTTACTATAACAGTAAAAGGCACGGCAGGTAAAACAATACGCTTTATCATTTCCTGGGCTATGCTCTAACCAAAGGGATGTGCTGTACCGATCTGTTCTGAATTTTCTCCCATTATTTGAAGGGAATTTCAAATCTCTTTGCTGAAAGGGGCCATCACAAACATGAGCCAAAGCTGAGGCTGAACCATTAACTGGATCTCGTTTGTTTATTAATTTGGTCAAAGTAGAGCTGATTTCACAGTTTAGATTGGATCCACTTTATGTATTTATGTTGCTATAAGAAGAAGTAGACGGTGAATCGTAGTTCTTTTCAATACATTCTTCTTGGTTCCAAAGTCCTTTGCTTTTTTACAGTTGGTTCTGAACCAAAAAAAGAAAGCAAGGATCTCTGCCCTTTCTTGGTTTTATTAGCCTGTAAAAACCAAATAAATTGATACAAATTATGTTTTCTATTATATTATAAAACACTTCAAAGTTGAGAGCTGGACAGAGCTAGTTTTTAACGGAGCTGGTGAAGGAACGGAGAGTTTCGTCATCTTACATCGCTGAGCCTACGAACGCACTTTTTCTGAACTATTAATTTTATTGAATACATAGCAGCCCAGCTGTCACAATTCTGGGACCACAAGTGCATGTACTATTCCGCCTGATGGGGAGTAGAGGGGGGAGGGGGTACCAAACGGTTAAAAAAGTAAAGATGGCCTCTTTCTTTCCTAGGTTGTCAATAGTACATTTATCTTCAGGAAGTGGTAAAGAAAAGTTACTATTTAGCAATGACATTACTCGGTTAATTTCAAAATCCTTATACAATACATAAATAAACAACGCACACGCATCAGCTAAAATTAAATGCTTACGTTCAGCTTTTTCTAAAATTGTCAGCTATGAGTTGCTGGAGACGACAGTAGAGTGCTGTAAACAAGCTTCGTGGTGAGTGATGGTGAATTTCGTATAAAATCGGTCTTTTTTTCCAACTTTATTTTAATATTAAAGTGCGTATCTCCCTTCCACTTCCTTCAACTCCTGCGCGCATTACTGGATATTAAATATTACAGTTTAACCAAGCGGTATTCCAATAACCCCGTGCATCGCATCATTCAGTTGCATGTGATTTGAAAATAACTTCTTAGCAAATCTAAAGGCACACTCTTTAAATTGCAATTGTCGAAACCTTATATAGGAAAATTATAACCCACCTCTTTGAACAAAAAAAAATGATAACTTTTTGCATGGGTAGCAGCGATATGTCCTCTTTATTTCTTCGTTGCTATCGGGCACTGAAACATGGCTAATTCCAATATCTTTTTTATAAATTAGACTCGATAAAGCTGTCATAAACTACCATATGGTACTCAAGGGCGGATCCAGGATTTTTTTAGGGGTGGGGCGCAAAAAAAATTGATCGGATAAACTTGCGTTAAGAGGAAGTTTAATTGACGCAAACTTACCTGAATTAGGTAAATTATGCCACTTTAAACTACGTTAGGGGGGGGGGGGTACTCTAAAAGTGCAATTCGACTGACATTTTAGTAGAATGGGGGGTGTTACTCGTGACAGCACACCAAATATGGGCATAGAATACTGACAGCACACCATATATGGGCATAGCCTCCCTAGGGAGAATGATTGCGTAATCGGTCAATGACCTCTTTCTCCAGGTGTGTTTTTGGCACGCTCTTAGCGAATGTCAAGGTCAATGTTGTTATTGTTTCCGAGGCAAAATGCCAAGGTCAATGTTGTTATTGTTTTGAACAGAGTCATTAGAGAGAACACGTGGTTAATGGGATCAATGTTGTTGTCGTTTCCGAGCCAACTTTCTTTTCTGGTCAGTCTAGAGTTGGCAGTCATTAATCAAATTGTTTCCAGGGAGTGTCTGACAGATGACGTCAAGTTAATTAATGTCTTTGCATTTCCAAAGAGAATTGTCTAGGAGAAACAGTTAGATCACACATGATGTCATGATTGATTGATTGACACGAAAGGGGAATTAATTTGTTGTTCTAAAGAGAATTGATTCACGAAAGGGAAATTAATTTGTTGTTTCTAACAAGAGAATCGTTTCCGAGCAGACGTTTTGATCTTAGCGCGCGAAAAGGTTTCCAAATAATTTGAAATGCATTGGCGCAGAGATGCCAAACAAAAGGAACATGCCGAAATTCCGTTTAGGGATAATTTTGGCGAAACCGTTTTAGCTATTTTATGGAACTATTTCGGCGAAACAGCTAGAGACATTTTAAAAGGTGATTTTTGAAGAGATTTTGGAAGAGAATTTGAGTGTGGTCGTTATAATACACAAGTTTCAATTGAACAGTGTTGTGAGGTCCTCTACCCCAACCCCAAAGGTTCCGATCCCCCTACCACAACCCCGAAGGAAGCCACCGGTCCTCAAAGGTTCTCTGGGCTTCCAAAGGACCCCCCCCCGGACCCCCAAAGACCCTCACCCAGTCCCCAAAGGTCCCCAGGCACCCAAAGGGCCCCAGACCCTAAAAAGGCCATACCCGAGCCCCAAAGGCCCTCTCCGGTCCCCAAAGGTCCACCAGACCCCCAAAAGCCCTCCCCGGTCCCCAAAGATCCACCAGAACCCCAAAAGCCCTCCCCCGGTCCCCAAAGGCCCTCCCCCGGTCTCAAAGGCCCTCCCCGGGCTCCCAGGGCTCCCAAAGGGCCCCGATTACTCTACCCCTACCCCAAAGGAAGCCTCCGGTCCTCAAAGGTCCCCCAGGCTCCCAAAGACCCTCACCCGGTCCCCAAAGGTCCGCCGGGCTCCCAAAGGGACCCCAGACCCCCAACGGACCCACCGGGCCCCAAAGGGCCCAATCCGTGCTTAAGGGTCCCCCCCCGGACCCCCAAAGGTCCTCCACCAGTCCCCAAAGGCCCTCCCCGGTCCCCAAAGGTCCACCAGACCCCCAAAAGCCCTCCCCGGTCCCCAAAGGTCCACCAGAACCCCAAAAGCCCTCCCCCGGTCCCCAAAGGCCCTCCCCCGGTCCCAAAGGCCCTCCCCGGGCTCCCAGGGCTCCCAAAGGGCCCCGATTGCTCTACCCCAACCCCGAAGGAAGCCTCCGGTCCTCAAAGGTCCCCCAGGCTTCCAAAGGACCCAGTGGACCCCCAAAGGCCCTCACCTGGTCCCCAAAGGTCCACCAGGCTCCCAAAGACCCTCACCCGGTCCCCAAAGGTCCACCGGGCTCCCAAAGGGACCCCAGACCCCCAACGGACCCACCGGGCCCCAAAGGGCCCAATCCGTGATCAAGGGCCCCCCCCCGGACCCCCAAAGGTCCTCCACCAGTCCCCAAAGGCCCTCTCCCGGTCCCAAAGGTCCACCAGGCACACAAAGGGCCCAATCCGTGCTCAAGGGCCCCCCCGGACCCCCAAAGGTCCTCCACCAGTCCCCAAAGGCCCTCTCCCGGTCCCAAAGGTCCACCAGGCACCCAAAGGGCCCCAGACCCTAAAAAGGCCATACCCGAGCCCCAAAGGCCCTCCCCGGTCCCCAAAGGTCCACCAGACCCCCAAAAGCCCTCCCCGGTCCCCAAAGGTCCACCAGAACCCCAAAAGCCCTCCCCCGGTCCCCAAAGGCCCTCCCCCGGTCTCAAAGGCCCTCCCCGGGCTCCCAGGGCTCCCAAAGGGCCCCGATTACTCTACCCCTACCCCAAAGGAAGCCTCCGGTCCTCAAAGGTCCCCCAGGCTCCCAAAGACCCTCACCCGGTCCCCAAAGGTCCGCCGGGCTCCCAAAGGGACCCCAGACCCCCAACGGACCCACCGGGCCCCAAAGGGCCCAATCCGTGCTCAAGGGTCCCCCCCCCGGACCCCCAAAGGTCCTCCACCAGTCCCCAAAGGCCCTCCCCGGTCCCCAAAGGTCCACCAGACCCCCAAAGGCCCTCACCGGTCCCCAAAGGTCCACCAGACCCCCAAAAGCCCTCCACCGGTCCCCAAAGGCCCTCCCCGGGCTCCCAGGGCTCCCAAAGGGCCCCGATTGCTCTACCCCAACCCCGAAGGAAGCCTCCGGTCCTCAAAGGTCCCCCAGGCTCCCAAAGGACCCAGTGGACCCCCAAAGGCCCTCACCTGGTCCCCAAAGGTCCACCGGGCTCCCAAAGGGACCACCGGACCCCCAAAGGGTCCCCGGACCCCAAAGGTCCTCCCCAGGTCCTCAAGGGTCGCCCAGACCCCCAACGGACCCACCGGGCCCCAAAGGGCCCAATCGGTGCTCAAGGGCTCCCCGGACCCCCAAAGGCCCTCACCCGGTCCTCAAAGGTCCACCGGGCTCCCAAAGGACCAGTCGGTCCTCAAGGACCCTCTCAGACGTGCAAAGACCCCCCCCCAGACCCCCAAAGGCTCATCCCGGTCCCCAAAGGTCCCCTCAGGCTCCCATATGACCACTCCACCCCTCAAGGGCCCCTGGATCCCCAAACGCCCTCCCCGGACCCCTCCAAAGAACCCCCTCTCCATTTTTAACACTTTTTATGGCTTTATTATATCCTTTTAGAACAAGTTCCTTTCATAATGTCCCTCCTAAACCCATTTTCCAACTTGAAGTACTTATCTTTTTCACCCACTTTCTCAATGAAAAAGAAATTAGTTTTTAATCAATTCTAATTTTCCAAATAATATAAAAATTTTCCACTTTAGTTCAGATCTGTCTCGAAGAGATGAAAAATTTAAAATACTGTTCCAAATTTTTCGCAGAAGATAAAAAAAGTTCAAGTTTTCTTCTGAATTTTACCAAAGAACGTGCTCCAATTCTAATTTCTCCAGAGAAAACAAAATCTTCCACTTCAGTTCTATATTTCACAAAGATATAAAGAAATTTAAAGTTCAAGTCTAAATTTTTCGGTGGAAGATAGAAAAAGTAATACCATACTTGTGAATATTTTCACGGAAAATAAAAAGTTCTAGTTCAATTTACAATTTCCTCAATGAAGTCAAGGAAAGTTCAAGTTCTCTTCTGAATTTTACTAAAGAACACGCTTCAATTCTAATTTTTTCAGAGAAAACAAAAATCTTCCACTTCAGTTCTTTATTTCACAAAGACATAAAGAAATTTAAAGTTCAATTCTAAATTTTTCGGTGGAAGATAGAAAAGTAATACCATACTTGTGAATATTTTCCCGGAAGATAAAAAGTTCTAGTTCAATTTACAGTTTCCTCAATGAAGTCAAGGAAAGTTCAAGTTCTCTTCTGAATTTTACTAAAGAACAAAATTCAATTCTGATTTCACCAGAGAAAATAAAAATCTTCCACTTCAGTTCTTTATTTCACAAAGACATAAAGAAATTTAAAGTTCAATTCTAAATTTTTCGGTGGAAGATAGAAAAAGCAATACCATACTTGTGAATATTTTCCCGGAAGATAAAAAGTTCTAGTTCAATTTACAGTTTCCTCAATGAAGTGAAGGAAAGTTCAAGTTCTCTTCTGAATTTTACCAAAGAACACGCTTCAATTCTAATTTTTTCAGAGAAAACAAAAATCTTCCACTTCAGTTCTTTATTTCACAAAGACATAAAGAAATTTAAAGTACAATTCTAAATTTTTCGGTGGAAGATAGAAAAAGCAATACCATACTTGTGAATATTTTCCCGGAAAATAAAAAGTTCTAGTTCAATTTACAATTTCCTCAACGAAGTGAAGAAAGGTTCAAGTTCTCTTCTGAATTTTACTAAAGAACAAAATTCAATTCTAATTTCACCAGAGAAAATAAAAATCTTCCACTTCAGTTCTTTATTTCACAAAGACATAAAGAAATTTAAAGTACAATTCTAAATTTTTCGGTGGAAGATAGAAAAAGTAATACCATACTTGTGAATATTTTCCCGGAAAATAAAAGTTCTAGTTCAATTTACAATTTCCTCAACAAAGTGAAGAAAAATTCAAGTTCTCTTCTGAATTTTACTAAAGAATAAAATTCAATTCTAATTTCACCAGAGAAAATAAAAATCTTCCACTTCAGTTCTTTATTTCACAAAGACATAAAGAAATTTAAAGTTCAATTCTAAATTTTTCGGTGGAAGATAGAAAAAGCAATACCATACTTGTGAATATTTTCACGGAAAATAAAAAGTTCTAGTTCAATTTACAGTTTCCACAATGAAGTCAAGGAAAGTTCAAGTTCTCTTCTGAATTTTACTAAAGAACAAAATTCAATTCTAATTTCACCAGAGAAAATAAAAATCTTCCACTTCAGTTCTCTATTTCACAAAGACATAAAGAAATTTAAAGTTCAATTCTAAATTTTTCGGTGGAAGATAGAAAAAGCAATACCATACTTGTGAATATTTTCCCGGAAGATAAAAAGTTCTAGTTCAATTTAAAATTTTCTCAACGAAGTGAAGAAAAATTCAAGTTCTCTTCTGAATTTTACCAAAGAATAAAATTCAATTCTAATTTCACCAGAGAAAATAAAAATCTTCCACTTCAGTTCTTTATTTCACAAAGACATAAAGAAATTTAAAGTTCAATTCTAAATTTTTCGGTGGAAGATAGAAAAAGCAATACCATACTTGTGAATATTTTCACGGAAAATAAAAAGTTCTAGTTCAATTTAAAATTTCCTCAATGAAGTGAAGAAAGGTTCAAGTTCTCTTCTGAATTTTACTAAAGAACAAAATTCAATTCTAATTTCACCAGAGAAAATAAAAATCTTCCACTTCAGTTCTCTATTTCACAAAGACATAAAGAAATTTAAAGTTCAATTCTAAATTTTTCGGTGGAAGATAGAAAAAGTAATACCATACCTGTGAATATTTTCACGGAAGATAAAAAGTTCTAGTTCAATTTAAAATTTTCTCAACGAAGTGAAGAAAAATTCAAGTTCTCTTCTGAATTTTACCAAAGAATAAAATTCAATTCTAATTTCACCAGAGAAAATAAAAATCTTCCACTTCAGTTCTTTATTTCGCAAAGACATAAAGAAATTTAAAGTTCAATTCTAAATTTTTCGATGGAAGATAGAAAAAGTAATACCATACTTGTGAATATTTTCCCGGAAGATAAAAAGTTCTAGTTCAATTTACAGTTTCCTCAATGAAGTCAAGGAAAGTTCAAGTTCTCTTCTGAATTTTACCAAAGAACAAAATTTAATTCTAATTTCACCAGAGAAAATAAAAATCTTCCACTTCAGTTCTTTATTTCACAAAGACATAAAGAAATTTAAAGTTCAATTCTAAATTTTTCGGCGGAAGATAGAAAAAGTAATACCATACTTGTGAATATTTTCCCGGAAGATAAAAAGTTCTAGTTCAACTTACAGTTTCCTCAATGAAGTCAAGGAAAGTTCAAGTTCTCTTCTGAATTTTACCAAAGAACACGCTTCAATTCTAATTTTTTCAGAGAAAACAAAAATCTTCCTCTTCAGTTCTTTATTTCACAAAGACATAAAGAAATTTAAAGTACAATTCTAATTTTTCGGTGGAAGATAGAAAAAGCAATACCATACTTGTGAATATTTTCCCGGAAAATAAAATGTTCTAGTTCAATTTACAATTTCCTCAACGAAGTGAAGAAAGGTTCAAGTTCTCTTCTGAATTTTACTAAAGAACAAAATTCAATTCTAATTTCACCAGAGAAAATAAAAATCTTCCACTTCAGTTCTCTATTTCACAAAGACATAAAGAAATTTAAAGTTCAATTCTAAATTTTTAGGTGGAAGATAGAAAAAGTAATACCATACCTGTGAATATTTTCACGGAAGATAAAAAGTTCTAGTTCAATTTAAAATTTTCTCAACGAAGTCAAGGAAAGTTCAAGTTCTCTTCTGAATTTTCTCAATGAACACACTTCAATTCTAATTTCTCCAGAGAAAATAAAAATCTTCCACTTCAGTTCCTTATTTCGCAAAGACATAAAGAAATTTAAAGTTCAATTCTAAATTTTTCGGTGGAAGATAGAAAAAGTAATACCATACCTGTGAATATTTTCACGGAAGATAAAAAGTTCTAGTTCAATTTAAAATTTTCTCAACGAAGTGAAGAAAAATTCAAGTTCTCTTCTGAATTTTACCAAAGAATAAAATTCAATTCTAATTTCACCAGAGAAAATAAAAATCTTCCACTTCAGTTCTTTATTTCACAAAGACATAAAGAAATTTAAAGTTCAATTCTAAATTTTTCGATGGAAGATAGAAAAAGTAATACCATACTTGTGAATATTTTCCCGGAAGATAAAAAGTTCTAGTTCAATTTACAGTTTCCTCAATGAAGTCAAGGAAAGTTCAAGTTCTCTTCTGAATTTTACCAAAGAACAAAATTTAATTCTAATTTCACCAGAGAAAATAAAAATCTTCCACTTCAGTTCTTTATTTCACAAAGACATAAAGAAATTTAAAGTTCAATTCTAAATTTTTCGGCGGAAGATAGAAAAAGTAATACCATACTTGTGAATATTTTCCCGGAAGATAAAAAGTTCTAGTTCAACTTACAGTTTCCTCAATGAAGTCAAGGAAAGTTCAAGTTCTCTTCTGAATTTTACCAAAGAACACGCTTCAATTCTAATTTTTTCAGAGAAAACAAAAATCTTCCTCTTCAGTTCTTTATTTCACAAAGACATAAAGAAATTTAAAGTACAATTCTAATTTTTCGGTGGAAGATAGAAAAAGCAATACCATACTTGTGAATATTTTCCCGGAAAATAAAATGTTCTAGTTCAATTTACAATTTCCTCAACGAAGTGAAGAAAGGTTCAAGTTCTCTTCTGAATTTTACTAAAGAACAAAATTCAATTCTAATTTCACCAGAGAAAATAAAAATCTTCCACTTCAGTTCTCTATTTCACAAAGACATAAAGAAATTTAAAGTTCAATTCTAAATTTTTAGGTGGAAGATAGAAAAAGTAATACCATACCTGTGAATATTTTCACGGAAGATAAAAAGTTCTAGTTCAATTTAAAATTTTCTCAACGAAGTCAAGGAAAGTTCAAGTTCTCTTCTGAATTTTCTCAATGAACACACTTCAATTCTAATTTCTCCAGAGAAAATAAAAATCTTCCACTTCAGTTCCTTATTTCGCAAAGACATAAAGAAATTCAAAGTTCAATTCTAAATTTTTCGATGGAAGATAGAAAAAGTAATACCATACTTGTGAATATTTTCACGGAAGATAAAAAGTTCTAGTTCAATTTAAAATTTTCTCAACGAAGTCAAGGAAAGTTCAAGTTCTCTTCTGAACTTTACCAAAGAACACGCTTCAATTCTAATTTTTTCAGAGAAAACAAAAATCTTCCACTTCAGTTCTTTATTTCACAAAGACATAAAGAAATTTAAAGTTCAATTCTAATTTTTCGGTGGGTGATAGAAAAATTAATGCCATACTTGTGATTATTTTCACGGAAGATAAAAAGTTCTACTTCAATTTAGTTCTAGTTCAACTTGCTATTATCTTTGTGAAAACACACAAACTCAGAAAAAATGTTCAATGTTCCTTTAGTACCTATGCAATTAGACTAAAAATGAAGATATTTATGCAGAGTTTCAACTCGCTATGGCTAAGTTTGCTAAAAACAAGCTATTTTCTTGCGAAAACACACAAAATCAGAAAAAATGTTCAATGTTCCTTAAGCACCTACGCAATTAGGCTTAAATGAAGATATTTATGCAGAGTTTCAAGTCGATATGGCTAAGTTTGCTAAAAACAAGCTATTTTCTTGCGAAAACACACGAAATCAGAAAAAATATTGTTAGGTTAGGTTAAGTTAGATTAGGTTAGGTTAGCCTACGTACGCGCGCATATAGGTTAAGTTAGGTTAGATTAAGTTAGATTAGGTTAAGTTAGGTTAAGTTAGGTTAGATTAAGTTAGGTTAGGCTAGGTTAGCCTACATACGCGCGCGTATGTAGGCTAACCTAGCCTAACCTAACTTAATCTAACCTAACCTAACCTAACTTAACCTAATCTAACTTAATCTAACCTAACTTAACCTATATGCGCGCGTACGTAGGCTAACCTAACCTAATCTAACTTAACCTAACCTAACAATATTTTTTCTGATTTCGTGTGTTTTCGCAAGAAAATAGCTTGTTTTTAGCAAACTTAGCCATATCGACTTGAAACTCTGCATAAATATCTTCATTTAAGCCTAATTGCGTAGGTGCTTAAGGAACATTGAACATTTTTTCTGATTTTGTGTGTTTTCGCAAGAAAATAGCTTGTTTTTAGCAAACTTAGCCATAGCGAGTTGAAACTCTGCATAAATATCTTCATTTTTAGTCTAATTGCATAGGTACTAAAGGAACATTGAACATTTTTTCTGAGTTTGTGTGTTTTCACAAAGATAATAGCAAGTTGAACTAGAACTAAATTGAAGTAGAACTTTTTATCTTCCGTGAAAATAATCACAAGTATGGCATTAATTTTTCTATCACCCACCGAAAAATTAGAATTGAACTTTAAATTTCTTTATGTCTTTGTGAAATAAAGAACTGAAGTGGAAGATTTTTGTTTTCTCTGAAAAAATTAGAATTGAAGCGTGTTCTTTGGTAAAGTTCAGAAGAGAACTTGAACTTTCCTTGACTTCGTTGAGAAAATTTTAAATTGAACTAGAACTTTTTATCTTCCGTGAAAATATTCACAAGTATGGTATTACTTTTTCTATCTTCCATCGAAAAATTTAGAATTGAACTTTGAATTTCTTTATGTCTTTGCGAAATAAGGAACTGAAGTGGAAGATTTTTATTTTCTCTGGAGAAATTAGAATTGAAGTGTGTTCATTGAGAAAATTCAGAAGAGAACTTGAACTTTCCTTGACTTCGTTGAGAAAATTTTAAATTGAACTAGAACTTTTTATCTTCCGTGAAAATATTCACAGGTATGGTATTACTTTTTCTATCTTCCACCTAAAAATTTAGAATTGAACTTTAAATTTCTTTATGTCTTTGTGAAATAGAGAACTGAAGTGGAAGATTTTTATTTTCTCTGGTGAAATTAGAATTGAATTTTGTTCTTTAGTAAAATTCAGAAGAGAACTTGAACCTTTCTTCACTTCGTTGAGGAAATTGTAAATTGAACTAGAACATTTTATTTTCCGGGAAAATATTCACAAGTATGGTATTGCTTTTTCTATCTTCCACCGAAAAATTAGAATTGTACTTTAAATTTCTTTATGTCTTTGTGAAATAAAGAACTGAAGAGGAAGATTTTTGTTTTCTCTGAAAAAATTAGAATTGAAGCGTGTTCTTTGGTAAAATTCAGAAGAGAACTTGAACTTTCCTTGACTTCATTGAGGAAACTGTAAGTTGAACTAGAACTTTTTATCTTCCGGGAAAATATTCACAAGTATGGTATTACTTTTTCTATCTTCCGCCGAAAAATTTAGAATTGAACTTTAAATTTCTTTATGTCTTTGTGAAATAAAGAACTGAAGTGGAAGATTTTTATTTTCTCTGGTGAAATTAGAATTAAATTTTGTTCTTTGGTAAAATTCAGAAGAGAACTTGAACTTTCCTTGACTTCATTGAGGAAACTGTAAATTGAACTAGAACTTTTTATCTTCCGGGAAAATATTCACAAGTATGGTATTACTTTTTCTATCTTCCATCGAAAAATTTAGAATTGAACTTTAAATTTCTTTATGTCTTTGCGAAATAAAGAACTGAAGTGGAAGATTTTTATTTTCTCTGGTGAAATTAGAATTGAATTTTATTCTTTGGTAAAATTCAGAAGAGAACTTGAATTTTTCTTCACTTCGTTGAGAAAATTTTAAATTGAACTAGAACTTTTTATCTTCCGTGAAAATATTCACAGGTATGGTATTACTTTTTCTATCTTCCACCGAAAAATTTAGAATTGAACTTTAAATTTCTTTATGTCTTTGTGAAATAGAGAACTGAAGTGGAAGATTTTTATTTTCTCTGGTGAAATTAGAATTGAATTTTGTTCTTTAGTAAAATTCAGAAGAGAACTTGAACCTTTCTTCACTTCATTGAGGAAATTTTAAATTGAACTAGAACTTTTTATTTTCCGTGAAAATATTCACAAGTATGGTATTGCTTTTTCTATCTTCCACCGAAAAATTTAGAATTGAACTTTAAATTTCTTTATGTCTTTGTGAAATAAAGAACTGAAGTGGAAGATTTTTATTTTCTCTGGTGAAATTAGAATTGAATTTTATTCTTTGGTAAAATTCAGAAGAGAACTTGAATTTTTCTTCACTTCGTTGAGAAAATTTTAAATTGAACTAGAACTTTTTACCTTCCGGGAAAATATTCACAAGTATGGTATTGCTTTTTCTATCTTCCACCGAAAAATTTAGAATTGAACTTTAAATTTCTTTATGTCTTTGTGAAATAGAGAACTGAAGTGGAAGATTTTTATTTTCTCTGGTGAAATTAGAATTGAATTTTGTTCTTTAGTAAAATTCAGAAGAGAACTTGAACTTTCCTTGACTTCATTGTGGAAACTGTAAATTGAACTAGAAATTTTTATTTTCTGTGAAAATATTCACAAGTATGGTATTGCTTTTTCTATCTTCCACCGAAAAATTTAGAATTGAACTTTAAATTTCTTTATGTCTTTGTGAAATAAAGAACTGAAGTGGAAGATTTTTATTTTCTCTGGTGAAATTAGAATTCAATTTTATTCTTTAGTAAAATTCAGAAGAGAACTTGAATTTTTCTTCACTTTGTTGAGGAAATTGTAAATTGAACTAGAACTTTTTATTTTCCGGGAAAATATTCACAAGTATGGTATTACTTTTTCTATCTTCCACCGAAAAATTTAGAATTGTACTTTAAATTTCTTTATGTCTTTGTGAAATAAAGAACTGAAGTGGAAGATTTTTATTTTCTCTGGTGAAATTAGAATTGAATTTTGTTCTTTAGTAAAATTCAGAAGAGAACTTGAACCTTTCTTCACTTCGTTGAGGAAATTGTAAATTGAACTAGAACTTTTTATTTTCCGGGAAAATATTCACAAGTATGGTATTGCTTTTTCTATCTTCCACCGAAAAATTTAGAATTGTACTTTAAATTTCTTTATGTCTTTGTGAAATAAAGAACTGAAGTGGAAGATTTTTGTTTTCTCTGAAAAAATTAGAATTGAAGCGTGTTCTTTGGTAAAATTCAGAAGAGAACTTGAACTTTCCTTCACTTCATTGAGGAAACTGTAAATTGAACTAGAACTTTTTATCTTCCGGGAAAATATTCACAAGTATGGTATTGCTTTTTCTATCTTCCACCGAAAAATTTAGAATTGAACTTTAAATTTCTTTATGTCTTTGTGAAATAAAGAACTGAAGTGGAAGATTTTTATTTTCTCTGGTGAAATCAGAATTGAATTTTGTTCTTTAGTAAAATTCAGAAGAGAACTTGAACTTTCCTTGACTTCATTGAGGAAACTGTAAATTGAACTAGAACTTTTTATCTTCCGGGAAAATATTCACAAGTATGGTATTACTTTTTCTATCTTCCACCGAAAAATTTAGAATTGAACTTTAAATTTCTTTATGTCTTTGTGAAATAAAGAACTGAAGTGGAAGATTTTTGTTTTCTCTGAAAAAATTAGAATTGAAGCGTGTTCTTTAGTAAAATTCAGAAGAGAACTTGAACCTTTCTTCACTTCGTTGAGGAAATTGTAAATTGAACTAGAACTTTTTATTTTCCGTGAAAATATTCACAAGTATGGTATTACTTTTTCTATCTTCCACCGAAAAATTTAGACTTGAACTTTAAATTTCTTTATATCTTTGTGAAATATAGAACTGAAGTGGAAGATTTTGTTTTCTCTGGAGAAATTAGAATTGGAGCACGTTCTTTGGTAAAATTCAGAAGAAAACTTGAACTTTTTTTATCTTCTGCGAAAAATTTGGAACAGTATTTTAAATTTTTCATCTCTTCGAGACAGATCTGAACTAAAGTGGAAAATTTTTATATTATTTGGAAAATTAGAATTGATTAAAAACTAATTTCTTTTTCATTGAGAAAGTGGGTGAAAAAGATAAGTACTTCAAGTTGGAAAATGGGTTTAGGAGGGACATTATGAAAGGAACTTGTTCTAAAAGGATATAATAAAGCCATAAAAAGTGTTAAAAATGGAGAGGGGGTTCTTTGGAGGGGTCCGGGGAGGGCGTTTGGGGATCCAGGGGCCCTTGAGGGGTGGAGTGGTCATATGGGAGCCTGAGGGGACCTTTGGGGACCGGGATGAGCCTTTGGGGGTCTGGGGGGGGGGGTCTTTGCACGTCTGAGAGGGTCCTTGAGGACCGACTGGTCCTTTGGGAGCCCGGTGGACCTTTGAGGACCGGGTGAGGGCCTTTGGGGGTCCGGGGAGCCCTTGAGCACCGATTGGGCCCTTTGGGGCCCGGTGGGTCCGTTGGGGGTCTGGGCGACCCTTGCGGACCTGGGGAGGGCCTTTGGGGTCCGGGGGACCCTTTGGGGGTCCGGTGGTCCCTTTGGGAGCCCGGTGGACCTTTGGGGACCAGGTGAGGGCCTTTGGGGGTCCACTGGGTCCTTTGGGAGCCTGGGGGACCTTTGAGGACCGGAGGCTTTCTTCGGGGTTGGGGTAGAGCAATCGGGGCCCTTTGGGAGCCCTGGGAGCCCGGGGAGGGCCTTTGGGGACCGGTGGAGGGCTTTTGGGGGTCTGGTGGACCTTTGGGGACCGGTGAGGGCCTTTGGGGGGCTCGGGTATGGTCTTTTTAGGGTCTGGGGCCCTTTGGGTGCCTGGTGGACCTTTGGGACCGGGAGAGGGCCTTTGGGGACTGGTGGAGGACCTTTGGGGGTCCGGGGGGGGGCCCTTGAGCACGGATTGGGCCCTTTGTGTGCCTGGTGGACCTTTGGGACCGGGAGAGGGCCTTTGGGGACTGGTGGAGGACCTTTGGGGGTCCGGGGGGGCCCTTGAGCACGGATTGGGCCCTTTGGGGCCCGGTGGGTCCGTTGGGGGTCTGGGGTCCCTTTGGGAGCCCGGTGGACCTTTGGGGACCGGGTGAGGGTCTTTGGGAGCCTGGTGGACCTTTGGGGACCAGGTGAGGGCCTTTGGGGGTCCACTGGGTCCTTTGGGAGCCTGGGGGACCTTTGAGGACCGGAGGCTTCCTTCGGGGTTGGGGTAGAGCAATCGGGGCCCTTTGGGAGCCCTGGGAGCCCGGGGAGGGCCTTTGGGACCGGGGGAGGGCCTTTGGGGACCGGGGGAGGGCTTTTGGGGTTCTGGTGGACCTTTGGGGACCGGGGAGGGCTTTTGGGGGTCTGGTGGACCTTTGGGGACCGGGGAGGGCCTTTGGGGACTGGTGGAGGACCTTTGGGGGTCCGCGGGGGGGACCCTTGAGCACGGATTGGGCCCTTTGGGGCCCGGTGGGTCCGTTGGGGGTCTGGGGTCCCTTTGGGAGCCCGGCGGACCTTTGGGGACCGGGTGAGGGTCTTTGGGAGCCTGGGGGACCTTTGAGGACTGGAGGCTTCCTTCGGGGTAGGGGTAAAGTAATCGGGGCCCTTTGGGAGCCCTGGGAGCCCGGGGAGGGCCTTTGGGACCGGGGGAGGGCCTTTGGGGACCGGGGGAGGGCTTTTGGGGTTCTGGTGGACCTTTGGGGACCGGGGAGGGCTTTTGGGGGTCTGGTGGACCTTTGGGGACCGGGGAGGGCCTTTGGGGCTCGGGTATGGCCTTTTTAGGGTCTGGGGCCCTTTGGGTGCCTGGGGACCTTTGGGGACTGGGTGAGGGTCTTTGGGGGTCCGGGGGGGGGGGTCCTTTGGAAGCCCAGAGAACCTTTGAGGACCGGTGGCTTCCTTCGGGGTTGTGGTAGGGGGATCGGAACCTTTGGGGTTGGGGTAGAGGACCTCACAACACTGTTCAATTGAAACTTGTGTATTATAACGACCACACTCAAATTCTCTTCCAAAATCTCTTCAAAAATCACCTTTTAAAATGTCTCTAGCTGTTTCGCCGAAATAGTTCCATAAAATAGCTAAAACGGTTTCGCCAAAATTATCCCTAAACGGAATTTCGGCATGTTCCTTTTGTTTGGCATCTCTGCGCCAATGCATTTCAAATTATTTGGAAACCTTTTCGCGCGCTAAGATCAAAACGTCTGCTCGGAAACGATTCTCTTGTTAGAAACAACAAATTAATTTCCCTTTCGTGAATCAATTCTCTTTAGAACAACAAATTAATTCCCCTTTCGTGTCAATCAATCAATCATGACATCATGTGTGATCTAACTGTTTCTCCTAGACAATTCTCTTTGGAAATGCAAAGACATTAATTAACTTGACGTCATCTGTCAGACACTCCCTGGAAACAATTTGATTAATGACTGCCAACTCTAGACTGACCAGAAAAGAAAGTTGGCTCGGAAACGACAACAACATTGATCCCATTAACCACGTGTTCTCTCTAATGACTCTGTTCAAAACAATAACAACATTGACCTTGGCATTTTGCCTCGGAAACAATAACAACATTGACCTTGACATTCGCTAAGAGCGTGCCAAAAACACACCTGGAGAAAGAGGTCATTGACCGATTACGCAATCATTCTCCCTAGGGAGGCTATGCCCATATATGGTGTGCTGTCAGTATTCTATGTCCATATTTGGTGTGCTGTCACGAGTAACACCCCCCATTCTACTCATTTTTGGAATAGAAAAGCCGGGCCAGACACATGGACATCATAGTGAGCTAATTATGAGCTCATCTATAAACAAATCATCTTATAAATTCAACTTAATAAGGCAATCATAAAGTGCCCTATGAAACCCACAACGTGTACTCTTACTAAAAAAAAACCTTCTTTTTTATTTAATATTCATCTTTAATATCTTAAATATTTAATATCTTTTTTATTCAATTTCACAGGTTGAAACAAGAGTGACGCATGGAAAAATACACGGGAAACGTGTAATTTTGGCTATATATTTTTATACTAGGGGGGATGTGTGGGTAAACTGTAGTGCAGCTGGAGTAAAAATGTGTCAATTTTAATTATTCTACACATTATGAAGCAGGTCTAAGTTTTTTTTAAACATATTTCCTTCTCAACCGCCTCAATTCTATACTCAAAAAAACATTAAGGAGGGGGGCAATTTTTTTCAAGGCCATTTTAAACTTCAGATTAGTAGACTACTAATCTGAAGTTTAAAATGGCCTTTACTTTTCTTTGAAAAACTTCTTTTACAGAAAGTTGTTTTTTTTATTAATCCACACAAAAAACTGTCAGGAACAAGAGAACAACAAATACACATTTGGAAAAGCAAGTGTAGATGGAAAACCAAAGACGGGCAATATATTTTAAGATGATGAACACTAATTCCGTCAACATCAACTGAGCTTGACTTCAATTTCTTAACAGATGCCATTACAGCATCAATAGAAACGGGTAGAACATGTGCCTCAGTCAAGAAACAGGGGAAACCGAATCAAGCAAATTTTGAGTAAAATGCGTACATTGCATAATTCATTTTGGAAAATATAACTGAATAGGGGTCAAACCACGCAGCTGGCAAGATAGAGCAATTAAGATTTGCTGAATTGTCTAATTTAGATGAATTAAACATTTGGTCCTATTCATTCTTGTTGGTAGGACAATCTAACCCTTCATATCGGCTTGATCGCAGACACTTTTTAAACACATGCTTAGTTTTTTGCATATGATTTTTATGCGAGGGTTTCTTAAATAGTTCAAAGATCAGTTAAGCCCGACCCCACCTCCATGCCCCCCCAGAAAAAAGAAAATACTTATTGACGATATTGTATTCCAAAAATAATGGAAACTTACCCCTGGCCCGACCCATGGTCGCCCATAAGCTGAATTCCAGGGGGGGGGGGCAAACTTCGTCTAATTGCTACTTTTAATGCTATATAATAGAAATCTCAGAACAAAAATATAAAAATAAGGCAGCATCATTCAGCAACGGGGGCAAGAGCCCCCCTGCCCCCCCATATGGGCGCCCATGGCCCGACCCCCCCCCCCCCCCCCAAAAAAAAAAAAATCTATTAATGATATTTTATTTCAAAACTTATGGAAGCTGACCCCTGGCCCTCCTTGCCCTGAGCCTTCTCCCTCCGAAAAAGCCTATCAATTATAAATCATGCAAGCTAACCTTTGGCCCACCCTCTATGGCCTGACCCCCCCCCCAAAAAAAAAAAATTCTATTAATGATATTTTATTCCAAAACTTATGGAAGCTGACCCCTGGCCCTCCTTGCCCTGAGCCTTCTCCCTCCGAAAAAGCCTATCAATTATAAATCATGCAAGCTAACCTTTGGCCCACCCTCTATGGCCTGACCCCCCCCCCCCCCAAAAAAAACAGGTTATTAAAGATATTTTCTTCTAAAAATCATGGGAGCTGACCCCTGGCCCTACCACCATAGCCCCCCTCCTTTATAAAAGAAACAACAACTAACTAAGGATATTCTGTTCCAAAATCATGGAGCTGACCCCTGGCCATCCCTTCATGTCCCCCCACCCCCAAAAAAACAAACTTATTAACGACATTTTATTTCAAGGTTCAAAGAATCTGACCCCAAGACTTCCCTCCATGGCCCGACTCCCCCCCCCCGGCAAAAAAAACACTTTTTAGCAATTTATTATTAAAAAAAATTATGAGAGCTGACCCTCTGTCCCCCATGCCCCGCACCCATCCAAAAAATACAACTTATTAGAGATATTTTATTCCGAAAATCATGAGAATTCAGTTTACTTTTATTAGCTCTTTCCAAGATTGTTTAAGACACCTTTAGTTCTCACTATAAAAAAGAGTTTGGCTTCTGCCTGTTTTCTTAATGGTAAAAGGATACAGTCTACTGCGTGTTTGGCGCTTTACTAAAACAAATTATATTACAAATATTTTATTTTGTACTTATTACAACATTGAAAATAAAATGAAAATGGATGTGAAATAAAATCTTTTCCGCAGTTTTCAAAGTTTTCAGCAATTAACGTCATTACATATCATACATTCAGTTTCATTTTATTAGTTCTTGTCAAGACTGTTTCAAGACACACAATTTTATTTTGAAATAAAAAAAAATATATTTTGGAATAGGGAATCTTGAATACTTGAAACTTGGGCAATTAAAAACAAGCAGAAATTAATAAGAAAAAACTTTCCAACAAAATAAAGTTTTTCAAAGAAAAGTAAAGGACAATTGAATTTTAAGATCAGAAGAAATAAAAACCTATGCTTACTCAAATTTAAAACGACCAGAAATTACTATCATACGCAGCGCAATAGCGCTGCCCAGGTAAAGAACGATGTGGATCAAATGTATTATATATTAATTTATTTTTTCTTTGGTTTCTTTTAGATCAGGGCACTTAGTATCGAAGGAGTTGTCGTAGAAACTTCAAAAAGGGCTCATTCGATTAGAAATTGGAAGGGCTTGTGCCCTTTTTAATAGCCAAAAGTGATGGAAATGCAACTAACACCCCTTCCACGCCCACTATATCACGAAACACATCCAATCAAAATTTGAGACAGCCATTTTGTTCAACGTAGCTGAAAAATCTGGAAATTATGTCTTTGAGGAGGGAACTCCCTCCACAGCCCTCAGGGCCAAGGTTGTAAGTTATCCTCTGGAGGCATATAAGGTTTTTATAGAAAGAATTGTAGAAACTTCAAAAAGGACTAATAGGACTAATAAGGTTTTTGTAGAAGGCGTTGTCGTAGAAACTTCAAAAAAGGCTCATTCGATTGGAAATTCAAAGGGCTAGTGCCATTTTTAATAGTCGAAAGTGATTGGTGGGTAACTAACCCCCCCCCCCCACGCCAATCATTCCCCCAAACACATCCAATCAAAATTTTTAGATAGCCATTTTGTTCAGCGTGGTTGATTTCCAGATAGAAAATATGTTTTTGAGGAGGGCAATCCCCCACAACCCTCAGGGCAAGGGATTTAAGTTATGCCCTGGGGGCATATAAGGTTTTTATAGAAGGTATTGTCGTAGAAACTTCAAAAAATGCTCATTCGATTGGAAATTCAAAGGGCTAGACCTTTTGAATAGTCAAACGTGATTGGAAGGCAACTAGCTCCCCCCCCCCAAGCCCAAAATTTCCCCAAACACATCCAATAAAAATTTTGAGATAGCCATTTTGTTCAGCGTAGTTGATTTTCAGACAGTAAATATGTTTTTGAGTAGGACACTCACCCACTACCCTCCGGGCAAGGCTTTTAAGTTATGCCCTGGGGCATATAATGTAATTATAGAAGGTGTATTAGTAGAAACTTCAAAAGGGGCTCATTTAATTGTAAATTCAAAGTGCTAGTGCCCTTTTTAATAGTCAAAAGTGATTGGAGGGCAGCAAGCCCCCCACGCCAATCATTCTCCCAAACACATCTAATCAAAATTTTGAGATAGCCATTTTGTTCAGCGTATTTTATTTCCAGATGGAAAATATGTTTTTGAGGAGGACACTCCCCCACAACCCTCAGCACAAGGGTTTTAAGTTATGCCCTGGAGGCATATAAGGTTTCATAGGCAGCGCGCTAGCGCTGCATAAGTAAAGAACGATGTGGGCAGAATATGTTTTTTTTGTTCTCCATACCCGGGCACTTTGTATCGAAGGATTTGTCATAGAAACTTCGAAAAGGGCTCTTTCGAATGGAAATTGGGGTGGCTAGTGCCCTTTTTAATAGTCAAAAGTCATTGGAGGGCAACTAGAGTAGGGAGAGCATAATGAATATGAGATATACACCGTGCTGCCATCTACAATTTAGTCTACCGCCGACAGGTTACAATTTATTCAAGGATTATTGATCGAGTCTAATGGGGTCAATGACCCTTTTTTCAAGGTCGATTTATTTGTTGTTTTTAGGTGTTATGACTCCGGGGCGAAGTTTGCACATGCGCATTAACGGGAAGAGATGTATTGATCCACTCGAGGGGGACGTGGATTTCTGAGAAATTGATTTACATAATCGGGGGGGGGGGAATGTATTGATCAAGTCTAACGGGAACAGGATCACGTTTCTTTCTTTAAGCCAATCAGGGAAGTTATGTAAGGTTTCCCATTACATCAGAATTCGTCCTTGAGATTTTGTATATAACGGACATGCGTTGTGATTAAACTTTCATAAAGTTCTAAGACACCATGGATAAAGCATCTGATATTATTGACTTGGAAGCTTTGGCTACATCGATTTATAATGTGAGTTCTGTTTAGTAATTTTTTTTAGTTTATTTCCAAATAAAATTAAAAATAGTCCCATTCCAGTAAATTCAAGTTCAGGGTATACCCCCCCCACACACACACACAATACAAACTCCACTATATGTTGTTTATAGTCGATAGAAAGCGTAAAATACGCTCTTTTTCCATTACGTAAACCGCATCCTCCCTTTGTAACAAATTTTAATAAAATGTTTTTGGAAAACCCAAAGAAAATTTATTATTGCTATAGTATTTGGCAGGAGTCCTATGATCAAATAAAAGCTATTGCCACATCTATACCAATACAATTCATACGGGGACTTGATGTTTTCAATAGTATTGAACCAAACTCGTGGTTTATTATTGATGATTTGGCTGAATCCATTGAACAGTTCTCACAGGAAATGCTACAGCTGTTCACCGTTCGCTCTCATCATGAAACCATTCCATAACCCTAGTTCTACACAACCTCTTTCATCAGAGTAAATGTATGAGAACCCTTGCTTAGAATTGCATCATCTATATTATCTACCGTGTTTTTCGTGATTCTAGCTCGCTAATAACTCTCAATAAGCAAATATACCCCGACGCCCCAAATTTATGCTGTCAGCGTACGCTCAGTCAACAAATAAGCCCTACGGCTATATTTTGCTAGATCTTAATCAGAGCACACCCGAGGATTTTAGTGTTGTCACAGATATTTTCGACAAAGAAATTACTGTATATCTTCCGGTGAACATTAGAAAAAGCTATTAGTTGCCATTATGACACTGAAGAAACTACACGAACAACGGCATTTATTTTCCGTTTTAGGCACTTCAAAACCTCCACTCAGGAAGGCCATACTCAAACATGGTGTTGACAATGACTTCACTAATGTAATATCTGAACTTTGTTTAAGTTTAACTGAGGGCAATTTACACTTGCCAGAAGGTGTTAGACAACAGATAAAGCAACATCGTTCCACTGTACGTGCCTTGGCTTGCAAAAACAAGGGAAACATTTTTAAAAGAAAACTTCTCCTTCAAGTGGGCGGTAGCTTTTTTACACTTTTACTGCCAATAATTGCAGGACTTGTAAACAGTTTCCTCTAGAGAATGGCTAAACCCTATAAATTGAAGCCATTTGAACTTGTCCTCTCGCCCGTGGAACATTTTGAAGACAATCTAAGCAAATCCATTAATGATATGAACATTGCTGATGATCAAAAGCTAGTTTTACTTCAAGATGCATTGCGACGTGTGGACAAACATAGACCTTATCGTGAGCGATCCACCGCAGTCACCATCACAGATCCCTCTAAACAGGAAACATCTCAAGATTCAGCAGCAGTGCAATCAAAGGAGAAGGAATTGAATTCCATAGTGTCAACAACTGGAAACCTATTGCCAGTGACCTATCGAGAACAGAGTAAAAGAGTATTATCATATCTCATGTTGGAAACTGCTGGTGATCATCAAGTTCAAGTTGACAGCGCAGGGAAACGAATTATAATTCAGGGGAAAAGTTATAATCTAGTTGATTTAATTTGTGATATGGTGACGAATCGTAAAGGACTTTTATCTTTTGACAATAATCTATACACCTTTCTAAATGCATCAAACTTCCCCAAAAGTCTTATTGGCAATAAGAAAATTCTAAAGAAACTAAGAGAATATAGTCCTCCAACAACGCCAACACCATTTAAAAAAGAAGAAGATTCAATATTGTAAAATGCTAGCTGCAGCAATGATTTTATAACATCAACGATGGCTGCTAGTCTAAAGCGAAGACGGATTGGTTCACCCTCCAGTATGCAAAAGGGGAGTGGACATTACACTGCGTGTTTGCGGTCAAAATGGTTGAAGTTCTGAAGCATGTCTATGAAAATATTGGTGAAGCGGGAAGTCTAAGTTCCCCTAAAACGCTTTCTAAAGTTGGCTCTAACATAGATGGCAGCACATTAAAAAAAAGTAAAAGAGTATCTCCAGAATGAACCGAGTTACACACTGCATCGGAATCGCAGCCTTCGTGGCAAACAATATCGACAAACTAAAGCCTTCTTCCCTCTGCATATAATGCAAATTGATCTTTTAACTTTAGACACGATTCAACGGCGTCACAATGCACCCTACAAATATATTCTAGTGGCAATCAGTGTCTTTAGTCGCTATGCCTATTCCATTCCATTGCAATCAAAGAGGTGTGTTGAAGTTGCTCATGCTTTAGAAAGTATTCTTGAACAGGATTCATATAGAAAAGTTCAATCAGATCGCGGTAGTGAATTTGTTAATCCTCATGTGCAAAAGGTTCTATTGAAATATAATACAACGCTCTATCATAGTCACAGCCGGATAAAGGCTGCATTGGCTGAACGATTGATAAGAACGATTCGTCTATTAATTTCAAGATATTGTACACTGAAAAATACACCTGCTTTTATTGATGATTTAGATAAAATCATGAGAATATACAACCATTGATCCCTGTCCAACTCAAGCCCTCGGGACGTTCATTGTAGTGAAAATACATTTGATGATTTTCTAAAGCAATATTCCAGTGAAGAAGAAAAAAATGTGAAGAAGAAATTCAATGTTGGTGATACGGTTCGAATTAATAGAACCACCAATATTTTTGAAAAGGGGAATTTTTTATGGAGCACTGAACTTTTTAAAGTGTCCAAAATCCTAGACACTACACCCACGACATATTGACTGCGAGATACCAAAGATGATGAAATTCTCGGCGGTTTTAATGAATATGAACTGCAAAAAGTTAGAAACACTAGTGAAATTTATCAAATTGAAAAGATATTAAAGAGTCGTACTCGTAGGGGCAAGAGACAGTTGCTTGTTCGCTGGCTTGGATACAACTCTGATTTTGATTCTTGGGTCAGTGCTGAAGATACTAACAATGCTCAATGATTTCTATGTGACTTTCATGTCCAATGTTTCTGATCCTCTCTACAATGACTTGAATAGAACAAGTGATTTTTGGACGAAACTCTCCCCCACTATCAAATTCGACGGCGCGTATGAAGTGGCTCTAGTCGACTGTATTCTCAAAAATACATATGAAATCCTGAGAAAGGATCGTAAATATGAAATAAAAATTAGACCCTATGATTGGCCGCCACCCTCATGTGACCAAGAACAAATTCAAAAGATGAATTGGACGGATTATACATATATTGAATTATCCTATGAAGAACTCACCTGTATGAATGATTTATGTCGTTCTATTAATAAAAGAATTTCCGCTCGTAAAAAAGGAGCTTTTTATTTCAAATATTCAAAGGAGGAGGGCAAGATCTACATTAGTTCACCTATTCCCAATGAAAAGGTTATTCGCAATGATAATCTAAAAGATGTTCTTGGCTTTAAGCTCAATATAATCAACTGTGAAACTCCTGGAAACACTAATTTCATTTTTGCTGACTACCTGCCTGCCTTCTCCACAGACACTTGTATATTTCTCTACGCTTCATTTGTGGAAACATCCCGGGTTGGCAATAGCAATGTTCAAATCCTACGAGTTTTTGAACGAAAAACCAATCAAGAACATATTCACCACTACAATATAAAGCATCTTCAGTATATTCCCGTAAACACTTCCTATTTGGAACTCTGTCAGATAACACTAAGAACTGAATTAGGTGATCCCCTAGCAATATCAAAAGGTTTGGCTGTGTTTACATGCCATTTTCGACCCATTGTTCAACAACAACAAGATGTCTAATAGAAAAGTGGTATTCATTTGTCCTGATATTGACTGCTATGTTAATACTCTTGGCCCAAGACAACAGGGCAATGGAATGGAATATTACAAAGGTCGCTTTTCAATGTCTGGCTACGGTCTTGGCAGTTGGTTTGCTAAGCTGCTTCGCTCTGCACTACCTCTGGCTAGAAAATATATTGTACTGGCTGCGACAGATTTTGCATCCTCTACACTATACGATTGGGGCTCTGGCAAGGATGTTAAAAAAAAGTGCTTCGGAAAATTTTAGGTCTAGTGCGGGAACCCTTGGCAAGAGATTAAAACAAAATGGAAAGGGTTTAAAAAGGTCGAGAAACAATGCATCACTCATCAGTCTCTACTCAGGTCAGAAACGAAAGACATCACCCCTGTCAAAGAAAAGAAGGAAAAAGCCGACACGCACTGTAAACAGTAGAAGAAGAAGCCCAGGAGGAGAATTGTTAGATCGAAACTAGATTTCTTTTCCTAAGATGTCCTACCTATCGCAAAAGGATTCTCAACCTTCAATCACCTCCTCATTGAATCTATTCAATGCAGAAAATGTTGATGTGAGTGTAAAATACAGATACTATGAACAATTTTATCCTCAATAACCCCTCTCCGATAATATCCACTTTCAAATTTATTCCAATGAAGACTACTTTATGGACATGTCTTCGACATTTATAGATTTACAAATGAAAGTCTGAAATCCGATAATACATTGCCAATTCTTGCCGATGGAATATCCTATGAAAATTGTATATTACACAATTTATTTCGTCAAATCTGTGTCTACATCAATGGCATGCTGGTGAGCACAAGCAACAATCTCTCAAATTATACAAGATATATGCAATTTATGCTGATGACACCCAAGTCATACAAGGAATTGAGAGGCACCTCCAATGGATATGAATATATTACACATACTAATAGTACAGATGCACTTAAAAATGCTTCAACTAGTGAATTACATCTAGTTGGAAATGATATATCATGATATATTATGAAATATTTAATATACCCCAACGGCTACCATCCAATTTTAAAGTGGATATAAAATTGACGCTTGCTCCATCCAATTTCATATTGAGAAAAGAACTTGCTGCCAATCCTGATGTAACTCTCTCTCTCACCTCGGCAATACTTCATGTACGCAAACAACAAGTTATGAGTTATGTTGCTTTGGCAGTGGAAAAACTGAGAGCCAGTGGAACTAATATTAAACTACTTGTTCCTCATGCAATCACCAATCAACGTCATATTGCCGTAGGGTCACGTACCTTCACCGACTCATCCTTTATCAATGGCGAAATTCCTTCAAAACTAGCCTTGGCATTTGTAAAAAGCGCTAGTCCAATAGGATCTTAGACTGGATGTCCACATAAATTTGAAATGTTTGGGCTTTCATCTCTTGTCTGCAAAGTAAACGGCATCCGACTCTACAATCTATCTTTTGATAAATCCTATAGAACATTGTATGAGTTGACCATGCAAACCCTAGATCATGATTCACAACTATTTGAAAATGGTATAACCGAAGAAATTTTTGTTAAAACACATGGTATCATTGTATTGGATTTGTCTGGCACCCAGGATATGAGTATAGTACGTACGGGGTGTGTGCGTTTAGAGTGTACATTTGCCGACCCGTTAGCTGAGAGTATTGCACTAATCTCACTAAATCAATATGAAACCTATTGGGAAATCACTCCCGAAGGCAGTGTTCTACTAGACGTGGTGCCATGAACACCAGTCAAATAATCAATGTATTTAATATGGACCCCTACATGTCCAAATACAAATCCTATCGTCTGCCCTCTGACTTTCTTGGAAAAATTCAAAGTGCCAACAATACCCTAGTTATTGTTAATAGCAGTCCGTCGACTGTGCAGACGGGTTATTGGTTGTGCATCTTTTAAACAACAAAGACGATTGAATTTTTTGATCCCCTTGGTCTACCCTATACAATCTACACACCACAAATTAGCAACTATATTGAGAACAGTGGGAAAACTATAATTCAAAATCAGAAGAGAGTGCAGGATCTGACGACTAAAAGATGTGGCTTCCATGCACTACTATATTTTGTGTTCTGATGTCGTGGCTATACTTACAAGCAGTTTCTCAACATTTATGTAGACAATCCACGTCTGAACGACTTTATGGTGGGAAATATCCTCTCTGACCTGTATAATATTGATTTCGGTGCCCTACGAGTAAAGTGCTTAAAAAATGTATGTGAATTCGTTTATTAATAAATAAAAAATGTATATATACAACAATGTCTTTAAATCTTCACTTTAGATTTCTTCTTCTTCTGTGTATAGGCAACTGTCGTGAACCATTAATGCCGGTAAATCATTTGGATTCACTGTATATTGATCTTGATTGACTGCAAAGTCAGGGTCACATTTTCTACAGTATAATGTAACTTCACTCTTGCCATATATCTTTGTGTAGTCAATGATACTATTTGCATTCATATCATGAAATTCACGAGTTTCAATCTGTCTATTTGGAGCAATATCACATACAGTGTTTTCAAATGGTGAATCACATTCGGTAACTGCCAAATAAAAATCACTTGGTTTATAGTCATAATAGGCAGTGTCGTCACAACGATGACGTAGAAACCAAATTGTCTTGTTACCCCAACAGTTGAATCGTAGACCAGATTCTTCCTCCCAGAATAATTTAAATCCACGACGATACCAATATCGTAGAAATAGACTAACATCACGTTTGGGATTCTTTCCAATCATACCGGGGTAAGTTATATCCCACTGATCACATTTGTCATAGTGACAATTGGAGCACAGATGTCTTCTAGGGTGAGAGTCACAAATCTCTTCAAGACTTGAATTACATCCTTTAATTTGTACTGCATAGCCTCTATGTAATTTACAAGGATTACATAATTTGCACTTTTCACTATAGTCATCAATAATTGTACAATGCTCACATGATGTCCAACTGCCAAGAGTGTACATGCATAGTGGACATGTATAGAACATTTTTCGGTGTCCGATGTCAACTCTCTCACAGCCAAAACGAAACTGATCACCCTTCGTTCGATAAATTCAGAGAGAGGAATGGTGAGAGGAGTAACTCTGTGACGTCACCTCTTTCGAAGGCGGAGCCATCTACATTGAATCTATGGCAATGTTTTAAAAAGTATATCCTCGATATTATTCTGCTTTGTTCCAATTAATAAATCAATAAATTGAGTATGAGCATTTGAGTCACATCGACAAAGTTTCATACAATAGTCCAATCGGGGAGAATCAGTTTTCATTATATTGTCAAGTGTTCCCCGAGAGAATATCTTTCGTTGAAGGGATAACTTGAGAAAATTATCATCCAAAATCCAATGTTTTTCCATAAACACAAGATTCGATCTAATTCTCTCTTTCTCAAACTCATTCATTTTTCAATCCTATCACTCTGACTGCTGACTCTAGACTGACCATGATTCGTTAGCATAACATTCTAACAAAAAGAAAGGGAACATTTTCGATTTCGAAACAATTTTATTGTATAATTACAACAATAATAGTAGACATGTAGCCTACAATTAGCGATACAGTTTATTGTCTTCGATATGCTTCATTAATGCACTAAAAGCACATTGAAGTCTATTCACATGTGCTATATCAACTTTTGCAGCGAAGCATAATTGATCCTCCATTTTAAATTTGCTCAAGGATATCACATATCTTGCATATACTTCATCCCATTCCAGACAAAGCCGTGATCCTCTCGTGATTTCCACCGCAATGTTTGGTGCTCTTGTATTATTGCCACCAACTCCACTATCAACTTCTAATAGGGTAAACATTCCACTCATTATTGCAATATATATCTCGACGAAAAAATAAACGAGTATAGTCAAACTGTTCTCTCCTTGAATTCTATTTTCACAATAATAAAAAATAAAGCAACAATCCTTTCCTTATATTCTCTGCAATCCTGTCCCGCTAATATTTCCGACTCCCTGATTGGCTTAGAAAGGGACACGTGATCCTGTTTCCGTTAGACTCGATCAATACATTCCCCACCAGATTATGTAATCAATTTCTCAGAACTCTACTTCCCCTCTTGTCCTAGTCGATTGTGTAATCAAGTTCTCAGAAATCCTCTCCCCTTCTTTTATGTAAATCAAGTTCTCAGAAATCCACTCCCCCCCCCCCCCCGAGTGGATCAATACATCTCTTCCCGTTACTGCGCATGTGCAAACTTAGCCCCGGAGTCATTATACCTAGAAACAACAAATAAATCGACCTTGAAAAAAGGGTCATTGACCCCATTAGACTCGATCAATAATCCTTGAATAAATTATAACCTGTCGGCGTTAGACTAAATTGTAGATGGCAGCACGGTGTTTATCTCATATTCATCATGCCCTCCCTACTAACTAGCCCCCCCCCATGCCCATCATTCCCCCAAACACATCCAATCAAAATTTTGAGATAGCCATTTTGTTCAGCGTAGTTGATTTCCAGATAGAAAATATGTTTTTGAGGAGGAAACTCCCCCAAAATCCTCGGGGCAAGGGTTATAAGTTATGCCCTGAGGGTATATAAGAACGATGTTGGCACAATGTACTATTTATTATTTTTTTCCTTTAGAGCAGGGCACTACATATGGAAGGGGTCGTCGTAAAACTTCAAAAGGGGCTCATTGAGAGTTCTAGTGCCCTTTTTAATAGTCGAAAGTGATTGGAGGGCAACTATCCCCCCACGCCCATCATTCCCCAAACACATCCAATCAAAATTTTGACATAGCCATTTTGTTCAGCTTAGTTTATTTCCAGATAGAAAATATGTTTTTGAGGAGGAAACTCCCCCACAACCCTCAGGGCAAGGGTTTTAAGTTATGCCCTGGGGGCATATAAGGTTTTTATAGAAGGTTTTGTCGTTGAAACTTCAAAACAGGCTCATTCGATTGGAAATTCGAAGGGCTAGTACCCTTTTTAATAATCGAAAGTGATTGGAGGGAACTAGCCCCCCCACGCCCATCATTCCCCCAAATATATCCAATCAAAATTTTGAGATAGCCATTTTTTTCAGCGTAATTGATTTCCAGATAGAAAATGTTTTTGAGGAGGACACTCTCCCACAACCCTCAGGGCAAGGGTTTTAAGTTATGCCCTGGGGGCATATAAGGCTTTTATAGAAGGCGTTGTCGTAGAAACTTCAAAAAAGGCTCATTCGATAGGAAATTCAAAGGGCTAGTGCCGTTTTTAATAATCGAAAGTGATTGGAGGGTAACAAGCACCCCCCCCCCACGCCCATCGTTCCCTCAAACACATCCAATAAAAATTTGAGGTAGCCATTTTTTCAGCGTAGTTGATTTCCTGATAGAAAATACATTTTGAGGAGGACACTCCCCATCAACCCTGAGGGGAAGGATTATAAGTTATGCCCTGGGGGCATATAAGGTTTTTTATTGAAATCTTTGTCGTAGAAACTTGTATAACGGCTCATTCGATTTGAAATTCAAAGGGCTAGCAGTCTACCCTTTTTAATAGTCGAAAGTTCTTTGCGGGCAATATCTCAGGCCCACCTTTTCCCCAAACAGGGGAAAAGGTGTCAAGGATGACAACCCCTCCCCCCACAGCCCTCAGGGCAAGGGTTGTAAGCAATGCCATGGGGGCATATAAAATTTTTAATGAAAGACAACCAGCCCCTCCCCCACGCCCATCAAACACATCCAATCGAAATTTTGAGATAGCCATTTTGTTCAGCGAAGTTGATTTCCAGATAGAAAATACGTTTTTGAGGAGGATACTCCCCCACAACCCTCAGGGGAAGGGTTTTAATTTATGCCCTGGGGGCATATAAGGTTTTTATAGAAAGTGTTGTCATAGAAACTTCAAAAGGGGCTCATTTGATTGGAAATTCAAAGGGCTAATGCCCTATTCAATAGTCGAAAGTGATTGGAGGGTAACTAGCCCCCCCCCCTGCACCCATCATTTCCCCAAACACATCCAATCAAAATTTTGAGATAGCCATTTTGTTCAGCGCAGTGGATTTCCACACAGAAAATCTGTTTTTGAGGAGGACACTCCCCCACAACCCTCAGGGCAAGGGTTTTAAATTTTGCCCAGGGGGCATATAAGGTTCTTATAGAAGGCGTTGTCATAGAAACTTCAAAACAGGCTCATTCTATTTGAAATCCAAAGGGCTAGTGTCTTTTTAATAGTTGAAAGTGATTGGAGGGCAACTAGCCCCCCCCCCACACCCATCAATCCCCCAAACACATCCAATCAAAATTTTGAGATAGCCATTTTGTTCAGCGTAGTTGATTTCCAGATATAAAATATGTATTTGAGGAGAGCACTCCCCCACAACCCTCAGGGCAAGGATTTTAAGTTATGCCCTTGGGGCATATAAGGTTTTTGTAGAAGGTCTATTAGTAGAAACTTCAAAAGGGGCTCATTTAATTGGAAATTCAAAGGGCTAGTGTCCTTTTTAATAGTCGAAAGTGATTGGAGGGCACCTAGCCCATCCCCCAAGCCCATCATTCCCCCAAACATATCCAAACAAAATTTTGAGATAGCCATTTTGTTCTGCGTAGGCTAGTTGATTTCCAGATAGAAAATATGTTTTTGAGCAGGACACTCACCCACAACCCTCCGGGCAAGGGTTTTAAGTTATGCCCTGGGGGCATATAATGTAATTATAGAAGGTGTATTAGTAGAAACTTCAAAAGGGGCTCATTTAATTGGAAATTCAAAGGGCTAGTGCCGTTTTTAATAGTCGAAAGTGATTGGAGGGCACCTAGCCCATCCCCAAGCCCACCATTCTCACAAACACATCCAAACAAAATTTTGAGATAGCCATTTTGTTCTGCGTAGGCTAGTTGATTTCCAGATAGGGAAATATGTTTTTGAGGTGGACACTCCCTCACAATCCTCAGGGCAAAGGTTTTAAGTTATGCCCTGGGGGTATGTAAGGTTTTTATAAAAGGTGTTGTCTTGGAAACTTCAAAACAGGCTCATTTGATTGGAAATTCAAAGGGCTAGTGTCTTTTTAATAGTCGAAAGTGATTGGAGGGCAACTAGCCCCGTATATACTGATATTTAGTAATAAAATGTTAATATTATTTGATTTATTAAAGTTATAAAAGTAAAAACATTTATAATTTTTTCGGTAAAGTGCAAATTTTGTTCTGGCCTTGGGAAGGCATAGGGGTTTTTGCGCCCAACTTATGTTAATTTCTGCTCGTTTTGAGTTTGACTTGGTTATTTATTGTAATTTCTGTTGGTTTTGGCTTTCATTTATTTATCGATGCTGATTTGTGGTAGTTTCACGCTTGGTAGATTATTTGATTGATTCTTGCTCATTTTTTGTTTAATGGCGTTCTTTACTTTTCTTTGAAAAACTTATTTTTTGGAAAAAGTTTTTTCAATTAATCGTATATAAAGTTCATACGATCATCCATTTCATAAAAACCTTATATGCCCCGGGGCAAAACATACAACCCTTACCCTTGAGTTCTGGGGGCTGGGTTCACTCTGAAAACATTGTTATATACTCTTTGGACTATTGCTAACAAAATGGCTATCACACGATTTTGATCGAATGCGTTTTGGGAAATGAGGACATCAGAGAGGGGTAGGGGGTTAGTTTCCCTTATTCACTTTTGACTCTTAAAAGAGAACTAGAACTATACATTTCCAATAAGATAAGCATCCTCTAAATTTTTCTCTACCAGCTCTTCCATTAAAACTTCATATGTTCTGGGGTATAAAACCCTTAGTCCCATGCTCTGGGAGATTTTGTCAACCCCAAAGGCCTTTTTATGTGATCTTTTGACTATTATTTGAAGAAATGGCTATCTTAAAATTTCTATCAAATGCGTTTGGAAAAAATACAGCAGGGGGGAGAGGTATTCCTTCCGATCACTTTGACTCTTAAAAAGGCCAGTAGAACTTCGGATTATCCAGTCCAATAAGCCCCCTCCGAAATTTATACGACCACCCTTTCCATAAAAACCTTATATGTCCTCAGGACAAAACTTACAACCCTTGTCCTGGGGGCTGTGGGTTGTCATCTTAAAACACATAACTTTCAGACTTTTTGGCTATCTCAAAAAGTGGATTTCATGTTTAGGGGAATCATTGGTGTGGGGGCTGCTGCCTAAGTAAAGAATGATGTGGCCACGATGTGTTGTTTTTTGGGGTTTTTTTTCTCCATACCTGGGCACTGCGTATCGAAGTAGTCGTCGTAAAAACTTCGAAAATGGCTCATTCGATTGACAGTTGGAGTGGCTAGTGCCCTTTTTAATCGTCAAAAGCGATTGGAGGGCAACGAGCCCCCCCCCCCCCCAAGCCCATCATTCCCCCACACATCTAATCAAAATTTTGAGATAGCCATTTTGTCCAGCGTAGTTGATTTCCACATAGAAAATATGCTTTTGGGGAGGACACTCCCCCACAACCCTCAGGGCAAGGGTTTTAAGTTATGCCCTGGGGGCATGTAAGGTTTTTATAGAAGGTGTTGTCGTAGAAACTTCAAAACAGGGTCATTCGATTGGAAATTCAAAGGGCTAGCACCCTTTTTAATAGTGAAAAGTGATTGGAGGGCATCTAGCCCCCCCCCACGCCCATCATTCCCCCAAACACATCCAATCAAAATTTTGAGATAGTCATTTTGTTCAGCGTAGTTGATTTCCAAATAAAAAATATATTTTTGAGGAGGATACTCCCCCACAACCCTCAGGGCAAGGGTTTTAAGTTATGCCCTGGGGGCATATAAGGTTTTTATAAAAGGCCATGTCGTAGAAACTTCAAAACAGGCTCATTCGATTGGAAATTCAAAGGGCTAGCACCCTTTTTAATAGTGAAAAGTGATTGGAGGGCATCTAGCCCCCCCCCACGCCCTTCATTCCCCCAGACACATCCAATAAAAATTTTGAGATAGCCATTTTGTTCAGCGTAGTTGATTTCCAGATAGAAAATATGTTTTTGAGGAGGACACTCCCCCACATCCCTCACGGCAAGGGTTTTAAGTCATGCCCTGGGGGTATATAAGGTTTTTGAAGAAGGCGTTGTCGTAGAAACTTCAATAAAAGCTCATTCGACTGGAAATTCAAAGGGCTAGTGTCTTTCGTAATAGTCGAAAGTGATTGGAGGGCAACTAGCCCCCCCCCCAAACCCATCATCCCCCAAACACATCCAATAAAAATTTGAGATAGCCATTTTGTTCAGGCTAGTTGATTTCCAGATAGGAAACATATTTTTGAGGAGGACACTCCTCCACAACCCTCAGGGCAAGGATTATAAGTTATGCACTGGGGGCATATAAGGTTTTTATTGAAATCTTTGTCGCAGAAACTTGAAAAACGGCTCATTCGATTTGAAGTTCAAAGGAATAGTACCCTTTTTAATAGTCAAAAGTGATTTGAGGGCAACTAACCCCCCTCTCAAGCCCACCTTTTCCCCAAACACACCCAATCAAACATTTTAGATAGCCATTTTATTCAACGTAGTTGAAAGTTTTGGATATTAGGTCTTTAAGGATGATAACCCCTCCCCCACAACCCTCAGGGCAAGGGTTGTAAGTTATGCCCTGGGGCATATAAAGTTTTTATTGAAAGCGTTGTCGTAGAAACTTCAAAAGGGCTCATTCAATTGGAAATTGAAAGGGCTAGTGCCTTTTTTAATAGTTGAAAGTGATTGAATAGCGACTAGCGCCTCTCACACGCCAATCATTTTCCCAAACACATCCAATCAAAATTTTTAGATATCCATTTTGTTCAACGTAGTTGAAAGTTCTGGAAATTGGATCTCTTAGGATAATAACCCCCTCAGAGCCCTCAGTGCAAGCGTTGTAAGTTATGCCCTGGGGGCATATAAGTTTTCAAATAAGGTTCGAAATCGAAAGGCCTAGTGCCCCTTTTAATAGTCAAAAGTGATTGGAAGACTTGACATTTTCGTGTAGTAAAGATCGATGCGGGTATAATGTATTATGTTTTTGTTGTTGTTGTTGTTGTTTAGACCAGGGCACTTTGTATCGAAGGAGCTGTCGTAGGAAATTCGAAATCAAATTTTAGTGCCCTTTTTAACAGTCGAAAGTGATTGGAGGGCATCTGGCCCCCCCCCACGCCCATCATTCCCCAAAACACATTCAATCACAATTTTGAGATAGCCATTTTTTTCAGCGTAGGCTAGTTGATTTCCAGATAGAAAATATGTTTTGGAGGAGGACACTCCCCCGCAACCCTCAGGTCAAAGGTTTTAAGTTATGCCCTGGGGGCATATAAGGTTTTTATAGAAGGCATTGACGTAGAAACTTCAAAACAGGCTCATTCGATTGTAAATTCAAAGGGCTAGTGCCCTTTTTAAAAGTCGAAAGTGATTGAAGGGCTAGTTGCAACTAGCCCCCCCCCCCCACGTCCATCATTCCCCGAACACATCCAATCAAAATTTTGAGATAGCCATTTTTTTCAGCATAGTTGATTTCCAGATAGAAAATATGTTGTTGAGAAGGACACTCCCCCAAAACCCTCAGGGCAAGGGTTTTGAGTTATGCCCTGGGGGCATATAAGGTTCTTATAGAAGGCGTTGTCGTAGAAACTTCAAAAAAGGCTTATTCGATTGGAAATTCAAAGGGTTATTGCCCTTTTTAATAGTCGAAAGTGATTAGAGGGCAACTAGCCCCCCCCCCCGCCCCTGGCCCATCATTCCCCCAAACACATCCAATCAAAATTTTGAGATAGCCATTTTATTCAGCGTAGTTGATTTCCATAGAAAATACGTATTTGAGGAGGACACTCCCCACAACCCACAGGACATGAGTTTTAAGTTATGCCCAGGAGGCATATAATTTTTTTATAGAAGGCGTTGTCGTAGAAACTTCAAAAAAGCTCATTCGATTGAAAATTCAAAAGGCTAGTGCCCTTTTAAATAGTCGAAAGTGATTGGAGAGCAACTAGCCCCCCCCCCAAGCCCATCATTCCCCCAAACACATATTTGTTTCATCATTCCCCCATTTTGATATAGCCATTTTGTTCAGCGTAGTTGATTTACAGAGAGAAAATATGTTTTTGAGGAGGATACTCCACCACAGCCCTCAGGGCAAGGGTTTTAAGTTATGCCCTGGGGGCATTTAAGGTTTTATAGAAGGCGTTGTCGTAGAAACTTCAAAAAAGGGCTCATTTGATTTGAAATTCAAAGGGCTAGTGCCCTTTTTAATAGTCAAAAGTTATTAGTAATATTTTTGTTGTTGTTGTTGTTTAGACCAGGGCACTTCTTATCGAAGGAGTTGTCGTGGGAACTTCGAAAGGGGCTCATTCGATTGAAAATAGAAAGGACTGATGTCCGTTTTAATAGTCGAAAGTGATTGGAGGGCAACTAATTCCCCTTCTATTCCCACCCTCCCATTTGCCCATTATGTTTAAAAACTAAATGTTTCCTTAAGATGAAATCAAAATGTACTGGGATAATGCTAATTCCCAATAAGGCATCTCAGCAGTATCCCAAGAACGACTGAGGGTATTATGTTCAAACTTTCGAGGCTAGTTCTGCTCTTAAAATTTAACCAAATTAAAATAGTGTAAGTGTATCAAAGCTATCAAAGAAAGTAAACAGATTTTTTTGCGAATGGTATCAAGTTTTCCATTTCAGGTCAACTAGAGGAGGTATGAAACTAAGTTAAACAGTACTATTTTGTCCAGATTTTTAAAAGGGTGTATGTTGTTAAAAATTGCTGAAAATTTTTCTCCAGCATACAAATAGCTGGCCAAACTATAAAGTCTTAAAAAACGAAAAGATTTAAAGCGTTATTTTCTTTTTCCCTGAAAAGACTATGTCAATATAAAACGAACAGAAATTAATTTAAAAAAAAATTTTCCACAAAATAAGTTTTCCAAAGAAAAGTAAAGAACTCCATTAAACAAAAAATGAGCAAAAATAAAATCAAATAATCTACCAAGCTCAAAACTACCACAAATCAGCATTGATAAATAAATGAAACCCAAAACGAACAGAATTCACAAAAAATAACCGAGTCAAACTCAAAACGAGCAGAAATTAACAAAAGTTGGGCGCAAAACCCCTATGCCTTCCCAAGGCCAGAACAAAATTTGCACTTTACTGAAAAAATACAAATGAATGTGCATTGTCAGTTTAATATACATATACTGATATTTAGTAATCAAAATGATAAAATTATTTGATTTATTAATGTTATAAAAGTAAAAACATTTATATTTTTTTCAGTAAAGTGCAAATTATGTTCTGGCCTTAGGAAGGCATAAGGGTTTTGACCCCAACTTATGTTAATTTCTCCTCGTTCTGAGTTTGACTCGGGAGTTTATTGTAATTTCTGTTCGTTTTGGGTTTCACTTATTTATCAATTTATTTATAATGCAACGTGTCTGTGTGTGTTGGGAGGGGGGAGCATTATTTGCCCTCCGATTACTTTAAATCTTAAAATGGACACTAAAACTTCTGATTACCAATTCAATGAGCCCCCTTCTTAGTTTTTACAAATACCCTTTCTATAAGCACCTTGTATGCCCCCAGGGCATAACAAACCTTACCCTTAGGGCGGGGGGGGGCAGGGTGTTCATCCTCAAAGACATAATTTGTGGATTTGTTAATCATGTTGAATAAAATGGCTGTCTCAAAATTTTGATTGAATGTGTTTTGAGAATTGATTGGGGTAGATGTGCTGGTTCCCCTCCAATCACTTTTGATCATTAAAAAGGGCACTAGAACTTGTAATGTCTAATTGAATGAGTTTTCAATCACACTTTCTCCAATTTGTCATACTTAGAAAATGCATTAAAAATCAATTATAACCCACAAATCTCTGAAGCAATAAAAAATCTTACAACCTGTCATCCCGGGTCCTAAATATTCTGACTATATATATATGTATTTATGTTTGTGTGTGTATGTATTTGTATGTGTTTTTATATATATACAGCGTATATATTTAGATTATGATCAGTTTTCTTTGGGTAAGTTCGGTTTTAAATCACTTATTTGTAGTGTCAAAATTAGTAAGGGTATTAACAAAGCTCTTAAAGCATTTAAAGATGAATAGTAGTTGTTGACGCATCATGCTTGAAAATGTCATGTTAAAACATTGCATTTAAAAGAATTTGAGTTCTAAAGGCCAATTAGTGTGCGAAATTTACTATATATATATGATGCTCAATTAAGGCCTAATTGACAAATGTGCTCAAAGCAACTGTTAGTAACTTTTATCTGGCAAAAGGTGGATCTAGTTGGCACTAACATGACCCAGCATTAAAAACAAGAAGAAGTTAAGTTACATGCTTTTCAGAAATTAAACTCTAATTAAAAGGGTTTTATTAATTTACAGTTTCTGATGTAACCTTACGTTTTAAATTTGTCACTTGAATTTATAATTTATTTGTCGATATGGAAAACAACGGACTTTTTCTCTTTCTTTGAAAGAAAGCAAAATTTCGACATGGTATGACTATTTCACAAATCGACCGCCCGCCGTTCAGAAAAGTCTAATGAAGCGACAAAATTTTCTGTATTGTCGACAGAAATATGCTGAATCAGCTTGATTTGGCAATCCTGTATGTTTTCTTCAAAAGAAAAGGAGAAGCAAGGTTGCCACCGTCATTAGGATCTTACTAGATCTAGTAAAATAAAAGAAATCTAGTAAATTTAGAGGATCTAGTATAAATTTCCCGAAATCTAGTAAAAAGTCATGACTTATAGGAAACAAAACTTTTGTTAATTTCCATGAATTCAGTAAAACAATTATGGTTCATTAATTACACAATCTGATTTCGATTATGTTAGATATTATGACTACTATTGCTCTCATTTTTCAATTTCGCGACAACCCTAGCGCTTAAAAATATTTACTTTTCTATAGGCTTCTTCTTGATACTCGCTTTGAAAGGCTAACTTTTTAAAAGCAGGATTAGTATGCCGGCTTAATTTGTTTTCAGAAAATTTTCTCAGACTCTTATAACAGCTGTTTACGTTTGTTAGTTAGCTTTGTCCCTTTTTAAAGACGCTGTTGGAAACGATTTTTTTCCATACTCGCCCAAGTTCTTTCTGACTCTTTGGAGCTTGCCCCATTCAAATGCTGGAGAAGAGAGACAGTTCTTGATTTTGTCGGTCATCAAAACTAAGAACCGGAATAGGTTAAATGTCTCGAGTGTTTCGTCTCTGATGAAAACGAAGCAACTTGTTTTCAGGTTGTCAAGTGGAGTAAATGACTGGGTGATCCCCAGCGATTTGACTCGAGCTATCAAGAAATGGAAACAAGTAGATCCTTTCAGTCAGTACTCAACACTAGTGGATACTTTAAATTTGGATGAGGCATAAGACAATTAAAGCCTTTTAAGTGCAACTTTTTTTTAATTGTGACTACATATTTTTCTTCTTACTTTTCAATTTATATGATTTGCCTAATATGAAGACTATTGATACAATGATATTTTTTAAAACTAATTATTGTATGTTATATAAGTCTTTTTTTTCTTGGCAACCCTAGTCCGATTTGAGGTGTACTTTTTAACTTAAATAATTTTACAACTTTAACGGTAGCCGATTTCGTTATTTGCGTTTTGAAGTGACATAGATTGTATTGGTTTTTGGTACCCTTGAATACAAACGAGAGAGAATCCAGAAAAAATCAGTTCAAGCAAATCCCAAATTAATTGCTTTAAAATTTGCCAGAAATCTTTGTAAGCAGCTTATCCCTTATTTAAAGACCACCCCAATTAGTGTTTTAAAACTGGCAAATTTCCTGTTAAAAATGCAAAATTGAAGGGTTTAGATTTCAAACCTAAAAACAGAAGCTAGGGAGCAAATTTCAGAAGCCGTCACTTTCAAACACACCTCAGGTTCTAAGCACTCCATTGCCTGAATTGCTTTGTGAACATGAGTTGTAGCTGTTTTTCTTCGTTGATTGTTTTTCAATTTTTCAATATATTTGAATATTATTACCTGAAGACCATTGATAAGCTAAAGCCGGGCTTCATTAGCTGGATTTCCAGAATCCAAGTTTCCCGTCTATTATTTGACGTATTGGTGACACTGCATCTGGAATATGACGCCTATCCAGTAGTACATCCAAATAATAAAAAAATAGGATTTTTGAACTTATAGATTTCCGGAATTTTCAATCATACTATGAAAATAAAAGAAAAAAGGAAAAGAGAAAAAAAAACAAGAAAAAAATATTGTGTAAACCCTATTGATCATTCTCCTATAGTAAAAATCGATGCTTGATGGTGCGCGTGTGGCGGTAGCCTCACGAGCAAAAAATGTTTTTGAGCATTTAGTAAAAACAAATGCGATTTAGTAAACTTTTTCCTCTCAGATTTAGTAAGTTCTTCCAGGCCAGGGTAGCAACCCTGAGGAGAAGAAATAGAATAAAGCTATCTTTTGATTAAATTGGTGAATTTTCATAACCTTGAACATCTTGTGGATGGTTGGGATTAACTCTTATTTAACTTTAGGCTAGGTTTATCCTGGTAAATATTTAATGGCCGTCACTGCTGATGGGCAATAAAAAAGTAAAAAACAAATAAAAAAGTATCCTTATTTTATGATTTTCCTGTGGCATTAGGTAGCCTAGTTGCTTTTTCTGATGCTGAATCTAAATCCTCTATTTGTTCCAGATATAGCCCTAATAATATATTTCAGTAAATATCAGGCAGTCATCATTCTGATTTACAAATAAACTGAACACACCACTTGATTCCCTTTTTTATGCTCTTTCTGAATATAGCCTAATAGGCTAATTGCTTGTGCTGCAAATTTAATTTTAACCTAACCTATCTATCTTTATTCATATATATAGCCAGTAGCATTGATTTTGGAGGTACTTTGACTCTTAAAAAGGGCATTAGAACTTTGGATTATGCAGTCCAATAAGCCTCCTCCAAAGTTTATACAACCACTCTTTTCATAAAAACCTTATAGCCTATGTCCTCAGGACATACCTTATAACCCTTTTCCTGAGGGCTGTGGGGGTTTGTCATCCTCAAACACATAATTTTCAGATCTTTTGGCTAGCCTAGGCTAGGCTATTACAAAAATTGGATTTGATGTTTTAGGGGGAATCATTGGTGTGGGTTTGCCCTTAAATTTGTTTTTAATAGTAAATTTCTGCCAAATCATATAATTAACTTATGAATAAAGTAAACATACCACTTGGTGCCTTTTTTATGCTCTTTCCAAATATAATATAATAAATTTATGCTCTTTCCTAATCATTTTTGTCAGAAATGAATTTTACCCCCATCCCTATATATACCAATTCAGGGTATATATTTGCACATTCAGGGGGTGAGGTAAATTTTATTTCTGATGTAAATGGGAGGAGCTTAAACTTTACCCCCACCCCCCTAATGTGCAAATATATACCCTGAATTGGTATATATAGGGGTGGGGGTAAAATTTGTTTCCAACAAAACAATTATTATATTTGGAAAGAGCATAAAAAAGGCATTGAGTGGTATATTCACTTTATCTGTAAGTCAATAATATGATTTGGTAAAAATTTATCTACTATTAAAGAAGACACTAGCCCTTTCAATTTCTAACCAAATGGTCCATTTTTGAAGTTTCTACCACAATCAATGGCCATTTCAAAATTTGTATCAGATGCATTTTGGTAAAATGCAACATTTCTATGTTGTGGAGGGGGGGGAGCATTATCTGCCCCTTAATCACTTTAAATCTTAAAAATGGCACTAGAATTTCTGATTACCAATTCAATGAGCCCCCTCCTTAGTTTTTACAACTACCCTTTCTATAAGCACCTTATATACCCCCAGGGCAAAACTTAAAAACCTTACCCTTAGGGCTAGGGGGGGGGGTGGTCATCATTAAAGACATAATTTGTGGTTTTTAAATCTATTTTCAACAAAATGACTATCTCAAAATTTTGATAGAATGTGTTGTGGGAAATGATTGGTGTAGGGGTCTGGTTCCCCTCCAATCACTTTTGATTATTAAAAAGGGCCATAGAACTTGCAATTTCTAATTGAATGAGTTTTCAATCACACTTTGTCTAATTTGTTATCAAACATACTTAGAAAACACCTTAAAAATCAATTATAACCCATAAATCTCTGAAGCAACAATAAATCTTACAACCTGTCAGCTGGGGACCTAAAAATTCTGACTATATATATATATATATATATATATATATATATATATATATATATATATATATATATATATATATAATATATATATATATATATATATATATATTATATATATATATATATATATATATATATATATATATATATATATATAATATATATATATATATATATATATATATATATATATATATATATATATATATATATAATATATATATATATATATATATATATATATATATATATATATATATATATATATATTTTATTCTCAATTTTGTCACTGTTAGAGTATGCTGGTTTTAGTAAGTGACACTAACAGAGGTATATAAACCATACTAAAAAAAGTATCATCTTTGAGGGTTCATAAAGGGCTTAAAATCAAATTTGTACCAAAAGCAATTATTATATAGAAAGAAGGCCAAGCCAAAAAAGGCATCAAGTGGTATGTTCATTTTATTTGTAGATCACAAATGGAGACTGCTCAATGTATACCTATATTTCTTGGTAAAGGTTAATAATAATAATGGTATAAGCCTGTAGAGAAAGAAACATGTTAAGGAAAAAATTCATACTTCATAATATGCAGAATAATTCTAGCTACTACATTTTGTATGCAGTGCTTTTATACTCCCCCCTCCCTAATGTGCAAATATATAGCCTAAATTATATATTTCAAATGCACTCAGATGGAAGCAACCCAGAGGATGCCCTCCCCCCACTAGATGGAAAGACAAAGCTGATGAATTTTTTGCCCAAGCCCTCATCCCAGTGGAAGAAGCTGCAAGCAATAGGTCAGCCTGGAGGCGCCTGGTCTCATTGTTCTCTACACTAAACCCTTGGCAGGAGCCTTAAGTCAGGTCAAGTAAGTCAATGCACTCTACCACCCATCATTTGTTTTCCTGGTCCTTGTTTCATCACAGTTGATTCAATTTACAGGTACACAGGTTGAAACAAGAAAGAAGCACTGGGAAAACAGATGGGAAATATATAATTTTAGTGGTACTCATGTATTATCCCAAAGACACTCAAAAAGTTGGTTAATCATACTGAAATATACCAAAATATGATGAAAAAATAAGGCTCTAGTAACAAAATTATAGAAACTACAACAAAGAATCATGGAAAGCAGGCTGCCCAGAACTCATTATATTAAATACCTAACCTAACCACCTCTATATGCTAAATATTTAATTTAAATATGCCTGTATTGTAGTTTTTCTCACTAAGACTAAGCTAATTGTAACCAATTGCAGACAGACAAACCAGTTTTTCTCAGAGCAAACTTCTTGAGTGTGTTTGGGATAATCTACAAATACCATTTTGGCATATATTTGTGCATTAAAGGGGGGGGGGGGGGTGAGAGATAAAGTATGCAGGACTGCATCCAAAATGTGTTAGCTATAATTATTCTACATAATATGAAGTATGAATTGTTTTCTTAACATGTTTCCCTCTCTAGTTATATAGGATTACCATAATAACTCCCGAAGGAAGCAAGGTACAATTAAATGGGATACATTTTAGAAGGCTAATTTATGCTGTTTTTTTGTAGTTTTTGTGCATATTCTTTATATCCTCTCTTCAAGCTCAAAAGCCTAACTGCATCCCTGGTTAAATGATACAATTAGCAAGGGGCCAGGGATGATTTTGAAATGGTTTTTCCAATGATAATAGACAAATTCAATTACACAATTACAATAACAAATTCAGTACAAATTAAGCATCTAAAACTGTACTTATGATAAGTACCTTTCTTCACCCTGTTTCCTATGATATATTAAAGAAATGCTGACTGGTTACAAAAATAAAATTTTGTTCCAATTCCTTTGAGACAGGAAGCGTTTCCAAGCTTGAAGGGAAAATGCTTATACAATTTCTGAAAGAAATGGTTGCTTGTTTCCTCTAAGAACTTCCATGACCTTTGTATACATTTTGAGCTTGACTTCTAAGGTAACTTTTGGCTTTTGGTTTCCCCTCTTTTTTCTTTAAAAATCGATTGAATTATATGGCACCATTTCTTATATCATTGCAGAATTCACAACCTAGTCTCAATGAAAAGTAGACTTAGAACTCCAGATAAGCAAACTTTTTTTTTGCCAGAGTTAACTTGAGTATGTATCTTAGGATCTCATCTGGTTATAGGCGTTATTAAGGCTCTAGACTTATTTCTGAAGGTTTGATGCATCTACAAAAGGTAAAGAAAAGATAATAATTTTGAAAAATATATTTCACGAGCCCTGAATGGCTGATTTCGATTTTTGGAGTCATCAAAAACAAAACAAGAAAACTAAAAATTGGCAAACAATGCCAAAAAACAACAATAATGGAATGAAAAATCATTCCTTAGTCAGAGTAATTAAAATGCAGTGTCAGATTAACTTAGAAAGGTAAAAAACTGGTAATGCGAAAAATGTATTAGTTAATAGCCTATATGTATTTAAAACAAAACTTTAAAGAAACATATAGAAGGGGAGGGGGAAGCTGGGGCAAAACAAGCAAATAAACTACAAGATTTGGGCAACACCAGTACCTAATAATAAAAAAGGAAAACTAGCCAGATATATTATTTATTTTTTTCTGTAATGAAGGGACAAAGGTTTTTCATATCTGGAGGTAAAGCAACAAATTGGAGACAAGATAGGAACGGGTATAGAAACAGTCAAATGCAGGTGGAATCTGGGTTGGGGGCTTCTTTTGGGGAGCATGTTTTCTTTACAGGGGTTTGCTATTGCATTTTTTGCAAAACCAAGATACAGCATTACTCTCCTGTGCTCAAGTGTCTCCAATCTGGCTTTTTTTTAGAAGAAGAGGGTCTGGAACTTTAGATTCTTTAAAAATTAATCACAGGGTTCTTTTTTGGATGGATTCAATTTTGTCTGATTCTGGGGGAGACTGAAATACTGATTCGGATATCTGACTACCTGTAATCTATTGGATAAGAAGGTTTCACCAGGGAAGAATTAATATTGAATTCAGTGACAAGTTTCTCAAGTAATATATTGTGGTCAACAAGGTCAATCAAAATTAAATCTAGCCAGCCATTAGGCCTTTTGAGAATTTTCTCTATTGGGTTAATAAGAGAAACGAAGTAATGAAAGGTAGAAGTAAATTTGAGGTTTCCAAATTGCATAAAGTCTTTCTACACTCCAATATATCAAAATAAACAGTATAGAATTATATTGAAATCTTTTGGTACATCATTGTTTCTTCCCTAATTCTATTAAGGGTAGAAATCTAGATAAGTGGATTTTCATTGTTTTAGAAAGTAACCATGGCATTTTCAGGAGTGGATATAGACCATTCCTGAGATGTTGCAAATACACCCATTTGACAACCTGGTTTGATAGGATGGACTTAATGGGATGTTTATAATTTTTTTAACAATCTGTCTACAACAAAAGTTTTATGTAAATAATAAAAGGTCTAGGTTATTAATACCATACCTTTGAAAGTCAAAAATGTGAGCTGGATAAATTGTTGGAAGAAAAAGAAGCTTTTGCCCCACCGCCTGAACAATTAAAAGCAACAAAGGTTCGTCAATATGTCTTTCATAATGACAAAAGACAAGGTAAGGCAAAAGAAGAAGTTTTTGTCCCACCACCTGAACAACTAAAAGAAACAAAGGTGGTCGTCAATACCTTCCATACCTTGTAAAATCAAATACCTGGACTACATAAATTGTTAGAAGAAAAATAAGTTTTTGTCCTGTCACCTGAACAATTAAAAGAAACAAAAGTTCGTCAATATGTCTTTCATAATGACAAAGACAAGCCGAGGCAAAAGTTAAAGGACCAATAAAAAATATGTAATTTTACAAAGGCACAACTTCTAATTTAAGGTCTGTTTGGACGTCATGACATCAAGAAAAGGCTCAAATTATCTGTGTTTAGAAGACAAGTGACAGTGAGAATCTATATATAGAAGCTGGCCGCATGCCCAATACCTTTGTTAAAAAATACAAAAGATTGGCTATACGTATTTTGTAATTGGCTATAGGTATATATATATATATATATATATATATATATATATATATATATATATATATATATATATATATATATATATATGATCTCGAGTTCACATACTATATATATATATATATATATATATATATATATATATATATATATATATATATATATACCTACCATACTTTTGAAAATACCTACCATACTTTTGAAAATCAAAAATATAGACTATATATATATATATATGTAAAGAACACAAATTGATTCCCAGCAATACCAAATCAAATATCATCAGGTTTTGCCTTCTAAAAAACATGATCTCGAGTTCCCCCCCTACCAACTGCAGTTCTTTTGTCATCAAAATCCTTGTGCTGTCTTCTAATTTTACGATTATCGACTATGTCGATTAGCTTTTAAAAGCTGGAAAAGTGTTAATCCAAACTCTTACTGGAATGCGCTGATTTGGGTGTGATAATGACAGTGTTAATACTGTCTATCTTACTTGCTGCTGCACCTCTAACTGGAACGTGCTGTTGTACCTATCCAGAAAACCAGCTACCTATTCAACAAGATTTAAACCAGCTACCTATTCAAACCAGCTACAGATTCCACCTGCATTTGACTGTTTCTATACCTGTTCCTATCTTGTCTCCAATTTGTTGCTTTACCTCCAGATATGAAAAACCTTTGTCCCTTCATTACAGAAAAAAATAAATAATATATCTGGCTAGTTTTCCTTTTTTATTATTAGGTACTGGTGTTGCCCAAATCTTGTAGTTTATTTGCTTGTTTTGCCCCAGCTTCCCCCTCCTCTTCTATATGTTTTTATCCAGAAAACCAGCTACCTATGCAACAAAATTGAAGCGATTCAGAAGAGAGTAGCAATAGTGATAACTGAAAATAGAGCAGTAGATTATATGCAAACGCTGCAAAAGCTGAGGCTTGAATCATTAGAAGAAAGACATAACTACTTAATAATATCTGTGGGAAAACGTTGCTTGCCTCATTTCAGCAGTCACGAGATCTTACCACAAGATGCTGCAGTGAATGCCCAAGCCAGGTCAAAACTGAAATTAGACCAACCGAAATTCAAGATTTAAATTAATTGAAATTAGAGATGAAATTCAAGAGAAATCGGTGTCAAAACAAGTGCGTTCCCTACATTGTGGAATTGTATAACAAGTATATATATATATATATTAATAATGTATGTAATATATGTATATATGTTTTTATTTTTGTAAAGACTACATAATTCGTCATTATGCTAGAGCATTAGTCTAAATAAACATAAGTCTAAGTTTAAATGAAATAGGTTTTTTGTTGTTCTTGTTTTCATGTTATCATAATAATAGTTATTCTATCCTTAAGGATAACATGTCTGATGATGAAGATATTGAGAGCTTAAGGATAGCTGCTCTGCAGTCTTTAATCAAGAAATCTGTATCTGATGCTCCAAAGAGCTCAAGCATCCAGCCATCATTGGTATCAGTTAATCGAGACTTCACACTGGTAAGTCTAGTGCTCAGTTATTTTATTCACATAGTATTATCTTTATGATTTATATATTTTTTCATTTATATATTTTTCTTGTGAGGATCAGTCACTCTTATATTTAGAGAAGTAGGTGCTTGAAATCTCAAATATGCCTCTTGAAGGGAGAATGCAGGATTTATTACCTAATAACCCTTCTTGTATTTATTTATCTTAATTTTTTTATTTCAAGTATATTTTTCACTGTGTTTGTTCACATTTAACATTTTTATTACTATAAATAAAGTCTACAATATGACACAATATCAAGCTAATTTTATAGGGTCACTCCAGTCAAAATACATTTAAAAGACATTTGACAGGTTATGGGTTCATAATATTCAAATTTGAGCTCAGGTTTTGGGTTTTTAATGTCAAATTGAAATCAGACATTTGACAGTTCTGTCCCTTAAAAAGTGAATAGTATGCAAAATCTACATTGACTACCCAGAGAAAGAATGACATATATGTATATTTTATCTTGAGTTTCTTTATTGTCATAATGGAGTGTAATACAAAGTGATTTGTAATTATCCAACGGTTGAAGCAAAATGTATCATTAGAAAAAAAACCTAGTTTTTACACATTTAATGAGTTAAGCAGCGTTCTCAAGCGTGTCTAGCTAGAATCCCATGTCTAGACACATGTCTAGCCAGAATTCAATGTCTAGGCAACTACTGATCACAAGTAAAATTCGGTGCTTTGCTAAAACTACAAATTTAGTTTAAAATAGTCATTTCTAGCCAATCAAGAGAGCTTATGCAAGCAAAACTTTCAAAATTGTAATCCCTATTTTTACTGTCACAAGATAATGGATGAGATAAGCAAAACAATTGCCTTAGTGTGTTTCACTATTATGTCTGGTGTTGCATATTTGTCTAAAATGAAAAAAAACAATTAATGAGAAAAAAAAATTAAATTTCAGTTTAAAAATGTGAACATGAATGATAAAGATAGTGGAACTTGACACATTCCAATTGGCTGTAATCGAAAATCCTAGACATTGAGTTCTAGACTCTAGAACTCAATGTCTAGCCAAGCGCATTGTCTAGCATGTCTAGCTAAGAGCCGAATTAATCTTGTGAACGGTTGTTGCTTAGACATTGAATTCAGGCTAGACGAGTGTCTAGACATGGGATTCTAGCTAGACACGCTTGTGAACGCTGCTTTAGCAGCCCAACTGTCGTTTATAGTAATTTAATTTTGTTATAGTTTCGAGTTTTTTCTTTTCAGACCCCAATCTGACTCTAAATTTTAATTTCTTATCTGATTCAACCTTACTATTATAATCCTTATTGTTATTTTACTTTCTATTATTTTTGTTATTTATTTTTAGCCTCATATATATATATATTGTTTTCTTTGACATACACACACGCAAACACACACCACACACACACAAAAACAAACAAACAAACACACAGACACACACACACACACATATATATATATATATATATATATATATATATATATATATATATATATATATATATATATATATATATATATATATATATATATATATATATATATATATATATATATATTTCATGTTTGTTGGGGAGCAGAGAATTTATTTCTATCAATATTTGCTGTCCAATGAAGCTTTGCTCTTAATGAATTATCTACGGGCTCTCTTTGAGGGGGTTGGGAGAGTCAAGAGTTAGGAATTTGTTGAGCATTACCATGACTGAAAGGAAAAAACTTTTAACATCTGATAATTGTCAGACATGTTCTTGTTATTAACACATTTTTCGTTTTTGGGGCAACTTTTGGGGCAACTTTAGGGGCAACTTTCAGCAGATATGGTCAGTTTAGAAGCAGTTTTAATGCCACATGATTCCTTAAAGAATCCCCTATCAAAGTCCGTACCGTATCCAGGAGGCTGGAAGGTTTGACCTTCTCCGCCTGGAATGTTTGTCCGACTAGTAAAAACGTAAAAATTTGCAAATGAACAAATTTTTGTTGCGTTTTAAAGTTGTTTTTTTTAGTAAACCACCTCCGAAAAGTCCTTGATATGGCCTTAATCCTATCTCATCGAATGTTTACTATGTAAAAGGTATTAGTAGACCGTGGTTTCTCTTCTTTTTTGGCATAATAACATTCTAGTATTTAACATTTTAAATTCCAATGTAGTCCTTTTCCGGATAATTATGTCAAACAAGGACTTACTATCATTATTTTGGGTTTGTAATGGTCTTTAATTTTTATGAATCCTTTCTTTGGCGTAATTGGCTTCTTTTTTTTATTTATTTTTTTTTTTAATGAAAAGGAAATCACCGTAATGAATAAATATCTGGCTACTAAGTAACGTTAAGTCAAACTTCCTAACGCATATTTTATGAAGACTAAGCTTCTTCTTCAAATAAAAAACAGACTCTTTCTCTCTATCTTTCTCGAGTATATATATATATATATATATATATATATATATATATATATATATATATATATATATATATATATATATATATATATAATATATATATATATATATATATATATATATATATATATATATATATATATATCGTCAGATATATACATATACATATGTATAAGTATATATACATACATACATATGTATGTATGTAGCCAGATATACATATGCATATGCATATGTATATATATATTTTCAGATATTGACAATCAAATCTTTGCTATGCATCCGGCAATAGCATACTAATTCATATCTGTTATTTTTTCTAGGCCCCGTATTTGCCACCACCTGCTATATCAAATGTTCCTACGGAGGTGCTCGTTAACACGGGTCTCCCTCCTCCATTCTATCCACCTCCTTCACAACCACTGTATGGTGTAACTCCCATTTATAATCATCCACCTCCTTCACTGCCTCCTTGGGAAGGCTCAGGACAAAATATTAATAGTAGAGTTTCACCTTTGCCACCAACTCATGTGGAAAGAAGACTGCCTTTGAATTTCCGTGGACCAAGGTATTGATAACATTTTTAGGGTTCTTCCTTTTTTAGGGCTCTTAGTTGTTTTTAGGGTTCTACTTTTTTAAGGTTCTATTTTTAGGGTTCTTACTTCTTTAGGGTTCGTTTTTTTTTGGTTTCTGACTTCTTTAGGGTTCTTACTTTTTTAGGGTTTTTACTTTTTTAGACTTTTTTTTTAGAGTTCTTACGTTTTTAGGGCTCTTACTTGTTTAAGGTTCCTATTTTTTGATGGTTCTTACTTTTTTAGGGTTTTTACTTTTCTTAGGGCTCTTTCTTTTCTAGGGTTCTTTTTTTAGGTTTATTACTTTTTTTAGGGTACTTAATTTTTTAGAATAATTTTTTTCAGGGTTTTTACTTTTTTTGGTTTTCTTTGGAGGTTCTTACTTTTTAGGGGTCTTTTTTTAGGGTTCTCATTGATCTATTGAATTTTTTCTATGTCTACTGTCTGTGAATAATTTATATACTTGAAGTTCGTGAATCTTGAAAAATAAGGAGTGTGAAATAAGATGGTAAATAGGAGATATTTGAATTGAATATTTTGCTTTTTCTGTGTAAAAAAAAAGAAGTGCCTACATTAATTTTAGCTCTTGGTAATTAGTTTTTTGTGAGTTTTGCTAATGCGCGCGTTTATTATTAAACATTTATATATAAACACTTACTCATTAAAAAAAACTTCACATATACTGGCTTTCCATTTCAGCTTGGCTTTAGTCCTAAGGGGCAAAGGTGCCCATAGAGTAGAGCTGGGGATACAGCTACAGCTTCTTTTTTTTTCGACATAACACCTTTAAATTAGGTGTTGTTTTCTTAGACCACACTGCAGTTCCAAAACGAACAAATAAACTTTCAAATGGGGATAAATCCATTTATTTAGACAGTGAAAAAACAGGTACAAAAGTCCAGATATTTCGGTCACATATACAGCGACCGTCTTCAGTATTTCTACTGAAGACGGTCGCTGTATATGTGACCGAAATATCTGGACTTTTGTACCTGTTTTTTCACTGTCTAAATAAATAGATTTATCCCCATTTGAACTTCCCTCACTTAGATGGCCAAGAAGATACAAAAACTGGTAATTCTACAAGATTGGAATTAATACACTTTTCATGCTAAATTCAACTCACTTGCACATCAGGTGCAAAACTAGTAAAGATTAACCCTTGTTCCAAGGGAAGCTTAATTCAAAGATCATTTTGAAGAAAGGAAACTATACAGTCAAACACATTTAAATTTTTATGCTAAACAATTCCCACTTATTTTAACATAAAGAAGGTAAACCCTTCAAAGAAGCAATCAGACCTCGATTAAAACTTAAACTAGTGCTGATACTTAACGCACTAGACGACCAACCTTTTAGGGCCAGACGTAAAGCAGGTCGTCCCTGAATGGGGTGGGAGAATGTCGTAAGGAAAGATTTAAGAGAAATGGTAACTTCTTGGAAGGGGTTAAAGAGAGAGGCTTTGAATAGATTGGGATGAAAGAAGAGCGTTTGTAGCTGCGTTGTTCTCAGGCGGCTTGGTGCTACAGTGATTTGTTAATACTAGTAGTAGTAGGAGGTCTCGACCTCGTTCTGGGGAGATCGGAGGAATATGGACGCCCCATTCTCATTCGCTCTAGGTGACTCTGGGTTAAAATTCATTATACCCAAAATAGATGGCGTTACTGGCAGAGACGCTTTGTTGGTGAATTCTGTTACTGTGATTACATATTCAAATCTGACGGTATAAATTTTGAATTTTCAAAGGCTAAGTAAATTGCTTGATTTTCATTGAATTAAAATTGTCAGCAAGCGGTATTAACGTGCGCACATTGTGTTTAAGCAAAGTTAAGGAGAGTGCTGCTTAGTCTAGGAATTGGGTAATCACAATTTGATATAGCACTTCATGAAGTGGACATGTTTTAAGTTTTTATTTTAATTGATTTGGGAGCAGGACAGCAATGACCAGGGTAAAATGGACAGGGGTATCCATTATGCCCCGCTTACGGGAGAATCTGATCCACACACAGATCATAATAGATAATTATGTTTCACATGGCAGGAACTTATATAGGAAAGTCAAGCAGAAGCTTAACAGATGAGTAGACAAGGGCAGCTAGGCAGCTAGGCTGGATTAGTGTTTCCAGGAAGAAAACTTCTAAACTACATAACATCCACTGTTGAGGTTTCACCCTTGTTCCTTTTCTTTTTCAGATAAATGACCTGGTTTCGTTTTCATAATTACATTTGCTTAGATTTGCCTATAGTATAATTTTCAGTGATAATTTAAACTCCCGTTGCTATGCTATAGTTGTTTTGCAATAAATATGCTTTCAAGGTAAAGTCTATTTTGGTTTTCGGGGTCTGGGCTATTGAAAGATAATGCTATGTGAAAAAAACCAATGGATTTGAACTCGAATTTATTGGATTGGTCCGTGCCATTCTGGGGTCCACCTCAACACAAGTTTTCCTTTTATGAAAATAGTGATTTTGGAGTTAATTCGTTGATAGACTTCAGAGTCTTTGTTACTATGCACTATTGTGAGTTTTGTCGGTTTTGACATCGGAAATTATAAGTAAGCCATTTTCTACAGCCGTGTGAGATTATTTTTACAGGAACCCAGGCAGGGTAAGGAAAAGAGTTTTCGAGAAGTACCGGCTCTAGTTTATCGACATGGGGACCATTTACCCTCCAAAGAGACAGCTAGAGATATTAGGGGTGACCTACGTGGTGGTACTCCCGGCCTAGAGAGCTGGTCCATTTGACCGTTCGATTACGTTGCCATACCCTGGAATAGGGTATGACGAGGGAACAGGGTAATAAGACGCGAGAGATCGATTTTTCTTGGAATTTTTCAGAAAATCGTAAACTTCAAAACATATGTAACGAATACGAGACACCACCAAGTACATACCAAAGTGAAACACTCATTGTGCCAGAAAGAAACGAGAAGAAATTTATTGTACGCGCTTTTCCTCGTAAAGTTCGAGAAATTCTGAAGCAATATGAAAAACCAAATGTGGAAATCCAACTCCCATTTGATGAAGATTTGTTTGTAACTTCGGCAAAAGAAAAGAAAACAAAAAGGGAGAAAAGGAATATTAAACGGAAATACAATAAAGACATGCAGTCAAAGATGTGGAAACTGAAGTCCAATTCAAATCTAATGATGATTTAGTTTGCACGATTGAAAAAGTAAGGAAAAGTAAAAATGAAAAGATAAATACTAAAAAGAGACAAAATTTGGAGATACAGTCTGCAATCGTGGAAAACAAAATCTTTGGGGAATTACAAAATTATAAGAACAAAAAAGAGCTCAGGCAGGGGGAACAAAGAGGTCCAAGACCCATGGGTAATAAAACAAGGCTATAACAGAACAATGAAATCTAGGAAAAAGGACACTATAGTGCAATTAAAAGTTGAACTTGACCTACTTCGCAGAACGAAGAAATGGAAGGAAAGTAAGGAAGAAATAAGAGACACAAAAAAGAGATGTGATTTAGAAATTCAGCCTGCGATTATGGAGAATAAAATTTTAGGGGAATTACAAAACGAAGTTAGGAGAAACAAAGAGGTCCTAGACCCATTGGGAATAAAACAAGATGATCATAAAATAGAGTTGAATGACCTACGATGGGTTTAAAAAAGTTGGGATATATTGAATGTTGAATCGGGCTGAATTGGAAAAGCCTGGGAAGGAATCTGAGATTAGTCCTATCAACTCTAAGGGAAATTTGGTGTGTTTTCGGGGGGAAGAGCCCCCTTGGGGAACCATGAATGATGGACAGTTCGCTCAACTGACAACTGGTTGGCCAGCTGTGACCCTGTTACCAAGATTTCACCCTTCTGATCTGGAATTCTTGGGGAACACTCTCCCTCAGTCACTTCATATTTCACCCAAACCTTTGTCCAGTAACTCTATTCATTGTTTTATCTCTTCATGGTTATCAAAAATTATTTCCTGTAAACCTTATTCGTTAAGCGACGCATCCAAATTTCATCTTCAGTTAGTATCAACGACAATTCTTCAATTAATTATCCTAGGGGAGGAAACCCAGAATGAACTGATGAATGATTCGCTCAAACTTTTTGCTGATTTCCCTGTACCACTATCGTTTTCAAAGGCCTTTGAATTCTTGGCCTTACATGATTTCAAACTATGCCATGGGACAATTCGTGTTTTAATTGAGATGTTGTCTTGTTTCCTCCGATGGAGAGTAAGAGGAAAGTTCAGCCAATTTTTCATGATGACTGGCATCACATTATGTGCCAGAACCCGATTCTGCGCTCTCTCAAATGTAGATTCGTGAGGGCGAGAAAATTTTTGGTTAATCATGCTAAGCACGATTATTTTCTGCTAATCTTGTGAACTTCAATTTTCAAAACCTCATGCGGATGCCCATACGATCTAGACCATGTTGGATCTGCAGTAGAGGCGTGTGGATAGCGATGGATCCACAGCCAAGCGGTGGAAGCACTAGCACAGACGCTGGTGAAGAAAGGTGGTGAAGGCAAATGGATTTTGTAAAGTTGAAGGTCAGTGTTTATGTTTGTAAGGGTGGACCAGCGTGGCGCGTGGGTGGTCATTTATCTTACGGGGGGAGGTGTTGGGGTTTCGCCCCTCTTTCTTTTCTTCTTCGGATAAATGACCTGTTTTCGTTTCCGTAATTACATTTTCTTAGATTTATGTATAGTATAATGTTCAATGATAAGTTAAACTCTCGTTGCTATGCTATAGTTGTTTTGCAATAAATAAGCTTTCAAGCTAAATTCTCTTTTGGTCTTCTGGGTCTGGGCCATTTAAAGATAATGCTATGTGAAAAAAACCTGTGGATTTGAACTCTAATTTATTGGATTGGTCTGTGCCATTCTGGGGTCCACCCCAACACAAGTTTTCCTTTTATGAAAATAGTGATTTTGGAGTTTGTTCGTTGATAGACTTCAGAGTCTTTGCTACTATGTACTATTGTGAGTTTTGTCGAATTTGACATCGGAAAATATAAGTAAGCCATTTTCTACAGCCGTGTGAGATTATTTTTCCAGGAACCCAGGCAGGGTAGGGAAAATAGTTCGTGAGAAATACCGGCACTAGTATATCGACAGGGGGCCGTTTACCCTCCAAAGAGATAGCTAGAGATATTAGGGGTGACCCAAGTGGTGGTACCCTTGGCCTAGAGAGTTGGCCCATTTGACCATTCGATCTTGGAACAGGATACCATATTTACCATACCCTGGAACAGGATATACCGTAATAGTGTATTAACATACTCTATATATTTACGTTACGTTAGTGGTAGCCGAGAGCCATTCCATTACAACATTTGATGCTAGTGAGGCTTTCCCCTCCAGTAAGTGGTGCAGCACCATATTCCGCACCAATATCAGGTGATAGCCCTGGTTACCATTACAATAGTGGTGCCAGCATTGGGACCATTACAATATCCAGCAACTCAAAGCAAATTGTCGAATCCAGGAGCATTTGCAGCTGATAAAGGCATTACAAAAATATTATGTACTATCAAAGAAAATAATCTAACTAATAATTTTGCAAAACTAGCAAGCTGCACTACAGACTCAGCCCAAATAAATACCGTATTCTGGCCTATCAATTTGGAAAAATAAAAAACAAAATATTTTGGACAGCTGGGAAAATAATAAAAATGGCAGTTCTGGCGTCTGGGTTGGTTACTTCATTCCTGAAGGTAAACTCTGGCGTGTCTATCTGTGATCCTCAGGCTAAGATCATTGTTAGGGCAACAGTGTTTAATCAAACAATAGTCAGTTAGTTTTGACAACTACTCAGTTTTATTAGAAATGGAGAACTTGAAGTCCATGCTATATGGAATGTTGTGAAAATCAGCCTTACGACTTTGCAGAATGCTAAGAAAGCTATAGCTCCCAAATGTACTAAGCAAGCTGGTCAGCTGAGCTGGTCATCCAAGAAGGATGAGCTTGTCAGAGTATGTTGCTGTTGCTACAGGTTTGTGTTCAAAGAAAGCATGTCTTTGAAAAAGAATGCTGTCTCTTTCCTTGTGCTCATTTTAAAGAGCACATGGTCTCTGGTGCCCCTACTGACACAAAAAGAGCTGCTTACGTAGGCGGAGAGAGGACTGTAGAAAACTTTACTGACTTTTCTAAAACAAAGCACACACAATGCAGTCTTACCTCAAAAGCTCCGTTGATCATGGACAACCATTTGAGCCATTTTATTCCGGAATCACTGGAAAATGCCAAATTAAGTGGAATTGTGATTTTTAAATTCCCACCACACACAAGTTTTAGTTTCAGCCTTGAAGAGATCTGTCTTCAGACCATCAAAATCTCACTAAAAAAAAGCTGCTGATGCGTGGATGGTTAAGCATTCTGGTAAGCTCATCAAGATTGTTAATATTGCTGAACTACTCGGCAGTGCTTTTCCACTGACTTTTATGCCACAATATATTTAGTCTTACTTTAGACTTTCTGGAGTCTATTCCTTCAACCGTGATATGTTTTACCGATGACAGATTCTTGGATTTCTGTATTTCTGATCTTGCAGAACCAGCTTCTCTGAGTTTTAGTCCTTATAAAAACAAGGATCTGTCTCAACCAGGGACATCTTCAAATTCATGTTCAAAATTACCTGGTGAAACGTATGTATGTCTAAATGTCTCTCTTGAAGAGATTTTTTCTAATCCTAAGGCCAGTGCCAGAAAAAATATTACCAACCACAAGAGGACCAGAAGCATTGTAGCCACCAACGCACCTGTAAAAAAAACTGATGAAAGACATTACTGAATGAACAGTAAAGGCCAAGGGAAAGAAAAAGGTGAAAAGTAACAAGGCAAAAATTACCAAGAAGAAGGAAAGAACATTGAGTTTTGTCAGCATAGATATTAATCAGGATGAAATGAAAGAAGAATTCTATATAATTGATTTGGATGATGAAAGCATGCAACCAGACATTTTGGGAGTTTCAAAAGCTTTGTGCCATTCATCAAGTTCACAAGGACAGATCAGATTTTACATTCAACAGAGGCAGCATCAAAATTAACACAAAGCCTTCATCCTTTACTTTTGGTATTATGTGACAAGTTGAGACCTGTAGCTGAAGATTGCTCAAGTTGTTGCTGTACACATGGTCTATGTACATCTTCAAAACATCTTTTAAATACGCCCAACAAGTGCTCAGTTACCTACTCTACTGTTTCCGATTTTAACCATCGAGGGTATAATGGATATCAATGTCCAAATTACCCATACCAGGTGTCCATTATACCCCATTTTTCCAGGTACATGGACATTTTTGCTGCTTTTCGTAGATTGCGTTTTACGGGAATCCAGTCAGAGGGACAAGTTCGTCATGTATTACTCAAATAAAGCCAACATAATGAAGTTTATGCTGGTACAATCAGATGTAAAAAATAGTCCTTATGCTGGTACAATCAGATGTAATCAGAAGGTACAATCAGAAGTTTATGCTGGTACAATCAGATGTAAAAAGATAGTCCTACTAAAAGGCTATTGGTAATTCTGTGAAAAGGTGTCCACAATGCCCCGGTTTCCCTAAAAACCATATAACTATTACTATTATTAGTTTTTTTTTCTAATAATGTATTCTAATACCATGTTTTTATTATCTTTATTATGGTTGAACTCACCAGAATAGACTAATTAACTTTTTTTTCTAAATATGTTCATAAAATTTTATAAATATTGCAAAATAAATTGTATCTTCTTAGCCAGTTCTAGAAGATAGTATGTCTAAATTTTCACTGATAGACACCCATTCCTAAATACCCATATAGAGGCCCATTAATTTCTGACATCGAAAAATGGTACCTATAAAAGAACTTCAATGTCGACTCCCTAATCTCCATAGTGAAATCGTCCTGTTCTCTTTGAAAGTGTGCTTTTGTGTGTCCCTATGACCAAGAACACACTGGCGAGAAGATTATTCTTTAATATTAGCTCAAAGAACTCCTTACCCTTTTTTGAAAGTTGTTACCTAAAAATATCCCCCTCCCCCTTCTCTCTCTAGGGATAGTATCGGTGTATAAACATGTTCATATCTGTATTTAAGAAGTATTAATGAATTTATCATCCATTTCAGAGGGAATAGAGGCAGACACATAAGAAATAGAAGAGGAGATAGATTAGAACACCGGCATGGAAGAGATGGACCTCCAAGAGGTGCTTGGAAAGCGGGCCTCCATGCTGTAATTAGAAAACCTAAAGGAGGTACAACAGTGCAAGAAAATAGTGTGATCACAGTAATAAAAACAGTGGAATGTAGTGAATTGAACAATACAAATGTGTTAAGGGGCGATTCAGGTGATATTGATAAACCTCAAGAGACAATCAGTGTTCAAAAGAATATTGCTGCTTCCACGAGAGTATTGACAGTGACAAAGGAGAAGCGTGATTCCAATCTTAAAGTTAAAGGTGAGTGTGGAAATAAGGATATAAGGTGGGGTGCATGGGGAAATAAGTGGGGTGCATGGGGTTTGGCATTTCCCTGAAAATTTTTCCATTTTTTGTCATTTTAGGTTAGAAATATTTTTTTAGATAGCCTATTTTGCTAAGGTATTTTATCTTCCTCTTAAATTTCAGATGGTTTCTGAGTTCTGGTTAGTTATTGATCATTCTTATTGTGAACTCTGACCTGCACTTTTTAAGTTTGGAACTATGTTTCAGAGCCATGCTAATCACTCTAATCATGCTATCTGAATGTTCTAGAATACTTTTCATGTTGTGGATGTTCTGTATTGTGTTTACAAGAAGGAGAAAATTAGTGTTTTCTTTGGTTGTTTGCTGTTACCTCTCGATTCTGGGGTTGTACACTCATTACTGCTGCCTTTTATGTTCTTTACCCTATCGTGGGGTATATGCCATTTTGCTATATCTGTTGTGCAACCAACTTTGCTCTGCTTAAAACATAGCCTATCCTTCAATCACCCAAGAGGTCTTCATTAAACGAGGCTGTCGTTAATTTGATAATTTATATGATCAGGATGAAATAGAAGAAATAGGCAAAAATGAGCAATTGCCAAAAGAGAATATGAGAATCCATACAGGTCATTATTGTGGCTTCCAATATTTAGTCTTACTTTGAAAACTTATATTTTTACACTTTTTTTTCCTGAATTTGTGTTGCCAGGTATTGTAAATATTTTCTATACCGCTATTGATTTTTACCTTGCTCCATCACTAGGTTGTAAATGTATATTAAATCTTTCCTTTAAAGGAGTCGATAAAGACACTTTTAGGGAAAACTTCCCCATGAAAATTGCTCCAAATCAAAGTGCACCACTGAATAAAGCTGTTCTTCAAGTACTCAGTTAGAGGCGTCTCAACCTTAAGATAATCAGCCCAAGTTGGGCCCCTTCATGCTTGTCTTTTCGATTGGACTATGGGAGGCGGGGGGGGGGGGGGGTGGACTATGAGCCACGTCTACCGAAAGAGGTAAATTCATGTACAAAAAACAGCCATCCACCCTACATCAAACGTTTAACTAGGAGATTATAGAGAGTCATGGGTAACAAAGCTGCCCTAATATCCCTATTCTGGATCTTCTGAAGTAGTGCTAACAGCCTTTTTGGAGCACCAGCATAGGCTACAGCAGGCCTCCATATTCAGAGATGGGTTTGATGCAATACTTGTAGAGTGGTATAATCGAGTTGGGCGATAGAGGGGGTTGGCAGCCGAGAGTGATCCCCGGCTTTCTTGTGCAGAAGATTCCCACCTGATCGAAGTGGGTGTACTGAGAAATATCTGTGGAAAAATCGATCCCGGAGATAAATCTCGTCATCTCTGTTTGCAGCTTAACTGAAGATGAATTTGGGGCATGTAGGTGGCGCTTTCGATAGGGAAATCAGCAGCTCTTTTACTTTCGATGTATTTAAATTGACCATTCATGGATCAGACTCCTTTCCTATTTTCAAAAGATTTGTCTATGGTGGTAGGGAGGCTTACACTTGGTGTTCGTGTTCTGGGTTGGCCAAGTGCGTTGTGGTGTCATCAGTAAAGTCTTGGAGAGGGTTTGCAAGATGGTCTCCCACGTCATTCATGTAGATAAGGAAAGCGGAGCTCCCAAGATGCTACCTTGAGTACGTCTTTTTTTTATTGGATACTTGCTGAAAGTGCACCGGTGGGGAAAACCCAAAATGAATGATTTGAAAACAAGCTTTAAATTGCTTTTGACAGACGTCCGAAGACGCCATACCTGTAGAGTTTCTTTAGTAAACCACGATGCTATACACTGTTGAAAGCCTTAGTGATGTTGGAAGAGAATAGCCTGATAGGGTGTCCTTTTGCTTGGAGTTCCGTCTACTCTTGGTGCTGGGGCACTAAGTAGTCTAGCGTTGAACGTTTCAAGTGGAATCTATATTGGCGGTCGCCTATAAGGTCATTGCTACCTAATTTAGAAAGTTTTTTTTTTAGAATTATCAGCAAAACCAAACTAGTGCTCTACTAAAGTTTCATAAGTCCGTTTTTAGCCTTCATTTGAATTAGACAACATTTTTATGATTTTTATTCTTTTAATCCTGATACATGTTTTAAGCTCATGAATGGTAATAAAACTGTCACATGTTGATAAGACTTGGGATAGAAAAGATTTGATTAAACCACAGTGTTTGCCTGTAGACAATTTATGCTCGTATATCTTACGGGCAATCTCCTGTCGTATTATTTATGGCTTTTCTGAGGGATGTGAACCCATATTTGCTCACATCACAGGTGACAATTTTATATCCCATGGAATTGGTCTAAAGGACCTTTCTCCTCCTGAAAATAGAAAATAATGGGGAAAAAACATGTATTTTGTTAGTTCCTTACCGTTATTGTAAGGAAAGTCTTCACATTCCAGCCCTAACCTAGGTTTGAATCTATCTGAAACCGTGTATTTTAAATTAACTGACTAAGAAAAGTTTTCTAAAATCATAGTTATACCCTGGATTCCTCCCTCTTAAAAAATTATGGACAAACCTTTTTTGACACCTTTCCCTCTGTTAGAAAACATATTTCACCTATCTCCCTGCCTTCCTAATGTGCCCCTCTCTTCTCCCGGAAAATAGAAATATAGTGGCCTAACATATGTTTCTTTTGGATTTTCGTCTCAACCCTTCCCATAGGAAATATTCTGTTCATCCCTCCCAAAGCTACTTCCAGTGTTGGGTCTGAGTAAATCTATTTCTAGAAATATAAAAGAAATTACCCACACAGCTGTTTAGTTCGGTTCAACAGCCACATTTTAACAAAATTCTGCCACAGTGAATTTGTTTTCCTCTTTTAGACTTTAGCTACTCAGACTTAATTGAATCAAGTTTATACCCAGTGGACCCCGTCCCCTAAGGTTTTTTTTTACCCCGGTCTCTGTAGGAAAAGCCCTTTAAGCATCAATGGTGTTTGGCAGCACTTGCTCCCATTTCTAAAATGTGAAAAAACACAGTCGCTCAGTCACATAGTCATGATCATAGCCGTAGCTGCAACCTAATAAAGAGTGAACCATGACCCATAGTAACCAGAAAGTAAAAATGTGTTAAAACTAACTGGCTAGTGAGAAAAAATTGCCATTTGTAGCTGATTCAGGAAGTATAGCTGCTATCTCGATTAGTCTTAATACTAATTTTTTTTTTTTTTAAACAAGTTTATGTGAGTTTCCATAAATGCCTGAAACAATCGGAATCGGAATCGTCTTGGTGGACAACTCTGTTCAGAACACTTAAAGTCCCCCGCCTTGAACAAAAAGGAAAATCACTTTAATGCATGGATAATATTGATATGTATACTTTTTTCCACTGCTAGTGGGGCACTGGAACATCATAGAGAGCTGTTTAATTTGTATTAAGGCCCATTCAAAATGAAGCTTAACTAGTGCCACGATTTTGCTAGTGCTAATTTGAGCCAATCAGATTTTTCATATGATTTTCTGATTGGCTGAATAATTCTATGAAAAATTCTAATTGGCTTAAGTACTACCTCAATGTCGGTATCAGTGATGTTTCATTGTGAATGGGGCATTATTCAGCCACAGAGGGAAACGTCTATTAAATAATTTGATAACGTTTGATTTGTTTAGAAATCTGGGCCTGTGCTTGTCAAACTAATTAAAATCTAATAGATGGTTCTCAGAGTCGAGTAAAAATTTAATGATTATTTTCAATTCATTTTAGCCAAAGACAAGTTTGAGAGATTTCGCGACTCTGATGAAAGTGATTCAAGTGAAGAAGAATCTGTATTTGAGTCAGAATCTGACATTGAACCTGAAAAAGTCATCTATGATGAAGAGCCAGAGACTTTAAAAGAAACAGAAGAAGTAGATCAAAAAATGCCACAAGATTTGGATAATGTATCTTCAGATGATGAATTTCTGGAAGAAATCGTCGAAGAAGAAGAGGAGACTGAAGTACAAACAACCATGAAAGGTAAGTTGGTGATAATGCTATGGTTACCTGCACAAGGGTCACTGTTAATCTTTAGAAATAGAAGCAGAAAGGCTGTCTTGCCAAATTGTTATGATGTTTTTAATGTGACTTCACTGAACAAACTCATATGGGTGTACCAAAATATTTTAAACAAGTAGTTGGCTTTAAAAATATTTTGATAAATTAGGTGGCTTTGGTAAATTTCAAATTGCAAGATAGCTTCAGAATCTTGCCCTTTGCTGAACTTTTTATTTTCTGATGGAGTTCAGAGATTCTCTACATTATGATATTGTGAATTGTTCAGTGACTCTGGCTGAAAGAAATAAGTTGAAAAGGATATTAAGGATTAGGGACCTATTAGTGTTCTTGGATGGAGTTGTTAAATTTTTGAGTAGTAAGAAGTATAGCCTACATCGCAGGACGGAAGCGGGGTGGGGAGTAGTGTTGTAAAATTATCGTAAAATAAAAAACTCGGTAAGTAAAATTGTAAAATAAGGTAAAATTGGTAAAATAAGCCAAATTTATTTTTTTTAATAAATATTTAAATTTTTTAAATATTTATAATTTATATATAAATATATATATTCAAATATATATTAAGTTATAACTATATATTTATTATAATTTAAATATTTATAATAAATATATTACAAATATAAATATTTATAAATTTATTTTTTTTAATAAATATATATTGGTATTCCCTCGAAAATATAGGGTAAAATTGGTGTTTCATAGTTTCCCTGTAGCTACAAGACCAGTTGAGCATTTCATTTTAAACATCACTTTCAGCTTTTAATGAAATTTTTTAATGTTTCTGAATTTCCTGGGCTTAAGAAATAAAACCCTTTATCTAGAGTCTCATCAATTTATTTAACAGTCTAGTTTATCCCTTTGATTAAAACATATTGTTGATGCGTTTTCAAAAGTTTTTTGAGTCCTCCTCCCAAACAAAAGTCCTAGATACGGTCCTGAGGATTATGTATCAATTTTTGGCTCCACCCTCCCCTCGTCTCTTCCTTAAAATTAATTTTAAGGAATTTTTGTCTCCCTTAAAATTAATTAATTATGTATTTATGTGAAGATTTTCCCAAAACAACTGCTGAAACACAAGGATCGTTAAATTAGAACGATAATTTAAAGACACTGTAGTCGGTAACAACTCATTCGGTAGAGCAATTGGTTTAAAAACAGGCTAAATCTTAGAAAAGGATACTGGAACTTTTGATTTCCAATTGACTTGAGCCCCTTTCAAAGTTTATTCGACTGCCCCTTACACATGAAGTGCCTCTTGGATAAAATAAATGAACAGATCTTAATACGTTGAACCCATGAGGTCTTTACTGTAGGTAATGTTATAAGATTGCCTCTGACTTAAAAAGGAGCGTAGAAATTTTAATTTCCCTTCTAAGAAGATCCGGAATTATCCAAGGGGAAAATAGGGGGGGAGGGATTCGATCCCTGCCGTGGCCGGTTATTTGGTTTGGGATATGGGTCGGTGGTGTGATTCTGTAAGCTCAGCCAGAGTCGACCCACCTCTAAATTTTGTACCTGAAGAAATCTGGGGAAGGTAAGCAGGAAGGGGTGCAAAAACACGGGATGGCTGGCCTCCAACCCCCCATTGCACTTCCTGGCTGAAGGGCCATGAAACGGAGATCAGCTCCTTCGGTTTGGACCTTTAGGGTCTAGTGTCGTCATACTCACTTGCTTACTAATGCATTCTGTCACCCGTCACTTGTCATTCTGGCTATGAAACCGGTTTTATTGGATTTTACATTCAAATCAAAAATTTGAGTGTGTTCTGGCTAATTAACAAGTTCAGAGAATACTTGCCCAATCTTGTTGTGTATAGTCTTTTATTTAATCTTAACCGTGGGTTTTTTGGGTTTTTGGGTTTTTGGTTTCTCTGATTCAGTATTTCTCTTCTGCTCTGTTAGATTTACTTAAAAAAAATTATTTTTCCCTCTTTTTTTTTAAGCACTGAAGAAGGCTGGGTGGAAGGCCCTGACAAAATATCTGCTTCTGTCAGTTTTACTTCTTTTTCTGTCCACTACCTGACATTACCCTCTTTTTCACGGCTATTTAATTTTTTTTTTCTTGTTTTTCATATGTCAATCCTGCTTGTGGCTCTTTCTGTCTTTAATAGCTCACAGAGCTAATATAATTTTATTTTAGCTAATATTTCACTATTTAAAATTCTAATAACAAGAGACTGAAGTCTCACAGATGACGTTTTAATACAGCTGACGTAATACAGCTATACATAAAGAAAATAAATAAATCATATCCAAACCTATTTTTGTCTACCTGTTACAGAGAGATTCTTTATGCAAAGTATAGCATGTTTTGACGCTGTGAAAATTTCAAGGCGTCGTAAAATATGGCATTAAAATATGTAAGATACCGGTAAAATACGTAAAATAGGTAAAATACCGATTTGCGGGGTCCTTAAAATTGCGGTAAAATACGTAAAATACCCAATTTTACCGTGACCAATTTTACGAGTTGCAACCCTAGAGGCAAGACTGTAGAAATAGCAGAAAATTATTTGAGACTTTGCCAAACATGTTGACAAACCATCTTTAAATTTAAAGAGCTCAAAACCTCCTTAAATCATTTTCCACATTTACATATTTCCCATCAGATTTAATTAAAATCGCTGAATCTTCAGGGCCAAAAATGCAAAATTTTATTTTGAAGGAAATTCGCCCCAAGGAAACAGACAGATTACTCTTGGAAAAGAAATAATTCATATAGTTTTTAATAACTTGATCAATTTAGACTTTAGTAAAGATCCAAACGAGTTCATAGACTATCAGGATCTATAGAAACAAGTCAGGTTTATGAAAAATGTCAGATTAACGATCAAAAAGAAAAACGAACGTGGTATATTACCTTTGGTGAGGCTGGAAAAAATAGTTTGTCCCCTCCCCCAAAGACTAAACTCTAAGTTCTCTGACTCATTTCAAAAAAAAAAAAAAAATAATGAAAGTTTCAATTCGGACCTCCAGCCAAGAGACAAAATTGGTTGAGCTTAGAAAACTAGGTAAAATTTGTTATTTTTGATAAAACCTACTGAATGTTTTTAATTTTATAAATAGATATACTCAGTTGTCTTTAGTCTGGAAAAAAAACGAATGCTCTCTTGTGAGGATCCAAAAACCAAACCGACTCTAAAGAAACCGTTACCTGTCGTATAACATCACGTGATTCTTTTCACATTGGCGAATAGCCGCATGATACCGACGATTGCTGAAGATAGAAAGTGAAATGTCATTTTCCAGGTGTTTTAGATTTTACATTGAAGCTGCAAAGCCCCTAAAAATATGATTCACTGGAAAGGAAATACCTATTTTAAAGAACCAATGTAATAGGCGCTTTTCCTAATTCTGGAAAGTCTTTGAAGTCTAAGTAATCGACTCTGTGAAAAAAAGAAAAGTTTTGCTTTTGTTGAAGAATAAGAAGCTACAAATCAAAATTATGCTAAAAGGCATTTTTAAGCCTATTTTAATTTTCAGTTCTTACCTTATTTAACAAATTGACTCGTTTCACCATATTGCCGAAGAACTGTACATCAGTCCTAATATAGTTGAATTCAATGCATATGTTTTCTGATTTTAAATTTACTATGCTTACTAGAGGGTGATGGTCAATGTTGGAAAAAATAGAAAGGAAAAATCTAATAGTAAAATAGACCAAAAAATTATCTATTAAAGAAAATTTCCAAACAAAAGAAAGAGTTGCCTCCTTTATTGAAACCAATACAAACATGCACTTCAAGATCAAATAGAAGTTGCTAAGTTTTTTTTTTTGTGTCTAGCTCCTCCCGTTACAAGTATGCCAGTAAATCATAGGCTTAAATGGCTATAAGGGGACGAGTTCTAAGGCTATGAATATAATAGTCTGATTTTCTACTTGATGTCCTACAGTTATTTTCTCTCAGCAAAAATGAGTGTTACGAAGATAGGGGCTTTTCACTGTTGTATTCAAATTTCTGTGTTTTAATTCATATGAACTCAATTTCTAATTTTATTTCAATGTTTTAAATTTTAATTCAGTGTTTGTTTTATTGAATAATCCCATGGGTTTGACCGCCTCAAGCTTACGATACTATATCGTACAATATATACATACGATACTATATGTATTTCATATTATATCGTATATATATTTTACTATATCATACTATATACGTACATATGTCAATATGTACGTAATACATATATCATACGTACAAACTGCATACATACTGACTCTCGTTGTTCCGAAATTTTTTAGCAAAAGAAGAATGGAAAAAGGAAAAAGATTTATTGGTACGAAAGGTTCTACGTAGTTAATATAAACAATTCAGCAACATAGACAATTTTATAGTTTAAAAAAATCTCTAGTCAATATAAAATCTTCTAAAACTAACTATTTAATATTATTTACTTCTTGAAAATTGTATACTCAGTGTTGTTTCATCGTAACAATAACAGATCTTGTCTGCTAATGAAGAGAACTGGAGGTGTGTACAGCTCTAGGTTGATGACTTAAGATGAAGTACTTAGAATGCGGTGAAAATCTCTTTTCTCATCATTTCACTCAATACAGCGTACTACAATTAATTTTTGTAGGTTCCTTAGTAGGGAAGGCCTATGGCAAACCGTCTAGGGCTAAACGGAAAGCAGGTTGTCCGCGGTTGGGGTGGGACGATGTAAAGAAAGATTTAAGGGAAATGGGAACTTCGTGGGAGGGTTTAAAGAGGGGAGCTCTAAAAAGATAAGGATGGAGAAGGAGCGTGCGTAGTTGTGTTGGCCTTTGGTGGCTTGGGGCTTCGGTGAGTTGTTAGTTGTAGTAGTAAATTTCATGCGAGCATTTCTAGCCAATCAGAGACTTATGTTCCATTGTCAAACCTACGGAATTTAATTTTAATAAGTTTTCTTGAACGCAATGTTAAAAAGGTGTCGAGTATTAGAACTGCCTTGAAGCTATTTGTAATGATGCTGGTGTATGTTTGAAGACAGTATTGCCCTATTTATTGAACAATGAAATTATTTGCAAGATCAATTCATGATTTTTTAGACAATATTTATTAAACGATCATAGGTTTAACACTCATAAGAAAGTTTTTGATTGTTGCATAAGTTATGTTTCATTCCCTTGAGCTTTGCAAGATCAAAAGTTTTGAATAAGCTTACTTTTAACAGGCAACGTTTCTGAAAATATTTTTGGAAGAAATTGAAGAGAGACGAGCACGAGCATCGATTTTATCGATTAATAAAAGTTGCTCAGTTGGATACCTGTATCATATACTTTTTATCCGTGCTTTCAAAACAGCTTTTGTCTATGGCTTAATACGTTCCTGGAAGTATTTTTTGAAGAAACTGAAGAGAGACGAGCGCATGCACCAAATTTGTTGATTATATAGATAGATAGATAGATTTATTTTCCATTTAACAGTAAAATAATTACACCACAATCTACAAATCCCCACAAAGGCTCCATGGCCTGTAGAAGGGGGATTATGAAAAGATCATATAAACATTAAACATTTAATTTCTTAACATTTAAGCATATAAACATAACATTACCATATAAACATTTAAACTCTTAACATGTAAATCATTTGCTTCATAAGATGGAGAAAAAAAACGAGAGTTCATTAAATAAGCTTTATCAAACTGCAATGAATCACAACATCTATAAATATAATAGTAATTATAAAAATGGATAGCACTATATACGTCAAGGAAAAATTAATCTCATGAAAACAAACATTTTATGAGTCTTTTGAAGGTACCAAATGAGTAGGACCTAGGAATATCACCATGGAGCTGAAGAAAAGCGAAAGACGCACAGGAAAGAATATAAAGTTTTTTAATATCAAGTGACGGTTTAGTTGCCGAACGGTTACATCCTGGATTAGATTTATAGCTTTATCGTAAGTATTCGAAACTGGTTTGAGAAAAGAAGGGAAAGTAGACATTCATATGACTGGATAATAGGAAACATAAGAATGAATTAAGCTATGAAATAGGATTCTTAGAATTGGTCCTGGAAAGATATGTTTTAGTTTTCTTAGAATACCGAGGTTTCTGCATACCTTCATTTTAGTCAAATCAATATGGTGTTTGAAAGATAAATTTTCATCTAGGAGGATACCTAGGAAACGGACATAGCCATCCTTTGGTCTACTAATAAAGCCTTTGTATATATGAATTTCAGATAATTGAGGACAAGCCTAAGATATACGAGAAAAAAAAACGAAAAAACTAGTTTTAGAAACATCTAAGGCAAGAGAGTTAGCATTAAACCAAATTCTCGAAGAAGTCCACTAACTTTGTACGAACTTCATACTCTGTTCTCCCAGAAGTAATAAGGGTGGTATCATCGGTAAAAGTAACAAGACAATCCAAGGTATGCCAACTATCATTCTGGGTACGGGAGAATGTTGGACGACATAGACGACAACAATAAAGAGGATTTTTATTTTTAACTACAAAAATTAGGTCATCTACATAAATTAAAAACAGTACCCGCCCTAAAATTGACCCTTGAGGGACCCCCTGGTCAACACCTGATGGTGAGCGAAACAGCGGATCCACAGAAATTATTCTACTTAACATGAAAAACTTGAACCAAAAAAACGCACTTCCTCCTACGCCAAAATGAGAAAGTTTAAATAGATGAACACAGTGGGTTAAAGAATCAAAGGCCTTACAAACAACCAGAAACAAAGTAGAAAAATAAAAATGGAGTCTAGGGCGGAGTGTAGATAATTTAATAAAACTGCGCAAGCATGCTCAGTTGAATGATTTGCTCGAAAACCAAATTGAAAATCGTGAAAAAATAAATCTTTCGAAGTAAGAAAATTATTAAGACGAGAAATCATCGCCTTCTCAAATATTTTGCTAAACACAGACAACAAAGAAATTGGCCGATAGTTGGCTGGATCGTGTTCCCCCTTATATAATATGATGAGTCAAGCACACCTGAGACTACTTGGGAAAATACCAAGCTGAAAGGAGAGGTTATTAAGTTACATTAAGGGAGAAATAATGGAAGGAAATATGAACTTAATTACTTCGGTAGGAATATTATCAGGGCCAGACGACGAAGAATTTTTCAAACCCATAACAATTTCAGTAATTTCTATCTCCGTCACTGGTTCCAAAAACATTGACTTCATACAAGGTGGCCCAAGATAAGATCTGAAGTTGGATCTTGAAGGAGAAGAACTAACAACCAAAGCGGTCCTTTCACCAATATTCGCAAAATAGGCAGTAAATGCATTTTGAACATTCAGCTCACCCTCGATAATTTTGCCATTGAGATCCAAAAGAGAAAGGACTGATGGAGACTGAAAAGAGAGCATCAAGACATAATTCGTAACCTGCCAAATTTTCCGAATATCTTTACCGCAATCTGAAAAACAATTAAAATAATACTGGGACTTGGCCTTTCGACACATATAATTGAAAATATTACTATAAATTTTAAATCGCTGAAAGCAAAGAGCTTTCATTGAGGGGCTAGCAGACTTAAAGGCCCTCCAGAGATTATTTTCTCTCCTGTAACTCCTAAGGAGACCAGGGGTCATCCAAGGATTAGAGGAAAAGTTTTCTTAGGCTTACGATTAGAAAGTGAACAGAACAAATATCAAGAACAGCTTCTTTAATAGACTCATAAAAAGTATCAAATAAATTACAAAAATCAGAATCTTTCAAAATTACCCCAATAAATTTCTGCCAATCTTGACCTAAGAAGCGTCAATTCCACTTCATCAAACCTAAAAGGTCTCTTACCAGACTCACCAGTCCTCTGAATACTCTATCAAAAAAAGTTTATCAAAACAATATCTAGAGTAAACAGGGAAATGATCAGAAATGTCACTCACTAAAGCATAATTTTGGATCAAGATAGCCGTAAAGAAAATATTGTCAATCAGAGTTTATGTACTCTCTGTTATGTGAGATGAGATACATACAGAAGGTAAAGTACCTGCGACAAGCATGGACGAAAGAAAATTCATAGATACGGAAGACCTTATATCCATCAAGTTGATATTAAAATCTCCCATAATAATTAATTCAGTCGACTGTTTGAGGATGGTATCCAGTAGTTCATTAAGGATGCGTAGAAAAAAAGGAATAGAGCCACTAGGAGATTGATAAATAATACCAACAATTAAGTCCTTACATCCACATTTAATTTCGACGAACAGTGACTCAAAGACACCTTTGATATTTCTGGATAAATCCATTCTAAGAGAATTTGGGAGATTATTTGAAATATACAAGGCAAGACCACCCTTGGTCATTTTTTGTCAATTCAGCCAAGCATGTCATTATTAGGATCTAAAAAAGTCTCGCATAAACCAACAACGTCAGGTAGCCCATCAGAAACAATCTGTTTTAGATCGTCAATTGAAGAACAATGACCCTGAATATTTAACTGGGGCACAGAAAAATATCCATCCCGTTTGGCAGCCTCCCAAAAAGTTGTTCAGTTGGACGTTTCTGTTATGTACTTTTTGTCTGAGCGTGACATAACCAGTATAATGAAAGCTTTTGAAAATAATAAGATATGTTTCAGTAAAAATTAAAGTTGTTGAAAACGATCATTTTTCCTATTTTAAAGCAAGTTTAAATAAATTTCTGTCCCTTCTTCTGTCCCAAGAAGGGACAGAAATTTGTGTGAAGTCGGATGTATGGAAGAAAAATTCAAAAACGCCATAATTTAGGAAAAACGATCAAAAGAAGCAATGATATCCTGAAAAAAAATGGAATAAAAATGAATTAATGATGAATTTAGGAGTAAAACAATGATTGCAAAATTATAGTGAGGGGTTGTCAATTTTTCAGTTCTGAGTGTTTTTAATATCTTAAGATAAGGCAACAGATGGGGAATAAAATAAAAAAAAAACCCTGACCGATATTAACTTTCCTGCCTAAAAGACTTCTCAACCTTTTAACACTCAAAACAATGGAGTTTCTTATCACCTGACCGAATCTCACGTGACTTCATCCTGACATCATGGTCGCTCCCCTAGGTTCATCATTAGGGTATAATCAAGTATAACCAAGATAATAGATACGATTCCTAACTAAGCTAGAAATGGCAATTTTTTCTCACTATCCAGTTTTTTCTCAATTCGTTTTTTTTCTTTTCATTTTTGGTTATTATGGGCCGTGGTTCGCTCTTTACTCGGTTGAAGCTATCGCTGCACCCATAATGCCAATGAAGAAGAATCCTGTGATACCACCTGGGATTGATGCCAAGAAACATTACCGAGTGGACGAATTCTGAAGGGAGAGTGTCTTTTGAGGAAAATATAGATTTTTACCTGAATAGATTGTAGATAATATAGAAAAATCATTGCAATATTGTGTCAAACACATGGTGGCTTTCTATTAAATATATTATAAACATTTTGAATTTTGGCTGCTAAATATTATTAAAGTTGATGTAACAGGCGTAATGGGGGTTCAAAACCTACTCAAATTCAACGCTGCTTTCTCTCCATTACAATCAGCGCTTTCTAAAGGATACTTGTAATCTCCCTCCCCCCCCTTGCAGAAAATTTTGCTATTTTCTTAAATAATTTCTTAGACCACACTTCCTTTCCATTTATATATATATATATATATATATATATATATATATATATATATATATATATATATATATATATATATATATATATATATATATATATATATATATATATATATATAATATATATATATATATATATATATATATATATATATATATATATATATATATATATATATATATTATATATGTATTTATGTATGTATGTATGTATATGTGTATATTATTATAAACAGGTAAAATTTTAAGTCTCTTTCCTTACTAGAGACGAATCTCATCTATAGACTATATTGGACTATGTATAGATTATATGTAGTCTATATATTGTAGACTCTATATAGATGTATAGCCTATACACAAGACCAGTTATAGATGTCTTTCTTATAAAGTAGCAAAATCCCTTTATAATAAATATAGACGTTTATATTCAAGTAGCTTTTTTTATTATAAACTAATCTTATCTGTAGACTGTATATAGATACATATATAGTCCATATATAAACGTTATTCTTATTAATCTGTTAAAATTTTCATTATAAATACAGACGTTTATTATCAAGTTGCTTTCTTTTTCTTAGACGAATCTCAACAAGAAAACGGCATTGCAGCTGGTAATCTCATAGAGACAGTTGTCTCAAGCCGGGTCCCAGGACCTGGTCTCAATTCGGATTTATTAGAAACCCGTTCAGGCTATCAAACGAAGTCAATTGGATCGGTACCGCCAATCAGGTCAGAGTATGATCTCCAACAGCCAATTATTGATTCGTCGACTGGTCGGTCCCCTGTCAGTGAGTATGTCAGGTGAGTATTTGCTCTCATGCAATTAGAAGCGTCAATTTAAGAAAATTTAATGGGTATAAAATGTAATTTTTTAATCGGGGGGGGGGGGCAAATTTATGTTTATTTAGTCTTTTTAATGAAAATACCCCCAAAAAACTTATTTTTCATTTTTTTTTTAGGGGGAGGGAGGCAAGGGTTTAGGGGGATGACACACACACCACCTTCTTTCTTCCCCACCCCAATCGATGCTAGTGCATGGAGTATGAAAACAGCTTCTTTACCAAGTTTTGTTCAAGTTGGCACTTTGAACGAAAAGTATAAATCCCATCCTTACACCCACAGACTGAAACATTGGATTAGTTCTCTCTGATAAGGGTTTGAACCACTTCATCCCAAATTAAATTGAGGTTAAAAGAAACAAGATAAAGAAACAGGCTAAAGAAATAAGCAGTTTCTTAAGGATAAAGAAACAAGCAAAATTAAATCAAAGAGATTTAAACCGAATAGGACAAACAAAAATATCTCAAGCTTTTCTTTTTCCTAGAATCTAACAGTAATTGTAACCTCATCCCAAATTATTTGTGGTCTAAAACTTGCTCCTCCCCCAGAAAAAAATTCAGATTTATCAAAATTCTTTTAACTAATTGATTTTGTTCAAAATAATTCTTAGTTCGGTTTGTGATGTTTTGCGTGTTGCAATAAAGAAATTTTTCGTTACTGCGAAGGGAATCTCCGAAGCCAAGAAAAAAAAGATGAAGAGTGAAAACCTGCCGTGAGAAAGGGTACTAGTAATCCTCAAAATTGGGTTGAGTTGTCCACGCTGAACCCCTCTAAGCAGGGTTTTCAACCCTTGTATAGTTAACCAAGTTCAAATCAGTACTGTCTGCAACGAGTTGTACTTGCCTCACGTTGGAGACCTTTGATTTGTTGTGTCACGTGGAGTGTGGTAGCAAGTTTGAGACTTTGAAGTTCCAGCCATCGTTGCTAGCTCAAGCATTTACGAGTCTATCCATCATACACCGCCCAATCCTCTAACCAGTCAGTAGGCTCCATTTCGGACTTGATAGTTGACAGCCATGCTTTTTCTTTAGTACGCCTGTCGTTTTCCCAAGAATATACACCGTTTTACGTCCAGAGAGTGTTGACGTCCTGCTGTATATTTGAAATCCACTTGACGAAGAACGCCCGAAATCAAGGTTTCTGAAATTGCTGAAACCAAAAAATTAATACCGAGGCTTCGATATTAAAGCGGCTTTAATCTATATCATTTTCTTTAATTTTTCTTCTTTTCTTCTAGAAATCGACTAGGCAGGAGAAAATTTCCAGATGTTACTTGTGATGTTCCATCGCCTTATCGTCGGTCTCCATATGATCGTTCGCCAATTCGGAGACGTCATCGCACCCCAAGTCTTTCACCAAGCCCCCCAGCAGACCATCATCAATGTCTGATTGCTGATGATTCAACTCGCAGTCCAAGACCAGTAAGAGTCATCAAAAGCAGCAGGTAAGTTTTTTGCCTTTTTCAATAAGTCTCGCAGTTTCTGCCGTCTTATTTCTGTCGTCATTGTTTCTGCCGCTATCGTTCTTTTTACAAGGTTTATTTTACTTCCTATTCCTTTTATTCTCTATTTTAATTTATTTCAAAGGCATTTCTACTTGCCAATAAAGAAGAACCTTGTGGTAACGCAGTGGATTGATGCTAAGCTTGGCAACACGGGGCTCAGGGTTCGATTCCAGCTGCCACAAGCCTTGGTGACAGGCTTATTACCTGGCCTTTAAGAAATACTTGGCAGTAAATGAAAAGTTAATTTGACGCCCTGTGCGCCATCAATGGCCCTGGAGGATTTTTATCCTTATGCTATTTAATAAGGAAGCAAATGAAATTTGACTTTCTAAAATTCAAATCTTAGCCAATTAATCTTGAAGTGCCCACTTTCATGTACCTAATGCTCCAATTTTAGAAAGTGTCGCCCTCGTTCAGTCCATCTTCTCCCTTTTCTCCTACACAAGTCTTGCATAAGGTCTATTACCAAATATGGCTGATATGGTTCAAGAACTAATAGTCCTGGTGTTCTAGAATGATATCTAGTAGGTCTTGCATTAGGTCTGTTACCAAATATGGCTGATTTGGTTCAAGAAGTATTAGTCCTGGTGCTCCAAAATGATATCTAGTAGGTCTTGCATTAGGTATGTTACCAAATATGGCTGATTTGGTTCAAGAAGTATTAGTCCTGGTGCTCCAAAATGATATCTAGTAGGTCTTGCATTAGGTATGTTACCAAATATGGCTGATATGGTTCAAGAACTAATAGTCCTGGTGCTCTAGAATGATATCTAGTAGGTTTTGCATTAGGTCTGTTACCAAATATGGCTGATTTGGTTCAAGAAGTATTAGTCCTGGTGCTTCAAAATGATATCTAGTAGGTCTTGCATTAGGTATGTTAGCAAATATGGCTGATTTGGTTCAAGAAGTATTAGTCCTGGTGCTTCAAAATGATATCTAGTAGGTCTTGCATTAGGTATGTTACCAAATATGGCTGATTTGGTTCAAGAAGTATTAGTCCTGGTGCTCCAAAATGATATCTAGTAGGTCTTGCATTAGATCTGTTACCAAATATGGCTGATTTGGTTCAAGAAGTATTAGTCCTGGTGCTCCAAAATGATATCTAGTAGGTCCTGCATTAGGTATGTTACCAAATTTGGCTGATATGGTTCAAGAACTAATAGTCCTGGTGCTTCAAAATGATATCTAGTAGGTCTTGCATTAGGTATGTTAGCAAATATGGCTGATATGGTTCAAGAACTAATAGTCCTGGTGTTCTAGAATTATATCTAGTAGGTCTTGCATTAGGTCTGCTACCAAATATGGCGGATATGGTTCAAGAACTAATAGTCCTGGTGTTCTAGAATGATATCTAGTAGGTCTTGCATTAGGTCTGTTACCAAATATGGCTGATTTGGTTCAAGAAGTATTAGTCCTGGTGCTCCAAAATGATATCTAGTAGGTCTTCATTAGGTATGCTGCCAAATCTGGCGGATATGGTTCAAGAACTAATAGTCCTGGTGTTCTAGAATGATATCTAGTAGGTCTTGCATTAGGTCTGTTACCACATATGGCTGATTTGGTTCAAGAAGTATTAGTCCTGGTGCTTCAAAATGATATCTAGTAGGTCTTGCATTAGGTATGTTAGCAAATATGGCTGATATGGTTTAAGAACTAATAGTCCTGGTGTTCTAGAATTATATCTAGTAGGTCTTGCATTAGGTCTGTTACCAAATATGGCTGATATGGCTCAAGAACTATTAGTCCTGGTGTTCTAGAATGATATCTAGTAGGGCAGACTGTTGCCCTCCCAAAGAGTAACTGCAGCCGTTAAATAAATTGGTTGAAGTGATACCAGTGATTGACTTCTATAAGTATATCCACTCATCTTCGTCGGAGGAGCGCTTTCTCCTTAGTTTTTCACGATTTCCTGAGGTGAAAAGGCACATACGTCGGCCTGCAGCTCACTTTAGTCCTCCGGTGTGAACGTCTGAAGCTGAGTACCCGAGAAGCAGCTCTGATCAACCATGTACTGGACTATCGCTGCAAGCCCAACTATTGACTCAAGGTGGACTAGCAATATATCACGAAGTTTAACGTAGGCCTACCTGGTTTAACCGATTCTAGTTAGTTGTCCTCGTAAGTGACGTCACAACTTAGTATGAAAGGTGAATCACGAAACGGCTTTGAACGAATTCATGTTTTGAAAAACCTGAATTCTTGACAAACACTCTGAATCCTGAAATGCCTAACGCTTATTTGCTATGATAAGCCTTGTAATATTCTGCTAAGATATGAGAAAAATAAAATCTCTCCAAACGGCCTCCAAAAACAATGCCTAGACAATGGCGTCAATTTTTGAAAGTTCGGGATGGCGAATATGTTTTTTTAGTATCTAGAGGCCTAAAATTATCGTTTTGTTTTCGTTTTTTTTTTAATGAAAATATCTGAAATTTTATTTTTTAATGAAAATATCCCAAAAAAAGGTATTTTTGAAAATACACGTGAAGATACATTTGCCTTCACTGTCCTTAGACTTAAATGGCATTCATTGCTTTTATTTTTGTTGATTTTTGTTTTGCTACTATTTTAACAAGAATTTTACCTTTATGTGGCTTTTATATTTTTTCTCATCTTGGACTTCATAGCCTTACAACTTCAACTTAAACTTCATAGCCTTACAGCACTTCCCCTTATAGCCATTTGAGCCAATGATTTACTGGCATATTTGTAAGGGGAGGAGCTAAACACAAAAAAAAAAACACTTAAATCGTAAACTAAACGGCGTTGTCATCTACAAACCCAGTCCTAGGACATTTTAATGATGACAGGTGCCGTAAAGAAACGGACGAATGAATTGTTAAACCGGTTAGTTTATAAGACCCTGGCGCTAATTTGTCCTTCCTCCTGGTGTAATCTCCTGAGTTTGCTGAAGGGGGTTGAAAACCTACTACCCCCTTTGAAAAATGCAGCAAGGAAGAATCGCCCGAAACGCATTATCAGTAAAAAAAACGGCGATCTCTAAGGGTTAAATTAGTTGAGTTTAGAAACTTAAAAGCAGATTCGTAACGAACAAATTTGCTGATTTTTGTTGATTATGCGTTTATGCGCTCTATTAATCTATTTTCCTTATTAAGTTCTGCTCTCTTTGCTTACTTGAATGAATCACAATTTTGTTAATCATGGTTGTAGCCATGACTTAAAATCCTTTGTCCGTGAGGACGGGCTCGAATCCCGATGTCACTGATTATTTGGCTTGGGACGAGCCACCTGGGATTGATGCCAAGAAACATTACCGAGTGGACGAATTCTGAAGGGAGAGTGTCTTTTGAGGAAAATATAGATTTTTACCTGAATAGATTGTAGATAATATAGAAAAATCATTGCAATATTGTGTCAAAACATATGGTGGCTTTCTATTAAATATATTACAAACATTTTGAATTTTGGCTGCTAAATATTATCGGAGTTGATGTAACAGGTGTAATGGGGGTTCAAAACCTACTCGAATTCGACGCTGCACTCTCCCCATTACAATCAGCGCTTTCTAAAGGATACGTGTAATCTCCCCCCTCCCTTGTAGAAAATTAAAACGAACAAATTTGCTGATTTTTGTTGATTATGCGTTTATGCTCTCTATTAAGCTACTTTTTCTTATTAAGCTCTGCTCTCTTAGCTTACTTGAATGAATCACAATTTTGTTAATCATGGTTGTAGCCATGACTTAAAATCCTTTGTCCTTGAGGACGGGTTCGAGTCCCGATGTCACTGATTATTTGGCTTGGGATGAGCCACCTGGGATTGATGCCAAGAAACATTACCGAGTGGACGAATTCTGAAGGGAGAGTGTCTTTTGAGGAAAATATAGATTTTTACCTGAATAGATTGTAGATAATATAGAAAAATCATTGCAATATTGTGTCAAACATATGGTGGCTTTCTATTAAATATATTATAAACATTTTGAATTTTGGCTGCTAAATATTATCGGAGTTGATGTAACAGGTGTAATGGGGGTTCAAAACCTGCTCAAATTCGACGCTGCATTCTCCCCATTACAATCAGCGCTTTCTAAAGGATACGTGTAATCTCCCCCCTCCCTTGTAGAAAATTAAAACGAACAAATTTGCTGATTTTTGTTGATTATGCGTTTATGCGCTCTATTAAGCTACTTTTCCTTATTAAGCTCTGCTCTCTTAGCTTACTTGAATGAATCACAATTTTGTTAATCATGGTTGTAGCCATGACTTAAAATCCTTTGTCCGTGAGGACGGGTTCGAATCCCGATGTCACTGATTATTCGGCTTGGGACGAGCCACCTGGGATTGATGCCAAGAAACATTACCGAGTGAACATTACTTGGGACGAGGGTCAGTGGTGTGACGTTCTGGCTGAGCTTGCAGAGTCACGCCACTGACCCTCATCCCAAGCCAAATAATCAGTGACATCGGGACTCGAACCCGTCCTCACGGACCAAGGATTTTAAGTCATGGCTCAGCCAGAACGATTCGATTATAAGTGGGAAAATCAGGGGAAGGTAGACACGTAAGGTGTGCAAAAGTATAGGCTGACTAGCCCCCAGCAGCCCTTTGCACTTCCTGGCTGAAGGGCCATGAAACGAAGATCAGCGCCGTCGGTAGGGACTATAAAGTCCAGTGCCGTATTCTTTTTTTATTCTTTATGGTTGCAGCAGTAGCTGCAGCCTAGTAAAGAGTGAAACCCAGCTCTTAGTAACCAAAAATTAAAAACACGTTTAAAATAAATAACTTGCTTGTGAGAAAAAATTGTCATTTCTAGCTGATTCAGGAATAGTACGTATTATCTCGATTAGTCTTTTAAGTAAAATCTTACTTTAAACACCTAGAAATTATCTAGGTGTATCTCGATTAGTCTTTTAAATAATTATCTAGTATTATCTCGATTAGTCTTTTAAGTAAAATATTACTTTAAACACCAATTTATAGGAATTTTGAAAAATAACATGAAACACCTAGCAAAATTGCGTCGGGTCGAAATATAAAGTATATCATTGGTATTGTTATTCTCTAAAACCCAATTCAGGAAACGTACAACCTCCTGGCTTGAACGGCAAGGAAAATCACTTTTTTGCATGAGTAGCACTGATGTCCTCTCTCTTTTTTTTCACTGCTAGCGGGGTACTGGAATATCATATAGACTACTCATTTGATTTTTTTTTTGTCAAGGTTAATCAAATGTCTTAGAAACTTTCTTACTTTATATTCGTTTTGCTAAAGCTTGAATCTAGATTTGGAATTCTTAAATGCTTTAGATATAGATAGATATATTTCTCACAAAAGCCCCATGGGCCATGGATAATACAAATATAACAAAACGCATAAAACATAATAATAAGCTCAAACACTTTTGAAAATAACACTACGATAGAAAACCCTCCCTATGTCTCATCCCCGCACACAAAATTTCCCAAATTTCTAATATCCACTTTGCAACTACTTCCTATTTTATTTTCTAAACACCTTCTATCCATGACATCCCTCCCCAAAATTTCCCTTCTAAGTACCGTCAGTTCTTCACAATGACACATCTTTTTGACAATGACACAATGTGTCACAATGACACAATGACACATATCAGTTAATTTTTTTTGTTGTGTCTAAAAAGTGCGTTAAAGCTTATGTTTTGTAATTATACCAGGGTGTTTATATCCTTAAATACCTGCTAATTAATAAATTGTTATTTATAAACTGCTGAATATTGATTACAGTTGATGGCTGAAGCGTTTTTTCCTTTAATGAATTGTTTGCTATAATAGTGTAGTGTGAAGGACAATGAAAACGAAATTTAATTGCTTGAAACGGTTAAGTGGATACTTGTATCTTAAAAAATCAGTAATTAAAAAAGGACTTCCATATGCAGCGTTGCAATGTTTGGTAGTAGCTGGCGCCAAATAGCATCAAACAGCTTAAAAAGGTATTAGCTTTCCTTTAAAGGATTATTTTTCTATGGAAATCAACCGATTATTATTGCTTTAATTTGTATAGAAGAAAAATATTGTCAAATTTTACTCATGAGTTTCGCTTGTTTGTTTTTACTATTAAACGCAGCAATACAGACAAAATATGGCACTGTCTTAAAAACTTTTTTTTTTAACAAATGAAAGAAAGATCTTAAAAAATAATCTTTTTAAGGGACGAATAGACTTAAGATAGTCCCAGGGGACAAAAGATGTTTCATTTCGGTGTCCAGTGGCGTAATTTTGTCAAAATCTCGGAAGGGGGGGGGGGAGTTGGAGCCAACTTTCCCAAATCAAGTGAAAATAACAGTAAAAATTGAAAAATGAGTCATGTATTACCATATAGGCAAAGACATACTAAAGAAAACTGACCGTGCGCGAAAGTGTGGAACGTGCTTTCACAAGAGCTGAGATATAGGAGCTCCGTTGGGTCTTTTAAAAATAATTTGAAAAAATATCTTATTGAATTTCAAAAAATAGAGTTAATTAATAATTGAGATTTTTTTTTTGTCTTGTTTTCTCTGGATACGTGAATTATGCAGGCTTATCTTAATATGACAAGATTGTTTGCAGCAACTTAATTTCAGCTGGGGGGGGGGCAAACTGAGGTCTGGGGGGCAACTTGGGTCTGGAGGGGGCAGTTGCTTCCCCCCTGCCCCATAGCAAATTACGCCCCTTTCGGTGTCCTTGGTACTTTAAGGAGTAAATTAGCAGATATTCCATTGATTAGCAGTGATAAAAATGGTAGTAGGTGAAGTTCTTCAAGTGGAAATAAACCTTTTTGTATTTTAACCCTTGTTGCTTTTTTATTTTAAATTAAATAAAAGTTTAAAAAATTAAAGGTGCTTCAATTTTTAGGTCTAGGTCTCCCCGTCGTCATATAAGACGTTTTTCTCCTGCACGATATCCAAGTCCAAGCTCACGTCGACGATCTCCATACAGTGGCAGTCCTTCCCTTTTGACTTCTCTCAAACGACGACGTAGCATCGATCCAGAGTATAGTCCATCGCGTAAATCGCCACGCCAACAATGTGCTAGTCCTCGGCGTAATGTTCATCGATCTCGAAGTCGCTCTCCTTTGAGAAGAATTGAATTAACTTCGAGACGAAGTTCGCCAGATAGAGATGCAACATCACTTAGGTCAAGTGGTGCAGATGTATCAAATGATATTGCTGCGACTAGAGAAGAAGTGACAGAAGAGGAACATCGAGCAAGATTAGAAGCTCGACGGAGGAAGTTCAACTTGGGAGAAGTTGTTGCGCCAATTAAGAGAAAAATCAGTTTAAAAAGTAAGTTGTATATTTATATTTAAGTAGAGTGGATTTTAGAGTTTTTTTTTTAGCTTGAAATAAAACTATTCTGACGTGACCTTGAAATAGCTTGCTTAAAAATGAGATTAGTTATTCTTCTGCTTATGTTCTTCAGGAAGTTTGAGTTCTAAACAACCTGTTTCAGACAGATCTCTAATTGTTGGTATATTTTTCTTTTTTTTCAACGCCAGCTTTAACTATTACCCATTTGAAAAAGCACATTGGAATCTAGCATTAAGTTGAAATTTGGTGAAGGTTAAAGTTCATCTCCTGGTTATGTCTTGCTTCTATTCCAGCTCAAGGGGAAAGCGAAGGGGAAGTCTTTGTTACCCCCTTTACAAGAAACTCTTGAAAAGTGCATCAAAATGCAGGAAATTATGTTTTTTTTATTAATGTTTTATTTCAATTAATGTTTTTTTTAAATACATACACGTTGGCTAGAAGTGGGGGAATTCTTTGAGAGTGGGCTGAACGGCCAGCCGGACAAGTTTGGCCTAAGACACAAATGTCTTGTGTTTGTATTTTCCTATTTTCCAGCACTAACTTACACTATTAACCTATTCAATGAAACTACCCACCATATTTTAGCACTTGGTATTGATGACAGTTCCGGAATTCAATAGGATTTATTTAATATTTTTTTTACTAACTTATAGCAAATAATTAGTTGAGTCTCATTACCGCGTTGTTCTAGTGCTCTTTTGAAATTGGTAAAAATTATTTTAGTTCAGAAAAACAAGAATTCAGAAAGCTATCTCATTTGAAAAGTAATTTTGTTTCAGAGTGGAATTTAATTAATAGGAAATATGTGGAAGTTTGAGTCATTGATAGAATTATTATGGATGTTTTAATATGAAACGTTTTTAAGACGTCTAAAAATTGGGCTTCTGTACTAACCTCAATAGCCGATAGCATAAAAAGTTAGCTTCTTTCTTTCCCCTTTTTTTCATATTACAAATATTGATGAGTCTACCAGAGTATGGGAATAAGCATGGGCACTGTTTCTGTTTTCTGTTTCTGTTCTGTTTTTAAAGTACCTGTTTTTGTTCTGTTCTTACAAAAAAAAACAGAACAGAAACAAATGACCTGTTTTTTATTTACCTGTTCTGTTTCTGTTTTTATAATAACTATTTTGTCCTGTTTCTGTTTTTTTCTAACTGTTTTTCTTCTGTTCTTGATTTTATTTTATTGATTCGAGAATGAGATATTAAGAAATTTGGAACTTACAAAATAGTGTTTTAAATCGTAATTTGAAATTTTGAAGAAGCGTGGTTGGGCCCCATTGAGTTTTTGGAATTGGTGTGTTAATATAAAGTAGAAGTAAGTAAAATGATGGCACTCAGTGTGTCTAACATATCAAATGTGTTGCTAGATTGTTTAAGCTAGGCAAAATTAGGGCTTAGGAGTCAGATGAGACTAGATAGGTGTGTAAATGGGAAAATGGTAAAGTTGCAGTTTTGTTCCACTAAAACAACTTATTTTTTAGTGTATATTATTCAGTCAATTGAGCAGCAAAGTTGCATAGATACTGTCTAGGTGAAGGAGGATTCAAACAAATCATTTATTACTGTATATTCTGGTTCTATTGGTAGGGCCTCTGTATCCTACATTACATGGGAAGTATTCAGCACCTTTAACCGGGAAAACTTTAGTCCAACGGTTTTTATAGATTTTATGCTTTAGATAACAGTGACTTGCTATGATTACCATACTAGCCTATACATGATAAATACCGATTATTAATTGCTAATTTTTTTAAATGTTTAGTCAGAGAGGAATGTAAATGTATTGAAGTCTTGTCCAGTAGAAATGTAAGTTTTTGCTGGCACGTTTTATTGCATCAACATAGCAACATATACTTTTTCAAGATGCCAAATATGCTTTTTCTACCATCTTTAAATATAATCAATGGAAACCCTTTCAGGGAAAAGCCTAGAGTTGAAACAGTGGCCTAACTAGCTGATTCTGGCCTAGCTGGCCAAAGTCTTATAAAATGCTGATACACTTTTCTCATTCTGTAGAATAACACATCTTCCGGTGAACATGGTAATTTTTGCCATACAGCACAATAAATTAAAAAAATGCCACTAAGCAGTATATTATTTCTTGTATCTGTCTCTTAAGTACCTATTATAGACAAGTAAATTCCTGTATAAATTAATATGATATGATATGATTTATTAACACTAAAAGCCTTACTGGGCCATGGTTAATACACAACACATTTCAAAAATAATAAATGAAAATAACCTTATAATACTGTATATTATAATACTGTGCTGCAAATTGTCTATGTTTTTAGGGAACCGTAGTTAGGAGCTGTCATTTTGCTTTTATTTGCCGATAGGTTTTCTTGGCTCATTGCGCAAACAAAGCCGCTCAGGGAGAAATTGGCCCCTTTTCCTCTAATTACGCCACTGAGGTGGAAGAGGTCAGATATTTGGCTGGAGGTGCAATTTTCAAAATGGTAGGCTACTGGAAGGTACTTCTAATTTTGTGAAAAATCCTAAAATCAACCTTTGTTTTAAGACAAGCATGATATCATTTTCTGATAAAGACTTGGATGTTCCAAAACATCTCTCTGGGTACCCTACGGAAAAAAGGAAGCAAAGGAAGTATTAGGTGCAACTTCTGAAGAGCGTCTCTAAAGGCTAAGGGAGTCTCTGCCATGACATTTATATATTATCTTAAAAGGAAGCACACAATTGATATACACAAAGATAAAGTATATGTGGCTGGTGCAGAAAATAACAAACCCAAACCAACTAAAAAAATATATTAAGTCAGGCTGCTTCCCTTGAGAGAGCTCCAGATAGTAAGGCAAGTGACACATAGGGCAATGGATTAGTGAAACTTGGAATAAGAAGAGCAGAGATACGACGGTTTTTTATTTAAAATTGATCAAAGCAAGCTGGTCTGCGGATGCTCTGCTGCAAAACCCTGTTTAAGGACATATTGCTATTTTCTACGTTTGATAAGCCAAATATTAAACAGCTTATTTAAAAAAACAAAACAAAGGGGGCTTGAAAGCACCATTTGGGGAAACCGTCCATTGTCACATAAGTTTTGATGCCAGAAAAAAAAGTTCAAAAGGCTTTAAGATCTGCCACTCAGACTAGCTTGACTTTTCACTTCTGGTCTGCAAAAGGATCTGGCTTTATAGGTATGACTGCCTATTATTTCAAGAGGCATAAGCATTCTCATACAACTACTAACATTCTTTCAGCAACCCAAGTTGCAATCAGGAAGTTTTCAATGACAGACGAGATGTTCCACGTTGTGACTGATTCTGGGAACAATGTCACCGAAGCCTGTAGGATATGAGCCCTTTCCTGAACTTCATGTTTCTAACATTGTCTTCATTCATCTGTTGCACGTGTTCTTGGATTTTCGTCCACTCGAAGCATAGCCAATGACATCCCTAAAGAAGATTGCTTGGAATCCTTTGATGAAGTCGAAGATGTCGATCCAACTGTTGAAAATGATTCAGACGGTCTTTCTGTTCTTTGTTCTGAAAACTCTGGAAATGAAGATACGCTTGCTGAAGAATCTGAATAAACTGATGCAGTGTCTAAAGAAGAGGGTGATCAAAGTAATGGAGAAAAAGGGTGGGGAGCTGGGAGTTTGTCAAAAAATGAGGTTGCAACACAGGCTATCCGATCCGAAAACACGTTACACTTGCTCAAACATTGATAGTCGAGGTTGTCACTACCCCTTTTCCTTTGGGAATGGACCTTGAAAACGTGCCTAAATAATCCAAAGCATGCCCACTCATATTCTTAAAACAAAAGTCTGATGTAGTAACACTATAATGAAGCAAGTGTATGGGTTGGAGAAAGTATTTTCTGCCGCAAAGCAAAAGAAATTTTCGAAATAACTTATCAAAAAGTGCAATTGTTTTTATATTGTAACCTTTTGAAAACCTATTAAGAGAAGAGAATGCTTAAAGAAAGTATTGTGTAGCAAAGTGTCTAAGTTTCTTTGAAATTCAGAATTTTAGAAATTTCATTTTACATATTTACTTAAGAATGAATTCGGTGGAGGGCCTAGAACATTATTTTCTAGCGCAAAGCGCCATAAAAATATACCAAGTACCCTTAAACCATAAATTTTCCTTTTGATTTGTCTCTCACACAAATTGGCAAGGAGATAATTAATCTTAAAAAGATATTTTAAGCTGCGAGGCAACGAAAATTTTTGACTTGGTGGTAAAAGTGTCAATTTTCCGTGCATTTTTCTTCTTTCATACATTGTTTCAGATGGCTTCCAAACATCAGGATGGGGGAAGGGGAAAGCATGGTCTGGAGGGGGAGACTGTCCCCCACCAAAGCAACTATGGGCTTTGCTTAAACACTCATGGCTTTAAGTTGACTGCGCAATTTGACGACGAAAATTATTATTTTCAAAACGGGTCAAATAATTAGTATATATTTCCGGGAAATTCGATGAGATTCTGTATAAGCATAAAAAATGGAAGAAAATAACCATAAAAAAGGATGGCGATGTTATATGCATAGACAGTTTTTCGCCCCTTTATTGAAAACTTTTTTTTGGTGGAAAATGCTGCAATAGCACTGATAATAAACCAAAACTAATCATTTACAATTTTTTTCTTCTTTAAGCTTTAGGTGTCGAAAAACAGCTGTTTAAACAGCTGTATTTTGAACGAAAACAGCTGTTTTCTGTTTTTACCAAAAAACAGAACAGAAACAGAAACAGGTCTTCTGTTTTGTTGTTGACCTGTTCTGTTTGTTCTGTTTCATTCGAGTCGTGTTTATTTTTTTCTTGCTCCTTCAGAAAAACAGAACAGTGCCCATGCTTATATGGGAACTGGTACTATTGTCGGCAAGAAACTAGCAACGCCATCTATAGCGTTTGACGACATTTCTCTTTTGAGTGTAATAATAAGAATAATTTATTTAATTACTATAATTGGTAAAATTAGGGTAGGAATAAGAATCTGATCTCAGCTCCTGACTGATAAAAGATCACAGAACTTGACAAAATGCAAAGTGTCGCCAAACGCTGATGATGTTAATAGTTCCTTTGTCGATACTAGGTCCAGTTTCCACTCTTATAAGTTTCCCATACTCTTTGGAGTTAACCTCCAGTTGAAAAGAGCTGAACCTTAGTGGAGAATGACCTACGATCTTACCGATTGACGTATGGTTATTCCTGGAGAAAGAGTTAAGACGCCGTATCTTGAGTAAGCGAGATAGGTGGCTCACTAGCACTTTCATTAGCAAAATTAGTTTCTTGATAAACTACTTCCATGCTTAAAAGAGCAGACGGGTGGTGACCGTGCTGCTTTTGATGTTTAAGGGGTGTATTTCTAGGTATTATGGTGCTAGTAACGGTGGTATTGTAGTGTTTTAATAGTGTTCTTGTAGACGCATGTTTGTTGCTTTTTTCGGGGGGGGGGATGTTCATGGTGACCATTACGATGATCATGGAAACTTTAATTGGGTAAAGTGATGTATTAGTAACGACTGTGGTGTTATTAATGGCAGCACTGTGGTCTATCAATAGTATTCATGAAGATACATATTTTGGGTTTTTTTTTGGGAGGGGTTGGGGTACAAATCTACGAAAAATTGTTTAAGTTACAATGATTTTGTGGAAAACCATGAAATAGGTGGAAATTTAAAGCAATTTCTAGATTTTGGAGTTATACAGACGCGGCCCTAAAGGCATCCCTCCCTTATGTACGTGGCTATGTTCAAGTTTAATTGTTTGTCGTAGATTTACTAATACTGTTATCTGTCTACTTATAATAAATATCTGGTGTGTCCAACGGAATTATTTGGTTAGTTTTAAGAAACCTGAATGACAGTGTTATTCGATTCTCTTATTTTATATGGGCTTAAGCTTAAACTTTGAGAAATGAGCACAATTTTTTGATTGTTTTTAAACTATACAATTTTGTGGTTTTTTTTCTGTATACTAACCTACCCCAACTTATTTATAATCAAAAAGTTTTTTTTTTAAGGATTTGACTATTTTAGAAAATTTTAGGTTGTAGTAAACCAATTAATAAACAACTAATAAGTAACCTACTAATAAATCTTGTCCAATTAAACGATATATTGAAATCTTAATTCTATAAATCAAAGTTGTTATGGTTTTGTATGCCTGTCGTATTGCTCTCCTATAGTTCTGCAATAGTTTTCCTGTGAAATATGTTTGCATCAAGCCTACTGCTGTAACTTGGGCCAAAACCACACAATACTTGTATCTTTGAATTCAAAAGTTCCAGGTCATTTTCCGAGCCAGATTTATGACAGTACTTGGACTTTTTCTTAAAATGTGATCTAAATTTGATTGTGCGATCTAAGTGTGATTAATTGATTGCGAGGAAAATTTTCCTATTTTGGCCTGTTTTCAACCCATCGTCAACGTATTTTACAATCCATAAAAAAAGACAAAACAAGTTTAAATATTTTAATTCTGTAAATGGATGCAATAAACCCAATGCAAATTGAAAAAATGTATAATTCAGGCAAGGCCGTATTCAGATGGGTTTACCATGGGAGGGAGGGGTATGAATCCCTCCCTCCCCCTAAAAAAAGTTTAAAACCAAATTTTTGATGTGTTTAGAAATTTTTTTTGCACCCTCCTCCCTGAACGAGAATCTTAGACACGCCACTTGGACTTACTAGATGACTAAAGGTGAATCCTGGCTGTCGAATGATAGTAAAATTATCGTCTTATATCTAAACCGCTGGACTTCAGGAAAATAACCTACCTAAAAGCGGGACACACAACTTACCAAATTACTTACCAAAGACGTGGGACGTAGAAAAGTACACAAACATTGCATTAAAGGGGTCAAGGTCATGTCTGTACATAAGCTTAAATCTTATCAAAAGAGAAGACTCCACAAACTCCGCTTTATCAAAAACTATTAGTCACTTCTGTATTTGCGCCAAATTGATTAAATTTCTAACCACGCTTCGTTTTTTTTGTTTATTTTATATTGGTAATTTCTTTAACTGGAAATTAGCAACTGGAAAAAACTGAAGCACTAGGAATTTCTTACTACATAAAGAATTTAAAAACACTGTTTGCAAAATTAAGCTTTGAGCAAATGCAGTTTTAATTGAGCAGCTGAGATGATCAAAATGATTGATTAGGCTGTGTTTTAAACAAGGAATCGGGAAGCGATATTGGTTAAGTATCCCCCCCCCACTACTCGGGAAACTATTTTTTATTGAATAAAGAAAAAGTCCTAATCCATTTGAAACAGTTTCATTTGTTGGGTCTAAATGGTTAAGCTAAATGTAAATGCGGTATATATACACCTATGCTTTTGTTTGCAAAATTTCTGGACATAAAAAAGTCAAGTTTATTTATAGATCCATATTTGAAGTGAGTAAGCAACGTAACTATTTAAGCTAGAACGTAAAGTTTTTCGCAGAATATTTTTTGAACAATAAAATGATTGGAGTTATAAAAAAAAAAAAAAAAAAAAAAAAAAAAATCGTGGAACCATGACTGGAATTGATAATGCTCCGAAATTGTTCCGGTTCAGTTTACCTGTAAAAAATAAAGAAACAAACAGAAATCATATAAAAGAAAACAGAAATGTTTTCAAGAGTAATGCCATTCAATAGTAATGGTAATGGAAATACCGTTCAAGAGTAAAACAAGTTTATTGACCCCTAGTTTCTGCTTCCTTTCATGT
>CM051275.1:38673718-38688718 GCA_027921565.1 Artemia sinica | reverse complement strand
TCACGGAACCATGAAATAAAAAAAAATAGCGGAACCATGGCTGGAATTTTTCTCTCTCTTAGGTTTAACGTCATCACAAAAGAAATGGCTCTAAATGGGTATATATATATAATTTTTAATAATTTGAGCTTGAATGAACCGTCGCGTCAGTGAGAAATACCATTCAAGCGTAAAACAAGTTTATTGACCCCTAGTTTCTGCTTCCTTTCATATTTTTTGTTCGCGGAACCATGAAATAAAAAAATCGCGGAACCATGACTGGAATTTTTTTCTCTCTTAGGTTTAACGTCATCACAAAAGAAATGGCTCTAAATGGGTATATATATAATTTTTAATAATTTGAGCTTGAATGAACCGTCGCGTCAGTGAGAAATACCATTCAAGCGTAAAACAAGTTTATTGACCCCTAGTTTCTGCTTCCTTTCATATTTTTTGTTCGCGGAACCATGAAATAAAAAAAATAGCGGAACCATGGCTGGAATTTTTCTCTCTCTTAGGTTTAACGTCATCACAAAAGAAAAAGGAGACAACGACCGATAGTGATGCTTCCGAAGAAGAACATGAACTGAAGAAGAAATCAAAAAAGAAAAAGGAAAAAAGGAAGAAAAAGAAGAAGGAAAAGAAAATAAGGAAGAAAAAGAAGAGGAAGTCCACAACTGAATCAGAGAGTGAAGTAGATGAAGAAAATGCTTCGCTAAAACTCAAGGATAAAAAATTGAAGAAGGCTTTGTCGGCAATAGGTATATTTTAACTATAGAATATTTATTCAAAATAGACGCAGACAGCATCTGTTTTTGTCAACTTCTTTGTCTAAAACGCTACCTATAAAGATTTTTTTCTAGGTGCTGGAAATAGTTGATACCATTCGCCGTGTGGTAGCAAAAATGTCGTATCCACACTTTGCATTTCGAGAAAAATGCTATTGAAAAAATCGGTCGTTGCGGAACTGAATGTATGGTAGATAGAAAATCGAATGAAACTCTATTTCGAAACCGCTAGTAAGGGAGACCTGTTGGTAGAATTTTGGTCCTGTTAGATGAAATTGACTAGGTCAAACGAAAAATGGACACGACATTTTTGCCCGTCGTTTCTGCTGCAAAGGTAGTTACGATGAAAGTGCAGGACAGCGCTTAGGCTTCTTTTTCACTTTGTTACGATCGTTTTTAGTCTAGGTTTCTCAGGAATAACCAAGGCTTTTCTTCGAGCTCAATCACGGCGTTTCTGCCTTTTCACACTACTTTGCTCGTTTAAAACTGAATTTTAATCGAAGATTATTATAACTCAACTTCAGAAATTCCGTTTTTTTGGTGAAGAAAAAAAAGAGAAAGGTAATTGATTAGGTCTTTACTGATTACTTTCTCCCCTACTCAGCTTTTTTGAAGGGGGGAGAGGGGTTACAGCTTTTTTCTCCTGGGCATGCTGTCTGCACTGCAGTGGATGGGCGGTTGATGTCTCGACCCATGCTTGTAAAAGCGCACTTGTAGTACTCCACATTTAGCTTAGACATAAACCAATTGGAATAAGACGTTGGAAATCCGACAGCTTTGGGCCCAGAACAAACTCAACCACTTTTGTTGAAGAAGTGTATTTTCTTGCCTTAAGCTTACCCTCCACAACAATGGTTATTTCAGAGACTGATTCATTAGAAAACGACAGTTTGCAACCGACTCTTTTCAAGTAGTCTTGTGTAAATTGAAGTTGTTTAACTTAGGAAAATGGATCAGTAGCCTACTTATAGATCTTGGGAGGCCTGCTTAAAATCCAGCACTTTGTTTCATTTGAATTAACATGTACTGGTGCCTTCTGCTAACTCTTTTTGGCTGCTTCATCAAGTCCAATGGAGGATGTACTTCGGACTGCTTTCTTTCAATACAACTATGGCCCGTATCTGCTTCCTGTATGTGGCATGGTTGTGTGGTGGCTGTTGAGTGGCATGGTTGACAGTATTTCATTGTTACTTCTAATAGTCTAGGATACTCACAAAATACGTTCTGCATGGTGAAGCTCATAATTGAGTTTTAGTTCTTTGGCACAGATGAATAATCTGGGAAACATGAGGATAGGTAGACAGAATTCTTTTAATCATAAGGAGGATACCACTTGCTATTTTGTTTGCTCCGTGACCTGCAACTGTTTCAGGCATTGCACTTCTTCTATACGTTTCCCGGTAGCTTAATGATATGAGAATACACCCGTCAAGTTATAATTTGTAATTATTCTGTTGTAGAAAATAATGAAGCATTACCAAGAGGAAATGCAAATACATTTTCAAGGTCCAAGCATAGAACTGGCGCAGAACTATTAGCCATATTCTTTTTTCTCTCCTTTCTAGTCTCAGCCTTACTAATACCATATCGTTCAGTACTCTTATTTTCGGTTCTGGCAGTTCAATGTCATCTATTTTGGCAATACTTTTCTCCTTGCGTCACTTAACGTTTTTTCCACGTGTCACATAACTCCTTCTTGGGCTTATAGAAGCCCAGATTTTAATTTTGGTTGAAAATATTCCTATAAATTATCAAAGATACTGGAGTCCTTCGTTCATCACTACAGATTTCTAAATAAAGTTCATCCATTTTGGAAACATTCAGAGTTGCATCTAAATATTCTTTCTGTGGGTCTGACCTAAGGTAGTGAGACTCCATTTTTGGAAAGGTTTCAATATGCCTTTTCTCTGTGTCCAGTGTCTCCTGCCTTTGTTTTATTGCAGGAAACCTTAACTACATTTCAGTGAAGCGTGCCTATACCAGTTATTTTACCATCCCTCTGAGAATAGGATATTCGTTGTTCAGAAATATCAAGAATTAACAGATAAAAAATTTTACAAACTCCTCTCGTATTGTCATTTCCTGTTAAATAGTATCTCCCGGAAACCTTTATTCTAGTTTCGACCTTTGTGTTTCGCTTCCTTCGATCAAACTTCACAGATTTCAGGTATTTTTTTTTCTTCTGTTGTACATTGAGTTTCCAAAACTTTTTAAGTTTCAAACTTATTGAATTGTACTAAAATATTATACACCAGTATATAAAAGAACATTTTATCTCTTTACTGGTGTACGCTGAATATTGTCCGAATATTTTTAGTTCCTTCTGTAAACCAAAATACTGAAAAATTCCCTATATTTCAAAACATAAGTTAATAAAACGCGAAGATAGAATGGCAATTACTGACCTCAGAGAGTCAAAACAGCCGAGTTCTTCAACAAATGCCAGCCTTTCCTTGACATATTCTTTTATTCATATTCATTATCTAATATTTTGTTCTTCTCCTTCTTCTCGCATGACTGAGATGGAGCCTATACAGTTACGACTACATACTCCAGGTTAATCCTCTGTATCGTTACGACAATTTTTGCTTTCACAAAAGGGGGAACATGCACTTACGATAAATTTCAAAGTCAGTTGAGAGATATCGTACATCAAAACGAACTACACCGCTAGAAAAGTTCGTAAAAAATAACGCTGATAGGGTTTGTGTCTCAATTTTTGACAACGTGTGTCGGTTCCGACTTTGCTTTTACAAGGCGATTTAGGTCTGCTTTTGAATCATCTCTGATTGCCACCATTCTTGTTAGATATATAGTGGCTGATTTATCTGCTCACAAATTGCAATGCTTTTTGTATATTCTTTATTTTATAACACCTTTTCCGCAAAAAGACGTTTTTCAAAGAAAATTAAAGAGCTGCATTAAATCAAAGATGAGCAGAAATAAAGTCATATAATTTTTCAAGCGTAAAATTACCATAAATAAAATAAGTGAAACCCAAGATGAACAGAAATTAAAATAAATAACTAAGTCAAACTCAAAACGAGCGAAAACTACCACAAACAAGAGTAGGGCTGACGCCCCTGTCAGCCCTAGGGCTAAAATAGTCCAGTAGGGTTACAGTAAGTAACCGATTCGAACTCAAAACGAGCAAAATTCTTATTTCATCTTTGTGTTTTTATTTCTCGTAACATGTTTTGTGAGTTTGGTCTTTTTTTATACAGGCAGGTAACAATCCTGTGGTTCAACCTTTCGGCGGTGGGGATCTATGCCTGGGCCTCGTATTGTCAAACAGAGCACCACTATGCTGCCACAGGCCATATATAGACCCTAAATTACTCATTTATAGTAGATTCAGCATCAGGTGTTTTCGTCAGCTTCTTGTTCTTTGTCTCCAATGACGTCTCCAATTACTCATTTATAGTTGATTCAGCATCAGGTGTTTTCTCCAGCTTCTTGATCTTTGTCTCCAATGACGTCTCCAATTACTCATTTATAGTTGATTCAGCATCAGGTGTTTTCGTCAGCTTCTTGTTCTTTGTCTCCAATGACGTCTCCAATTACTCATTTATAGTAGATTCTTGTCTTGTCTCCAATTACTCATTTATAGTAGATTCTTGTCTTGTCTCCAGTTACTCATTTATAGTAGATTCAGCATCAGGTGTTTTGTCAGCTTCTTGTTCTTTGTCTCCAATGACGTCTCCAATTACTCATTTATAGTAGATTCTTATCTTGTCTCCAATTACTCATTTATTGTAGATTCAGCATCAGGTGTTTTCGTCAGCTTCTTGTTCTTTTGTCTCCAAAGTCTCCAATTATTCTATAGTAGATTCTTGTCTTGTCTCCAGTTACTCATTTATAGTAGATTCAGCATCAGGTGTTTTCGTCAGCTTCTTGATCTTTGTCTCCAATGACGTCTCCGAATTACTCATTTATAGTAGTTTCTTGTCTTGTCTCCAATTACTCATTTATAGTAGATTCAGCATCAGGTGTTTTCGTCAGCTTCTTGATCTTTGTCTCCAATGACGCCTCCAATTACTCATTTATAGTAGATTCAGCATCAGGTGTTTTCGTCAGCTTCTTGATCTTTGTCTCCAATGACGTCTCCAATTACTCATTTATAGTAGTTTCTTGTCTTGTCTCCAATTACTTATTTACAGTAGATTCAGCATCAGGTGTTTTCGTCAGCTTCTTGTTCTTTGTCTCCAATGACGTCTCCAATTACTCATTTATAGTAGATTCTTATCTTGTCTCCAATTACTCATTTATAGTAGATTCAGCATCAGGTGTTTTCGTCAGCTTCTTGATCTTCGTCTCCAATGACGTCTCCAATTACTCATTTATAGTAGATTCTTGTCTTGTCTCCAGTTACTCATTTATAGTAGATTCAGCATCAGGTGTTTTCGTCAGCTTCTTGTTCTTTGTCTCCAATTACTTATTTATAGTAGATTCTTATCTTGTCTCCAATTACTCATTTATAGTAGATTCAGCATCAGGTGTTTTCGTCAGCTTCTTGATCTTTGTCTCCAATGACGTCTCCAATTACTCATTTATAGTAGTTTCTTGTCTTGTCTCCAATTACTTATTTATAGTAGATTCAGCATCAGGTGTTTTCGTCAGCTTCTTGTTCTTTGTCTCCAATGACGTCTCCAATTACTCATTTATAGTAGATTCTTATCTTGTCTCCAATTATTCATTTATAGTAGATTCAGCATCAGGTGTTTTCGTCAGCTTCTTGATCTTCGTCTCCAATGACGTCTCCAATTACTCATTTATAGTAGATTCTTGTCTTGTCTCCAATTACTCATTTATAGTAGATTCAGCTCAGGTGTTTTCGTCAGCTTCTTGATCTTTGTCTCCAATGACGCCTCCAATTACTCATTTATAGTAGATTCAGTATCAGGTGTTTTCGTCAGCTTCTTGTTCTTTGTCTCCAATGATGCCTCCAAAGACTTTTTGTAGATGCTCGAAGCAGTTGACGCACTTGACAACACTGTATTGGTCTACTTTTTAAATACTTGTGATTGCCATCATTTTTGTTAGATACTTGGTGACTGTTTTATCTGCTCCAGAGTTGTAATGTTTTTTATATATTATTAATTTTTATAATTAACATATATTTACCCGTCAGTATAATTTACATATATTTAAAAATTATATAATTCTTTTTAACTTTTTGTGTATTGTAATTTTGTATATTATTAATTAATCTAATGTCTATTCAGGTGATTAATTATGATTTTAGCAAACTAAATCTTGGGATATAGCTTGGATTTTGTTTCTACTGTGAGAGAAGACGTCAGAACGATTAAAAAAGGGAGTCTTTAACTTGTTGAGTCTTTAAGTCTGACATTACAGATTGACGTATAAGTAGTAATTTCAGGATAGTGAAGACAATTTGTAATATTAAGAAAGGCACAAAAACTTATTTCAATTAAGTTTTGTTTAGAATAATACAGTTTATTAGGGCAATAGTGAAAACAAAATATTTTTTAGAAAATGCCCTATTGGCAAATGAAAGTGTCAGGTGAAAATTTAAAACTATCAGATCTTACATGCTAATAACTAGATTAGGTTTGTCAAGAGAATATCGTCTCGTTGATTTAATCCAACGGTCTTGAGTAAGGTTTAGGGTATGAGGTCCACATATAACTTTTCTTATGTATTTTTTTTTTTTTTTTTACCTAAAAAAGCTTTGAATTTTTGCGTCTAGACCAATGACCCTAGTAACTTAAATACCGACCTTCGGATTCTCTCGAATCAGACAAAATTTCAGAGGTTGAGGGGGGGGGGGCTCGAATTAAACACAAAAATAAACTTCTTCTCTGGGATATGACCCTGAACAAAACTATTTTAATTTTAATAAGCAGTGTCTCTATCCTGTGCGAAATGAAATTTTTAGTTCTATGGAGTTTTGTTGAATGAGTCAAATTATGAGGATTGCCATCTCCATGTTTAGAAGAAGCATTTTCAAATCATCTTGTTGAAAGTTTTCTATCCCATAGCGCATGAATTAAATTTCTTTCTCTTCAATTTTAAGCTTTAGGTTAATTTTTTAGTGTGTAAGCAATTTGCAGTTTGACTTATTGAAATCTTAGGTAAAAATTATTCTCATATAATCGTAAATTCTATTGTATTTCGCTATTATTTTAAGAAATTTAACTTTCTATGAAGTTACGGGGAAATGTTTGCTTTATTTGAGAATGTTGTAAATTCCTTTTTTTGGCGTTTTTCAATGGATTAATACTGTTAAAAATAAATATAACCGTTCAGTAATATTCACTGAAAATTTCAAATCAACTCGCTCCAAAACTAACTGTAAATTTTTCGTTACAATAACTTTCTAAAAGAGGGAAAATGACTAACAATCAAATTTGGAACTAAATTAATTTGAAATTGAAAGAAATAAAATTGTTAAACAAAGTTTTTAATTTAGTTTGTTAATGGGAAAAAAAGAACCATGTGCTTTTTCGTAGAGATTTCTTTAATTAAAATTGAGATTAGTTTGTTTGTTTTTGTTTTTGTTGTTGGTTTTTTTTTCTCCTTCTTGGGTAGTTCGTATTTTTCTAATTATTTTTTTATAGTCCTAATTCTAAGAATTTATTAATTGTCACAAAAAAAGGAGGAAAAGGGCTCAACAAAAACTCTTAAGAAATTCCAAATAATTGTTGTTGTTTTTTTTAGAGTCGCTTGCTGGTGTTAAAATTGAGATCAAGCCGAAAGCGGACGCCAAATCGAATGATGAAGTGTCATCTTCCGTCGATCTCCGCCAAAGGCTGCAAAAGCGGAGAATCAGGTCATCACAAAAGGTTCGTTCCTAACTTAATCATATTTTGATTCTTAAAAACTCTGGTGTAACTAATATTTAGTAAGGCTCCATGAAGTAGGATATCTGGCCATGGAAGGAATTCACCACGATTTATATATATATATATATATATATATATATATATATATATATATATATATATATATATATATATATAATATATATATATATATATATATATATATATATATATAATATATATATATATATATATATATATATATATATATATATATATATATATATATATATATATATATATATATATATATATATATAATATATATATATATATATATATATATATATAATATATATATATATATATATATATATATATATATATATATATATATAATATATATATATATATATATATATATATATATATATATATATATATATATATATATGTATATATATATTATATATATATATATATATATATATATATATATATATATATATATATATATATATATATATATATATATATATATATATATGAATGCACAGACGTATGTAAGGGGTGCCTCGGGGCCCGCTCTCCTGCCAATTCCTATATTTTCTTTGAATTTCTGAACACATCCCATTCAAATTGTTAAATAATTACTTCATTTTTGTTCCCCGTCCACCACTTTGAAAACTCATTATTATTGCCCCCTCTGTCACTTCCCCCTCCCCAAAAAAAAAAATTATATGTACGGACTTGTATGTGCGTATGTATTTTATCTCCCATAATTCAAACAGAGATGCATTAACTATTACAAAAGCTACAAAAATGAGATGTTTCCACGGGTGGCCGGTTCCTTTGTTGTTCATACCCGCTTCTTGCTCCTAAGTATTTTACATGGATTATGCAATATGTAATTTTTATTTGAATAAACAGTACACGTCTGTGGAGGAACATACTTTGTTGTAAACTAGAGGGGGTTGTTAGGAAGGTTAGGTAGAGGGGGTTGCATGACAAACTTCGGTAATGTGATTTTAGTCTATCTAAGTTTCAATATCGCTATTTTCCTTTGTGTGAAAACAATCTGCTATTGTATATATCACTTAACCTTATTCTGAAAACGTACAGACATTTATTTCTGCATATATTTTTATTGAATATGAAGGGGTGGGTGAGAAGCAGGTCACAGTTTCTAGGACCAACGAGCTTTACAAAATACCTAAAGAATTTTTTTGTATATATTTTTGTTACTTTTTTACGGGTAGGTTGAAAATTTCGGGGGTAGGGGGTTCAAGCCTGGTAAGACACCCTTGGATACGGCCTCGATCATTTGTGACTGACTGAACAACTGAAACTGAACACGTGTAGATACATGCGTAACTAATTGATTGATAGCTGCTAACAACAAAAGCACGAAGAACAATGGGGAAATCTTTTTGCAAGACGGTGGAGATGATTTGAATGAATATTTCGGCCCTATGTCCAAGGGCCGTCCTCAGCAAGACAAAAATATATGAATACATGCTCTAGTGATATTAGCCCCTTTTCATACGAATTTCGCCCTACTGGGCAATCAAGGTAAGTAATTAATCACACGGTGTTTGACGGGTGTAATATCAGAATTACTACTATATCGGATTCACATGATAACTGTTATCGGACTAACAAAAGTCGGTTTAAAAAATCTACCCCAATATCGGACTAACCAAATCTTGGTTATCGGTTCAAGAAATCTACGATATCGGATTAACATAATAACGATTATCGGTAGGAATAATCAAACAGTTCGTGGTAATGAACTGTGAGTAAAGAGCGACCTGGCTCAATAGTAACCGCAACTCTAAAGAACGGAATTTTGATACCAATTTTGGATTTTTATACTGGTTTCAAATATATAAGTTTCATTAAATTTAGTCTCGCCCATCAAAGGTTACGAGCCTGAGAAAATTCGCCTTATTTTCTAAAAAAAAAAGGTGGAAACCCCCCCCCTAAAAGTGATAGAATCTTAATGAAAATCACAACATCAGATTCAGCGTATCAGAGAACCTGTTGTAGAGGTTTCAAGCTTCTACCTGCAAAATGTGTAATTTGGTATTTTTGCCAGAAGAAAGATCATGGATGCGTGTTTATTTATTTTTTTTTGTTTGTTTTTTTTCCCCAAGGGTGATCGTATTGACCCAGTGGAGAATGTTGTGAGAGGGCTCATTCGAACAGAAATTAAAAGTTCTAGTGTCCTTTTTAAGTGAACAAAAAGATTGGAGGGCAACTTTACCACCTCCCCACCTTTTTTTGCCCAAAACCGTGCGATTAAAATTTTGAGGTAACAATTTTGTTCATCGTATTTGAAGGCCCAATAATTTTGCCTTGGTATATAACATGATCCCCCCCCACAGCCTTAGGGGAAAGGTCTTTAATTTATAAAAATTGCCCATTGTTGACGCATAGTATTTGTTATTGGGAAGCATGCATACATTTTAGGGTGAGAAGACAAATTTTTTGCTGGTATTTTTTTCACGGGGAACTTTCCATAGGGAGGGAGTTTCCAATGGATGACCTTGTCAGATGAAATTATACCCTAGGGGAATTTGCCAGAATTCCTATACAAAATTCTTTTTATGTTTCTTTCTTTTGCTTTTCCGTCTCAATTTTACGCGTGGAGTTGTTAAGGGTAATTGTCCTGTATAAATTTTCACTGCGATTGAATTATCTAGAGGATATATCCGTGGGGAGGGTATTCTTCCGTGGAGGTGGGGCCAGATTTCCTGGGATTATATAAAAAACTATCAGAAATTAAATAACAAAAAAAAGTTTTTTCAACTGAAAGTAAGGAGCAACATTAAGACTTAAAACGAACAGAAATTATTACGAATATGAAGGGGGTTGCCTCCTCCTCAACACCTCGTTCTTTACGCTAAAGTTTGAATTTGTCCCAGGTCTTTAAGAACGATTTCTAAAATACAAGGGTCATTGGAACAATAAGAAGTTTTTTTCAAAAGTACTAAAAAACTTTGGCGAAAAGAGCGATGTGTTGAGGAGGAGGCTACCCCCTTCATATATATAATAATCTCTGTTCGTTTTAAGTTTTAATGTTGCTCCTTATTTTCAGTTGAACAAACTTGTTATTTTTTATTTAATTGGTTTAAAAAATGTATCACAATGTTTAACATAATATCGCTTATCGATTTAACAAATCTACCGCAATATCGGATTAACATACTATCGGTTTAGTAAATCTACAATAGTATCGATCTATCATAATATTAGTTATCGGTTTAACAAATCTACGATATTGGATTAACATAATAACGATTATCGGGTTAAGAATAATTGATTTAACAAATCTACCACAATAAAAGATTAACATGATATCTGTTATCGGGTTAACAATTATCCGTTTAACAAATCTACCACAATATCGGATTAACATTATATTGATTATCAGTTTAACAAATCTACTGCAATATTGAATTAACTTTGTGTCGGTTATCGGTTTAAAAGAGCTGCTACAACACCAGTTTAACATAATGTTGGTTATCGGTTTAACAAATCTACTACAATATCAGAATACCAGCAGAATATCTCATATTGAATATTGTGGCATCACAATTGGAAATGTTAAGGGCTAATCGTCTGATAATTGCCTGAAATTTCCTGTGTACATTTTCAAACACAAGAACGGTTGATAAAACTGCCTGAAGGACAATTCCAGTGTGAAATTGACTTATAAATTGAGATTTTTATAACGATAGTTAAACACGACAAATCCAATAAACAATATATACAATAAAAAGCAAACAAAAGAAAAAAACAAAATAGAGAATAAATTAGAAACACTAAAAAAGACAACTAAGGGGGGGGGGGGGTAATAATCAGAAACAGAGAAAGTAGAGAAAGCAGACCTGGTCGACCATAGACAATGAAAAAAAAAAAAAAACATAACAAATTCAAAACCATTAAAAAAAAAAAAAAAAAAAAAAAAAAATGTAGATGAGTCTAAAACTCAGGAAGATTCCTCGAGCATAGTTTTGAAAGAAGAGGAGAGAAAGATATCAAATGAGATACAATTCCAAAGTGATATTGTCGGAAAATGTGAATTTTTGTTTAAACGAATGAAGCGATAGTCTTGGTGAGAGGCAAACCTGGCCTTTTTTAACGAATGAAGCTGTAATAAACACCCCAAATACGATAAACAATGGACTAGAAAAAAAAAACCTATCCCAAATACGAAAACTATGCGCTACAAAAAAAATTAAAGAAAAAAAAAACACCCAAAATATGGTTCACAATGCGCTAGAAAAAAACAAATGACTAAAAATACCCCTTATACAGTAAACAATGCGCTACAAAAAAAAAAATAAGGAAAAAAAAAACACCCAAAAAAACGGTAAACAATGCGCTAAAAAAACTAATTGAGCAAAAAAATACCCCAAATACGGTAAACAATGCAATACAAAAAAAAAATACGGTAAACAATACACTACAAATATAAATAAATTCTAAGAATTATACCCTAAATACGGTAATCTGCGCTAAAAAAAATTAAAGACAAAAAAAATAATCCCTAAATACGGCATACAATGCGCTACAAAAACAATAGATGACAAAAAAATACGGTAAGCAATTCAAAACACTACAAAAAAAAAGAAAAATCATCTCAAACATGGCAAACAATACGCTACAGAAAAAATGAGAAAAAAGAATAGAAATGCACTAGAATAAAGTAAAAACACTAATATAGGCAAATAAGGCAATAGAATAAAAAAACAGTAGTAATAATTAGAAACAGAGGAAGTAAAGAAAACAGAGCAGACCTGGTCTATAATAATAGACCATGAGAGAACAGAAAAAAGTAAGGAGTCTAAAAGTTAGGAATATTCCTGAATATCATTTTAAGAGAAAGGGAGAGGAATATGTCAATTTCCAAAGTGAAGGATATGGAATTTTCGATAAAATTCCAAAGTGAAATTGTCTGGAAGATGGGAATTTTAATACTGAATAATAATGCATAAAAAACAGAGAGTATCCACTAGAATACAGTAAAAACACTCATAAAGAAAATTAAGGTAAAAAATGATAATAATCAGAGGGAGTAAAGAGAGCAGAATGGTCGATAATGAAAGACCATGAAAGAATAGAAAAAATGTAGGGAGTACAAAGGTTAGGAAGATTCCTGAATATCGTTTTAGTAGAAGGGGGAGAGTTATCAAATAGAATAGAATTCCAGAGTAAAATTGACCGGGAAATGAGAGAATTTCGTATATTAGAAAAGGTAATAATAAAACACGTCTAATACGGTTAACAATATAAAATACACAAAGAAACTGGAGAATATGCATTAAAAAAAAATTAAAAACGCTAATAAAGGAAAGCAAGGAGAAAAAAGTAATAATTAGAGAAGGTTGTAAAAACAGAGAATTGATAAATTGCAAGAAGTTTAAAAACCTGAAATGTTCCTGAATATTATTTTGCAAGAAGGGAAGAGAGACCCGGATAGAATTCCAAGGTGAATCGACTTAGAAACTGGGGATTTCTTGTCGTTCGTCGATGAACGCTTAATAGTGTTGTAACTGCTAAAATTTGGTATTGTACCGTAATTTTACGGACCTCCATAAAATTGGTATTTTACCTATTATACGTAATTTACCTGATTTTGTATTTTACCGGTATTTTACGTATTTTACCGGTATCTTATATATTTTACAATTCCTTGCAATTTTCAGAGCACTAAAGCGTGAAGAGGTTTGCAAAAAAAGGGTTGAGTGTGATTCTGTTTTGTGTATAGCTGTGTTCCCCAGTTTTAAAAGAACGTCTGTCTGACTTAGGTCTCTTGTTGTCAGAACGATAAAGTGTATTATAGTACAAGTAATTATAATTTTAAAATGGTGAAATGTTTGCTGAAATAAAACTACATTAGTTATGTGAACTGTTAAAGACAGAAAAGGGTACAAACAGGATTAACATATGACAAACGAGAAAAAAAATATTAAATAGCCGAGAAAAATGTCAGTCAGCGGACAAAAAAGAAGCGAAAATGATAGAGTCAGATATTTCGTCAGGGACTTCCTCCCAGCCGACTTCAGTGCTAAAAAAAAAAAGAGAAGGAAAACTAACCTTTTGAATTTGGTCTAACTTAGCAGAAAAAAGACTGAATCAATCAAACCAAAAACCCAAGCTACAATAAATGAAAGACAATTCACCAATTAGATTCGGCAAGAATTCTCTGTTTAGTGATTGACTTAGCTTGTCTTCTGGCCTAAGTTTCATTAAAAGTGTGGTCAGATGATCTTAATTTAAACTAAAGAAAATTGTTGTTTGAATCCTTTAATTTTAAGTTATTGTAAATTGTTTCTATAGGATTATCTCCAGTATTTCTTTTTAAACCATGGTTTCTATTTATGGATTTTTTTTTTTATTTCAATTGCCTTCCTAAAAGAATGTGGGAAGCCATTTGCTTCAAATATTAAAGCTGCCTACTACTACTACTGCTAACAACTCACTGCAACACCAAGCCGCCTAAGGCCAACACAGCTACGCACGCTCCTCCTCCGCCCCAATCTCAAAAGACTACATTATCTGGGTTTTCGACAATGTAGAAGGCCAAAGCAGAATAGATATCCTCAATTTTATTTTAATTTTCACATCTCAGAGAAATCTCGTATTTATGCCGTCACTTCCCCGGGAGCTGGCGTCCCCCCCCCCACGTAAAAACTCTCTCACGGAATATTCACCCCTTTTCCGCGGAAAATTCCCCATATTTTCCCCTTGGATAATTCCGGATTTTCGTTAGAAGGGAAATTGAAGTTTCTATTCTTCTGTTTTAGTCAGGGACAATCGTATTGTATTACCCATAGTAAAAACCCATAAGGGTTCAGTGTATTAATATTTGTTCGTTTATTTTTTCCCAGAGGTACGTCACGTGGAAGGGGTGGTCAAATAAGCTTCGGAGGGGGCTTAGTCGATTGGAAATCAAAACTTCCAGCCCCCTTTCTAAGAGTTAGCCTACTTTTCAACCAATTGCTACCGAATGAGTTATTACTAACTACAGTGTCTAAAAGAAATTATTATTCTAGTTTAACGGCCCTTGTGTTTCAGCAGTTGTTTTGAAAGAATCGACAGATAAATACAGAATTAGCTCTAAGAGAGAAACGATGGGAAGGCGGAGATAGAAATTGATATATACTCCTCAGGACCGTATCCAATACTTTCGTTTGGGGGGGTGGGGGGCTCCGGAACAGTTACAGTCACCTGTATCAGAATCCAAGACTGAATGTGAGGAGCTAGATTTGCAAGCAAATCTTGTTGAAGACAGTCTTAATGACTGTGAAAGTGACTGAATGTTCCGCTGTTATAATCCAGTGCTTTGTTAATCAAAGGCATCTAAGTGTTACAAACTTCTTTTTTACTTGTATTAGGTACTTTTATAAATAAATGAAAAATAACAGGTATATAAT
>CM051275.1:38638718-38671218 GCA_027921565.1 Artemia sinica | reverse complement strand
GCGGCAGTTGAATCACGGCTTGACTCTTTATTATCGGAAGAAATTTCAAAGCCCCGCCCAAATAGTAAAATATCTGTTTCTGTTGAAGATGTAACGGTAGCAATTAAAGCTCTAAAAAATAAGCATTCTTTTGATAATGATGGTATACATTCAAACCATATAAAATGGACATCCCCCAAAGCAATCCTTCTCCTCGCTACTCTTTTTACTACTATTCTTTCTTCTGGAGGTCTTCCAACTAGCTTTTCTCGTGCTACCACTTCACCCCTTTCAAAAAAAGGAGGGAATACGAATCGATGTTCTGATTACAGGCCGATTACTGTTTCGTGCCAGATTAGCAAAGTTTTTGAGTTAGTTTTATTAAAGTATTTAGAGTCTTGTAATTAAGGCCTGAATCAAATTGGGTTCCGCAAGGGTCTAAGCATGGATGTTGCTCATACCCTCCTTTCAAGAATAATATCCTTTTGTAAGCCATGGGATAGTTTATACACTTGCGTTAGATTTTGCGGCGGCGTATGATTCAATTATCCATTCTTGGGCTATGACTGCGCTTCTGAAGAATAATGTCCCACTACCAGTAGTTTTGGTTTTAAAAAAGTGGTATGGCTCCTCTCGTATTCGTATCAAGTGGAAGAATCAGTTTAGTGATTATAATGTTAAGTTAGGTAGGGGGCTGAGGCAAGGAAGCATTATTTCTCCTTTGATTTTCAATATTACTGTTTCGAAGCTATTTGATTAAATTCAGTTGACTTTTATTTATGGTAAAGGTTATGTTCTGTCGTGGATTGCTTACGCAGATGATTTACTCCTTTTGAGTCGATCACTTCAGTCACTTCAACAAAATGTAGATTTTTTAGCAAAGGTTTTTAGTGAGCATGGACTTCGTTTTCGCCCTGAAAAGTGTCAGTTTTTAATTCTTGGTCCTAAGGCTAATGATCTCGTTAATTAAGAAATTGCTGTTCGTATTTATGATAGTATTTTAAAACCTTTGGAATCTTTTTTCTATCTTGGTATGCCTTATGGACCAACTTTAGCTCTATGCCGTGCTTCTATTTCTAAAGCAGTTAAAAGTAGAATAGCGTCTAGTTTTGGGGCAGTAATTTGTCTTCGCGATCTTCTTTCTCGGAAATCACTTGCTCGGGTATATAATACAGTCGCTTTGCCTCAGATTTAATTTTTTCATCGCTTCTCCCGTTTTTTAGAATTAGTAATATTGCGCATGTAAAAACCACATTTTTTAATTTTGCTAAGTTTCTTTGCCGCTTTTCTAAATCTGAATCAAATACTTTTGTAATGAATACATATAAAATAAAAAATCCTGTTGATGTTTTGGAGAAAAAGCAAAAGAAAATTTATCCAATTTACCTGTTTTTTCTTATAATTTATATATCGCTGCGCACGAAGCTTAATTCATGTTATTTGATTTAATTTTTGAATGAAGTGTTAATTTGTGAAGTGTTAATTTTAAGTGTTAATTTATTGTCTATTGAATGGAGTGTTAATTTGTGTGGTAATTTTGATTGAAGGCCTTTGCGTACTTGTTGTTATATGGTTTAAAATAATTTTATGGCCTGTTGATTAGCGGTTATTATTATTTTTATTTATTCTTTTACTCTTCGTATTCGGAGGAAATAAAAACTTTGAATTGAATTCAATTGTTTTCTAGGCTATATCAAGACCAAATGATCTTCGTGGGCTTTTATAATTTGTTTTAATATTTTTATATATTTCTATCAAACATCACCTAGACTATTTCAATATTAAAAGATCCTCCCGGGTGTTTTTAGTATCCTCAATACTTTATTTACTCTTATCCATCATCATGTAGGCTATCTCAAGACCCAAAGAACTTGTCCGGCATGTTTTAGTGTCTTTAACTATTTATTATCTCCCATTCAACATCACTTAGGCTATTTTAATAGCAAATTACCTTTTGGGCGTTTTTTAGTGTCTTCAAATCCTTAAATACTACTATCAAACATCGCCTATTCTACTTCAAGACTGTTTCAGTTTCGTATCAGTGGATATTTTTCCATCAGATAAAGTAGGAACATCGACGCATATGCCACAAAGGACGTCTATGACAGATATTTTTGCTGTGCAGCAGATATTGAATATCTGCTTATTGAATAAAAATATTGGATGCTACCTGAATATCTGCGTATCTTTTTATAATATTCCATAAAAAGTAGCAATAGATTTGACCTTATACATAAAACTCTTCTCATTTGTTTGATAGTTTTTAGTCATCTGTAAGTGAGATATATCTGAGGTCTTGGATTAAGGTTGTTTAATCCCTTGATAACTGAAGTGCCCGTCTGCAGACTTAACTTCTTTTGTATGTACAGAGTAGCGAAACTATTAAGGGCAACATAAGATCTTTACAGGTAAGGGTAATGTAAGGGCAACACAACTATGACGAAACATACTTTTTTTTGTAAAACCATGCTGGAAAATAGGAGGAGCAAAAATTATCTGTAAAAACACGAAAAAAATCTAAGGGCTAAAATATTGCTCCCATTATATAGGCTATTCTGTCCAGACTGGTCATGGATTTTATGTTTTAAAGCTATTAAAATGTGCTTTATTTTATTATATCAAAATCATTAGTATGATTTTGATATTATGTATCAAAATCAATTTATTAAATATTAAAATCATATTTATTGTGTATCGATATCATTTTATTATATCAAAATTTATTTTATTACTCAAAATTATATTCAAAATTATAGCTAGACTGTTATAGTTTTGATTCTTTCATAAGCGATGTATATCTTTTCTTTAAGGTCTAAGAATAAGGTAAATTGACCCCTAAGTAATTTTTACATTTACTAAAATTACTTGAAGCCTAAATATTACTACCATAAAAGTAATTTTTCAATATAGGGTCTCGAAGCTAAGTAACTAAAGTAAAGCCTCTTACTTTCATCATGTTTTTCGAGACTCAATGTGACAGTTGTAATTTGATGATACCCAATATAGGTTCCAGCTAGAGAACCAACTAAAACTTGTATTATATACGTCTTTGTATTACTAGATCCAATTAGAGTTCAACTAGTTCCTAATTAAGACATGAAGAACCTAACAAAGCAACCAAGGGCCCATAGTAGCCAAAATTTTAAAATATATTTTTAAAGAAACTGACTTGTGATAGATATTACTTACGTAAGGATTTTAAAAATAATAATTTTAATTCAGACTCGACTGATAATTTTTAATTACAGGTAGAATTTTTAGCATTTAAAAAAATACAAAAAGCCTACCCTTTTCTCGATCACGGTAATAGATAGTAGTAAATGACGAAACCAATACGACAGTAGGTAGGCTCTTTTGTAGTTGTTTCTAAGGCTGGCTGTTTCTAAGGCCAGTAGTAGGTAGTATAGTTATTGTTTTGATTCAGGAGTGGCTATGGGTATTAAATTGAGACCTCCATGGAATGATAAGGGGAGTGTTAAACAAAATAAAAACACACTATGCATCCGGGTTGTCAAATCTCGGTAATATTCTTTTCTATGGGTTCTTCTAAAGGAAACGCCATAATAAAAAGACTTATAATTTATTCAGAAAATTTGTGTTATGCTGACTTCGTGAGTCGGTTTCACTTTCTCGTTTTCTCCATTATATCTTTGTTTTATTTTCAAAGTATCGTAGTATTTTCTGTCTATACTCGTATTTGAAATACTTGCCCATTAAAATATTTTGAAAAGCCTGACAAATAAATAGTTTTTTGCCATTGCCTTTGCTGTGCTCTTTAGACAAAGTACATCAAAATGATTCATATAAATGGTGATAGAACCCAACCCTGCATAAATCCTGATCTAATACTAAACCAACTACTAACCTCATTTCCTACCTTTGCACAGTGATTTATTCTCGTACATAGCGCTAGTAATTTTAGTCTGTCTATTTGGTATGCCATAGAAGGATAGTACCTTCGCTAAAGCTTTTTTATCAGCTGAATAAAACACTTGCTCCTAATCTGTGAAACTGAGGACTAAGGGTGCCTGATAAATAAGGCACTTCTCAAATATTCATCTAGGAGTATAAATCTGATCAACGCATCCTCTACTCTTCCTAAAACTGCATTTTTATTTTCTTGAAATTTGTCGACATTATCATTTCTGTCAGTCTAAAAAGTATCATGATCCTAAGTGATTTGCTACACACAGAAACCATGCTAATGCCTCTTTAATTACCACACTCACTCTTATCACCATGCTTATACAGGGGTCTAGTTAGGGTTTTCCTAGAATTGCTAGATGCTTCAATTTTTCAAAAATCATATTCATAATCTTCAGTAATTTATCTCTAGCCTCGTAACCACCATATTTGAAAAGCTCATTTACCGCGCTATCAGAACGCGGGGCCTTACTATTCTATAATCCTTTTTGTATTGTCATTGTACATCCTTATAGTACTGTCACTCTTGTACAAACCCCTCCTTCTCTCTATTAAACATAAAACATTTTCAATAATACTCCTAGCTGCGTTTCTAACTTTCTTCTCTAAGTCATTATCAGCGACTGCACAAACTGTTTTCCAAAAATTGTTCCATCCATCTTTTACATTGTCAAATTTTAGACTCTCCAGTTTAGTATTCAAGCGCTCCTGGAAAGTTTCTCTTAATTCTCATTCTGGAGTCTACCAACGTCTTAGCTTACCAGAAGATTATTAACGTTCCTAAATTTCAGCTTTAAATTAGCCCAGGCACTACTAGATGGTTATCTTTGCTTTAACTTTCAAAATTAATAAGAGTACTCTTATACTCCTTAGTATATTCTATTGATCCATCCAGTCTTCGGTTTACAATAATATAATCAATAAGGTTAGCTGTCTTACCATCATGTGAATACCATGTTAACTTATGGGTCATTTTATGACCAAATACTCCTTCTGACCAGGAATAACGTTGCAAACGTAGAGGAAACCAGCCGTCAGCGTCTTTAGTCTTCTCTAGTGTTCTGTCCTGGGCGAGTTTGGAGCTTCATCAGGATCAATGTTCCTGGCAGTAAGTCGAACATGGATGACTTCCTCCCATCTTTTACCTGGTCTACCTCTGGGGTGTATCCAGCCATTTGTGGTTGGATTGAGTCGATGAAAATGTTTAAAGTGGAATAGCCAAAGCCCAGGGTTTTTTTTTAGTTGAAAAAAGTTTGGATGAACAGGAAGATAAGTTTGCGAACCAAGATTTGAATATTGGATGCTACAGTGATGACAGTGGTCAAGTATGGTTTTGAAGCGTGGGGGCTCCCAAAAAAACGAAGGAGGGTTTGCTAGATGTTTATTTAGAGAAAATGCCTACGGATTGTTTAGGGTACCCGACTGACTGACCTAATCTCAAACAGTAAGCCGTACAAAAAATATGGTTCAATCCTGCTTTCCAGGGCTATAATGAGAGAAAGGATGAGATGGCTAGGGCATGTTGTGCGGATGAAGGGTAACAGAGTGCCAAAAAGTGTCCTATCGGCCAACCATCTACAGATAAACGAAAACCAGATTGTTCTCAAAGAAAAATTGGAGCTTCTATGAGGGTGTAAAGAGGGAGGTTGTGAATAGGTGGAGATGGAGGAGTGTGCGTAGCTGTGTTGGCCTCAGGTGTCTTGCTGCTGCAACGAGTTGTTAGTACTGGTAGTAGATCACTTTATTCCTAATTCAGGGAAGAAAGACCTTTGGAAGAAAGACCTAATTCAGGGAAGAATTCTTTTGTGAGGAATATTAAACCGGTAGAAGAAAGATTTTGGAGTCGCAATATTTTCCATGAGCAAACATAAAAGGTCTAGGATCATTGAAAATGAAATATGATTTTTTTGGACTGATAATGTGAAAACTTACATAATCCTATATTTCCTAAAAAAAAAAAAAAAAAAAAAAAAAAAAAAAAAAAAAAAAAAAAAAAAAAAAAAAATACAAAAAGCAGCTTTTAATGAATAAGACATTTTTGTAGTTAAGGAGTTTTGGCCACTAGTGGGATTCAAATTAATAACAAAAATGTGGGTGAAAAAGAACAAAAATAACCTAAAACGTGTGGTTAAAAACAACACAAGCACTAAGAAAAGGAAAAAACTGGAAAAATAAGCTATAAACATGGGACTGAAAACGGCAAAACACTAAAACACAAAAGCAGCAAAAATAAGCTTAAAACATGGGACTGAAAAGGCAAAACACTAAACACAAAAGCAGCAAAAATAAGCTTAAAACATGGAACTGAAAACGGCAAAACACTAAACACAAAAGCAGCAAAAATAAGCTTAAAACATGGAAGTGAAAACGGCAAAAACACTAAACATCAAAACAGCAAAAATAAGCTAAAAACATGAGACTGAAAACGGCAAAAACACTAAACACAAAAACAGCAAAAGAAGATGTGGCTCGATTGCTTAAGCAGGTGGCGCTTTTCTTTGAAGGTGTTGTTGAACTACTCGGGAACCTATAGATTGTTAATGTTTTAGGTTTTACGGAAGAAAAGCGTTGTTAAATTTAACTAATTAGTTGTGCAGTACTTTTGTGGTTCAGCGTAGCATCACTTACGAAATGTAATGCTGTCCTAAGCACTTCATAATTTAGCAAGAATTAAAAGAAAGGTCTTAGAAAACTACGGATTTCATGTTTGAATAGACCCAAGATGTGTTCAGGGGGTGAAGGCGTTTTTATTTTAATTTTCTTAAAAGATATAGACTCTAATCACAACCCATTTGACATCACGTTTCTCTCTATTAGCATAACCGTAAATCAAATTGATAATTTGATTTATTATTTGCTAATTATGTACTAATCGATAACCTGAAGATAATAAAATTAATAATAAAAACACCAAAATAATTATTCCAAATTCTATTAACAAAACGAATTTAATGGTGCCCATTTCCGATATATGTTTGGTGATGGGATGTGGAGTAAGATGTTTTAATTTTTTCTATCTGGCTAAGAAGTGGCCTCCTGTATCTCTACTTGGCCTTCAAATGAATAGTCTAATATAGTTTACTAATCAAATTTTTCTTTAAATTGCAGGCAGTACGCGATCATTGGATTCTGTGGGAAGAAGCGTCGCATTAAAATATGAGGGTAAGAAGAATATCAGGTGACGAAACTACTTGTGCCATTTCTTGTCGTGATATTTTATTTTAGGTTTTAAAAGTATTACAGGCAAGGCCGTATCCAGGATAGAGGGGGGCACCGGGTTTACCCCTTCTCCGAAATTGTGTCCAACTCAAGGTAACAAAAATGCACATAAACATGTTTATGATTTGTTTTGTGATGTTCTTTTTGTCACTCCCTCCCCCTGAACAAAAGTCCTGGGTACGACCATGATAACAGGTTATTGTTTTCGCTGTTAAATTGAAACTATTCGCAAAATCAGGCTGTGATATCTGTGATATTTTTGCCCCGTGTTTTTTTTTTTTTTTGCTTTATTTTACAAATCACTCATTTTTAACTATGTTTTATTCATTTTTTTTTTAACTTTATTTTAGTGTAATTTTGACACTATAGTACAATTTTAGACATTACTGTCTAAGTATTAATCTCAGGACATTTTATCTTCTACTGTACATTCAAGATATTTAGTTTTTTTTTTCTCAAATCATCCAGAGCTTATCAACTCTGTTTAATTGCTTTCTAGAATAGCCTATAAAACTCTTGGAAAAAAGCAGCTCTCGACTTCTCCAGAGCATATCCACTGAAAAACATGAAAACTTTTCCACCTCTTGTTTTTGCTTCCGGTCAAAACTGAAACACTCAAGATATCCAACAGTTTGTGCCAACGAACTGTGAGTAAAGAGCGACTCTTGCCAGTAGTAAGCGAAAGTTTGAAAAAAATGATGTCGTTAATAAACGTAAAACAAGAGAAAATACTTTTTATGTTGATTCTAAATACACAAAATTCAATAAATTTAAAATTACTCATTGAAAATTATGAGTCTGAGTTAACTTGCCTAATTTTAAATAAAGGGAGAAAATACAGGTGCGTCACCTGGGGGGAGGGGTGCATTTCCCCTAACAATATGTTTTGCTCACTCCTAGATTAAAGAAATAGTTTTTTCATTGAAAAATGCCTTTATTGTGCATTTTCATTAACAAAGATTAAAAAAAAAAAAATTCCCCTCCCCGTTAGATTTCGAAAAATTCATTTTGCCTTCCTCTTAAGTTCTCATGAATCAACCCCATTGGGGAGACACCACCAAAAGCGTGAGTGGATCTTGCTGAAAATTACAGCATCAAATTCAGTGTATCAAAGATACATTGTTACAGAAAGTTCAATCCCTAATCTAAAAAATGTGGAATTTTGACTTTTTTTTTGAGAAAGATTGATACGGATACGTGATTATTTTATTTCTATCATCTTTTTTTGCCCGAAAAAAAAAAAAAAAAAATCATTTCGGCCAGTTCAAATCTGGCAGTCGAAGTGAACTAAAACTTCCCTTAACGCCTTGTATGTATGGAACATTTTCCTTTAGCTTTTTTAATTAATTGATTTATAGCTTTTAAATTAATTTGAAAAACAATTTTTCTATTTTGCAAGTGTAGTATCTTTGACTCAGTACTCAAATTATCATATTTTTGGCAGTTTTAAATTTACTGAATTTTCATTTCCGTCTTAAAGTTAAAATTGAGCTTGCTATGGTTAATGTGAATAAATAAATTTAAGCATATTGATTTCGACTGCCCTTCGTATTGTTTATATTGTTATTATATGTGTTTTTCTTATATTTTAGATGTTAAATATTTTCAGTGCATTATCTAAAAACGAAGAAGGTCAAAACATGTCGAAGTCATGTTGATAGTTGAGTTAATGAGAGTTTTGAAACAGATTGCTATTTAAACAAAGCTTTTTTACGTCTTTTGTTTCTTTTTCGTCTTGTCCAGTGATTTTTCAAGGAAAAATAATTTCAACATACGGTACCCTCAGAAACCTCTTGGGGGGGGGGGGCTATTATGGTAAGATATGTAAGGTGGGGGTAATTAAAAACTAAGAAGGCTTAAGCTTTTCGACATAATGATGCTAGCTGAGTATATGGTATGAGTTTTCTTGGGGGGTGAGAATTTTTGGTATGAGTATTATTGCTGTTCTGGTTTGGAATTTTCTAGAAATAATACTATAATTTAACAAGAGATATGCTTAGGAACCTCTGATTGGGGGGGGGGATAAGGACATTTAGTTACAATGCCTCAATGGAGGGTATTTGACATTCCCTGTAGGTCAAGATTTTCACTCCATTCTCCTAAATTGAGCTTAATTTTACTTCTTCTCCATTTTTATATCATTCACCTGTTTTGCAATTTGAACACCCCTCCCCCTTCAGGAGTCAATTCATGTTTATACCGCTGAGCAAAAATGAATGGTATTTCAAACACGCAGGTATAGAATTCGTACATGTGTCAAAGCATTTTGCATAGAAAGTTAAATCATATTAATTGTATTTTTAGACATTTATGATAGTTTTACGTATTTAAAAAATGGGTTGTCAAACTCTATGCTATTATACAAAACAAATACCAGTTTAAAAATATACTTACTGTGTGATTTTATCTACGGAATAATGTATATTAGACTTGGAGCAGCTTTTAAGAAGTATATGCAGGTATTGCCAGTTGCGACACGCTAGATGACGTTGTCTTCTTATAGGCGATTTTTTTGCCTTATAGGTTTTCTATACTCTTCGTGTTTAAATTAGAAAAATTTGCCTGCTTTATCATACGTATTTAACAATTTGGCTTAAAAGAAATGAATTAGCTTATAAAAAAAAATTAATTTTGAGAATATAATAAATTACAAAAAAGATTGACATTTTATTAATCTTTTTCTGAAACAAAATAATCACTGTACATAAGTATTCTAGTTACCAAATTCATTAACGCTATGAGATAAATAAATCAAATTTTGATAAAGAAGATACAGGAAGGTATAATGTTAGATGGCGTTGTTTTTCCTGTCAGGTGAGTTTGTTGTCTTCAATTCTCTATTCTCTTTATGTTTTGAGTTTAAGAAATGTGTTTGCCTACTTCTAAGTGTAAAGTTTGTCAATTTCGCTTCTAAAAAGTCAACCCTAGAAAAAATATATAAAATAAGTTTTTTTAACGTCTAGAATTTAATTCGTGAAAAAAATTGACGTTTTATAAAGCTTTTGTGAAACAAAATAATCACCGTACACAAGTGTTCCAGCCAGGTGCGTATCTAAGGGGGGGGGGCTATTCCACCCTCCCACGTTATAAGGTATCGGAACGCAAGGCTGACGCCTTGAAAATAACTTGTGTTTAGTTTTATGTTCTAGTTTAATTTAGCTTATTTGTCTGAATTTGTCGGCACAATGGATGATTTTGTCGGGACATTTTTTTTATTCTCCCTCAAAACTGAAACTCTAGCTGCACTCTTGGTTTCAGCTTTTAAAACATGTTTTCATGATTGAGTCATCGGAGCAAACAAAGATCTTCTAGCGGGTTCGACTACATCTTTGAATTCCCCGACTCCCCTCGAATTTGTTCATATGAGAACAGCACTCACCAAAATCCCCCGAAAACTGATTTAAACGAAAGCTAACATTAGATAAAAATTGTTAACTTTCATTAACGTTAATATAAGGAGATTTCTGAGGTTCCAATTTTTTTCGGGAGTTTTTAAGAAATTTTTCTGGCCCAGATCCATAATGTGAGCTAAAACAATGTGTTACTATTACCTCCGTGTTTTCTCAAATTTTTGACCAGTAGCCTTTTTAACATGTTATTTAGTCACGTGACCATTAAAAAAATATCGAGTGCTCGATTTCCAAATATATCCGTGATTTGTGGGTAATGACACTTATATTTGAGGAAGTTAGTGGTCTTTTTTTTGTGTTTTGAGGTTTAATTTTGGGGAAAAGACATATATATCTTGGGATTTAAGGGGAAAAGGGAGTTAGCTAACTTTTTTCAGATTGGTATTATTTGTCATTACAAACCAACTGTCGATAGGGTTTTCATAAATTTCGAGGCAAAATTGCCACTCCACTAAACATGCAAACGCTCCTTGTGCCGGCCAGCATATGTCTTAGTCCCCCCCCCCGACATTTTTATAAGCCCCCCCCCCCCCATTTTTACCTGGAGAAGGTATGATGTTGAGTAAAATATGGAATTAAGTTTAGAAATTTTAATTTACTGCCTGTTCTTCTTTTCCTCAAGGTAATCTGGTTGGCCTAAATCGTTTTCTAGAAAGAGCAGGGGTGGGGGTAAACTTCATCTCTGTGACATTTTTATTAAAATTTTCAACCAAAGAATTTCTGTTTGGGTTGGGGTTAAGGTTTCCCATAAATGCATTGACGTTTCGGAAAAAGGGAACTATCAGCTTGGGGAAAAGGAGGTTGCAGCTTGGGAAAGGAGGTTTGCAGCTTGGGAAAAAGGGGGTTTGCAGCTTGGCCTATAAACAGCTCAAATTTTTTTGCATTTATTGGAATCGTATGTTGAAAAAGAAGTTTATTCTGGGGAGTAGTGATCGTTCTGTACTGCTGAAGTTTTGATGCTAAGTAGACGATCTATAGAAATTTGTGTATGTAAAGCTCGCAGTTTTTTTCAAAGTGTGTTGCAGAGTTTAACATTTTTCTCTCAGTGTTTTCCTCCTCAAAACTGCTGGCCACCTCTCTTAGCAGTCCTGCAGATAAGGCAAAAGGAATAAAATGATGAATGCCAGTCCATATAAGAACCAGTCCTTAGGAGGATATCTTGTATTTCTCTTTGCAGCTATCAAATTCGACACTTTGACCCAAGGGTTAGAACGGTTTGCTAGAATTCAAGTTTGTAGTATTTAGGGTGCTTTTTGAAAAAATAGAGTATTCTAGAGGAGATGACCTTGATGTAACTACCCCTTACCTCTTCTTTTGGTTATATGTTCTGATGAGGAATTATGATGATGCATAATCTTCGGTGGTAAAAAATGATGTTTCTTTATATATATTTATCAATTATTGTTGTGGTATTAATTTTGTTGGTGGTAAAGTCTCGACCCAAGGTGCCACCTCCCTTTAGGTAATAAATTTTTTTTGTTAACTGTTTTTTTTTATAAAACCCTTCCTTACTATAACCGGGTACTAAATTCCTTATGATTCCTTAAAAAAATAAATTTTTTTATTCCTCTACTGAGAATGTGGTTTTTAGATTCACAAAAATTGTGATGTTTAAACTGTTAATTTCGTGGTTAATAGGATTTCTTTTGTTTCTTGTCCTTAAAGTGTTCACTTTCAGTATACTTTAAAAAAAATTACTGGGGAAGGGACGTTTAAAACGAACGAATGGGGAAGGGTTGTAGATGACAATTTAATTCACTGAACACTACTATCCTCTCTAACTCTACAAGTTCATGAAGATACCTTTACACATGCAATAACATCGTCGGGGCTGAAAGTGGACTCTTTATTCAGCGTAGTCCCTTCTCCATAGAGAAATCTTCCTACCTCATAAAGTTGTTGGATGTGTTTTGGTCCTTAAATCAACATGGTGATCAATGCCTAGGTTTATAAGTTTTTCAGGAAAGGGCTAAATGTCTCCAAAACCAAGCATTTTACTAACATTTATTAATATTTGCTCTTTGGGCTACGGAGGAAAATTGAAGATATAACCTAAAGTGGGCCAGTACCCCCCCCCCCTCCCTGTGAAGGGATAGCCATGTTTACCTTAAACAAATAACCGCCTTTTTGTAAGATATGGTAGATATTTGGATTCTACATGAGAAATAACTCTTATGGAACACTTATGGATTTTGGATTCTATGAATCCAAAGTATTCATAAGTGTTCACTAAGTGTCCACTTTGTGTTCATTAGTGTTCTAAATAACACTTATGGATTTATGGGAGAGGGTCACCCAAGTTCCAAATGACACTTTTAGTCTCATAATTTCAAAAATACATTGTTGATTTGCCAGTAAAAAGCGTCGAGCGTATAACTCAGGGCCGTCTTCAGGATTTTTTTCGGGGGGTGTTTTGCACAAGATTTTTTTTTTGCGGGGGGGGGGGGGGGGTGGTTACACAAAAACAACCCTCAATCAACGCATAAGAATTGCCTATATCCATTTTTGCTACTGTTTTACGAGTCAGGCAAATGTTTGTTGGGGGGGGGGTTCAAACCCCCCTGGAAACAGCCTCTGTGTTACTTGTTACATAGGAGAAAAGGGTTGTACAAAAAAAAATGTGGAAACATTTCTTGAAGGAGTATAAAAACTTTTCAAGATTCAACTATAATGGATATCTTGACCGGATAGCCGTGAAGTACCAAGGACATTGAAATCTAATTGTTTAAGTTCACAACCAAAGAGTGTGGATAGCTTATAAGAGTGGGAACTCGTACTAAAGAACTGTTGACGCAATCTAGGGTTGCTCGGCACATGGCATTTTTTTTTTCATTGCAATAATAACAAGAGTTAATTTGATTAATATTAGGGGTAGTAGTAAGTGTCTTATCTAAGCTCCTGATGGAAAAACAGTCACGGAGTTTCAAGAAATACTAGGTGTCGCCAAACGCTAGATGGCGTTGATGTTTTTGTTGACATTAGTGCCAGTTTCTACTCTTATAGTTACCGGTGCTCTTTGTTAATAAACATATAGATTTTTTTTTAATAAAAAATCGAGAATTCAGTTTTTTAGTAAAAATACCTCTATACGCAGCAGCCCAGCTTTTGGTAGTAGCTGGTGCCAAATTTAATAAAAGAAACATGGGTGTAAAATCAGCAAAGGTAAGCTTAGAAATATGACATGAAATAGCTGAAAAAGGAGTAGATTTTCCTTGAAGGTATATTTGTATTTGTCTTTAATCAATAGATTGTTAAAGTTTGAATTTTTACGAACGAAAAGTGTTGCCAACGTTAACTGATTAATTTTACTTTTCGCTGTTCACATGGCAACATTGATAAAAACATGATACTACCGTAAAAAGTTCATTTGTCAAAGAATCATTTCCCGAAACATTCTTCAGTCAAAAATTAAAAGTATATGAAAGATACATATTACATTGGCCAGTGTTATTGTATGTAAATTATTAGTTTAAAACCCTTGTAGCTTTTGACTGGGGATTTTACATAATAAAGGCTTCATCTTCGAACCTTAAATATTCAAAATATTATAATATATTTTTATTCAAAACTAGGCTTAAATTTTCTATTCTCTTGTCTCTAAATTACACATTATATTAATGTTTATCATGCCTTACAAGAAGTTAGCTAACTCACTTCTCATCTTTGGCACCACCAGGTATGTCCCCTTATCCCCTTACCACTTCAGGGAACTAGAAAACCTTTAAAAATGTATCTGAAGAGGATACTGAATAATATTTCCGTTTGAACCATGCTAAAAACAAAGCTCCTTGATGTGTTTTTACCCCCCTTTGAAAATCTCCTGAGGGTGCCATGTGGGGAATAATAGAGATTAATTTGTCTGGTGACCTCGAACTGAAATATTTTAAATCTGTTATCCGTCTTGTATAAGAGGCTCCTCTTTCACGTATAAATTTATTTGAGTTGGCTGAAGAGATTTATGAACAGGTTTTCACTCCTAATAAAAACTCTCCCTAAGAGGCTTACCCCTCTCCCCTCTAAGTATTTAAATATTTCTCGGAAACGCTCTTTATTCTCATGACCATGTGGTTATTTTAGGTGACCATCTTGTTGATAAAACTGCATGGTTAAATATGGTTCGTTTTATAGTGGTCATTTGAATTTTTGAGGCATCCTCAGTTCCCTTGTAAAAAGGGTGAGAGAGTTTGTTCTAGGTCGGGTTTTGATTGACCCCCAAAAGCCTAGTGAACTGATTCTGAAAAGATTCCCATTAAAACACTTGGTTCCTGAAATATTCACCACGTGCCTAAACAAGTTACCCCGTGTTCAATCACAATTTTTTTGTAGATTTGCCAAGGGAAAAGGTCTCTGATTGGTTGAAAATGATGTCTGAAGATCACTTTTAATGGAGGCCTTTTCAGCTGAAAAAAAGGAAATTATGATAAGCTCATATTTTGCTAATGTATCAAGACAATGTATAGTAGCCCGTTGCAATTTATAGTTGCCTCTAAACTTCTCATTGCTAGAGTTATTTTTTACTGACAACATTTTTTCTAACAGTGATAAGCTTTTTATATTTTTATTGTTAAAATTTTAAAATTATTTTTATTTTATACATATTCACATATATTTTTTCTGTATTATTTATTTTAATTTTTTTACTTGTTTCATTATTAATTTTAATTTTTATTTTGTAATTCTTATTTATTGGTATTATTTATATTTTTCATTATTATTTTTTTATTTTTTACACATGGCTATTGTTTGTATTTTTATTTCCAGTGACACGGAAACGCTGTCTAAATTTGACGCTAATTTTTTAACGATATCTCTTTGTGCAGGTTTAAATCATACTGATCCTCTACTCTTAAAAATGAAAGAGCAAAACGCAAAGATTGAAGCGAGACAACGAGAAATCGAAGAAGATAAAAAGAGACACAGTTGATTTATGTTGTGACTTCTCGCAGTGTTGCCAAATGTAACCCTTTGCGTTCTTATATATAATTTTTTTCTAAATTTTAACTTTAAAAGTGCCCTTTCATAAAAAAAATTTTTTCACAAGTAGGTAGGCGTTAGGTTGTGTGTATAGTTGTGTCATTTATTTTATGTAATTAATATATCTGAAATATTTGTTGTTGTCTTTTGATGTAGGATTGTATTAGTTCGATTTCTTGTGATTAAAAATAAGGCAATTAAAATTGTGTGTCTAATTCTAGTAGTTTTTTTTTTATGAGTATAGTGTTTTATATGAGCTGTGAAATATTTGTATTTAATAAAACTTCAATTTTTTTTAAATTTTTTAATCAAATTTTTTAATTTTTCTTTCATTCATGGTTATATTCAGGAAAATATTATGACCGTAGATATAGAATAAAAAGTAGAAGCTAGACTGCAAAATTTGCAGTCAGATTTTGCCATCAACCTACTGCCACACTAATTTTTAGAATGGAATTCTTAACTTGGAAAAATGGAATAAATTGCAAAAACCATCGAGAATCTGTCCTCTACTCTCTTTTCTAGCTCTTTGACTCTGCCCACTAAGGGGACCTTTCAATTTGTGGGGGGGGGGGGTATGTTGTTGATTCCCTTATTGACATAAAAAATATTCATTAATCCATATTATTAATCATCGTTTTGAATATTGTTACAATTTTTTTTTATTAAATTATGGTTTTGGTTATGATATATTGATAACAAATCAAATTATTATAAACAAAATGAAATAAAAAAAATATTAGTGTGGTATTTTTTTTTACAACCTACATAAATCTTAACTAGGAGGCTTCGCGTGACCAACACTAACACACGCTTCCTTCTTCTGATTTTGGCTTTTCTATCTCTTTGACTCTGCCCACCACGACGACCTCTCATTTTGTGAGGGGGAGGGGGCATGAGATATATGTCATTGATTCCCTTATTGACAAAGAAAACATTCATTAATCTATATCATTGATCATTATCTTGACTATTTTGACTATTGCTATCCTTTTTTATTAAAACATTATTATAATTATGGTACGTTAAGGATTAATCAAATCTTTGTCAACGAAGTATATTAAAAAATATGAACAAAAATAAAATTATTATCAATGAACGAGCCCTCCTCAAACTCTATTATATTATAATGAATATTATTAATTATTAAGTTAAATAACTAGTTAATCATATACAATGAAGTCCATGGTGATATCCTCTAAGGGCGCTATCGATTTCTAAATTTGCTAAATGGATAAATTTGCAAATGGCTAAATGGATAAATAAACTGAAAAAAGCTCTGGCAAAATGTCAGGGTTTTGAGATCGGGCTCGTCATACACTTAGGTTTATTTGAGTTTGTTGATTTCTATGAACTATAAGTAACAACAAGTTTTCAAGTTTTTTTTCTACCAAATTTTGCCAAATTGACGATTTAAAAGAATACGGTCCAGAAAGTGAAAGAGATTTGAAAGAAAATACGAGCCTGGATATTTCTCGAATAGTTTATGTGGTACTTTGTATCTCGAATAGGATTCTGTTGGAAGAGGATATAAGGGTTTATAAGAGCTACAGTCTAAAAAAAGTATTGTTGCCAAAAAATTTACAGCGGTCGAGAGAATACACTTTTCTAAACATTAAAGACTAGGCTACTTTGGACCTGCAAAAATATATCGATCTAAAGTTCGTAAAAGTGTTTTTCAGTTAAATATGGCTGCTCAGGACACCGTGGTTGCATTAATTCAAAAGGTATAATGTAAGACTTAATCATTGGGATCTTTGTGAACCATACGATTAAACAAAATATAATTCATCAATTGTTACAATACCCTTGTTTCTATATAAGTATCTTATATGTAGCTTATTCACATGACGTCAATTCACAAAATTTAGGAGGGGGTGAAATATTTTTCAAGACCTGAGGGCAGGCAATTTTGCTGTTTTTTCAGTTTTTCCAATGAAAATACTGAAAAAAAAACAATTTAAAATGAGAATTCTCTGAAAAATTTAAGGGACCAAATGCTCTTCTGAACTTACTCTCCCCCCACCCCAATTGGCACCCATGCCTTGTTCTTGTTCCTATGCAATTATGTATATGAAAATGTGTGCATGATCTTTGGTTATGTAAGGCCTAATATACCCACTTTTTACTGTAAATTAAACAAAAAAAATAAGTTTTTTTTTTCAACTGGAAGCAAGACGATAAAATGAAAGTTCAAAATAGGGATAAAATCCTTTTTAATATACAGTGTATAATAAATTTCACAAAAAATACCAGATATTTCGGTCACATATACAGTGACCGTCATCAGTAGTAAAACTAAACTAAAACAATTTAAAACAAAAGTTAATATACTAAACCAAATAAAACCACATATTGTTTAAATCTTTAATTCTTTTCAAAGCAAAGGCGGAAGCTAGTCTCTTTGACCTTCTTGGATTCGGTTCATTAGCGTTCAATGATATAACATTTGGACAAAGGTCAAATACATTGGGTGAATTGAACTTTACTCTGTCAGATTTTAATAAATTATCATAGATAGAGTTCAGCCCATATTCACCTGTATCCCAATTCAAAGCAATATTCTTGAATAAGATTTTCTTTATTTCAAGAATTTCACGAAAATTTTGCTTTAAACCTCGATCCCTAGAAATAAAAGAGACATTCTCGAATAAAATAAAATGGTCTGGAAAATTAAAAATATGTTCTGAAAGGGCTGAAGTAAAATCTTCAGACTTAGAATCTTGCTTTAAAGCCGAAAAAATAGAATCTTTGTGTTGTAATAACCTCATTTCCAAACTCTGGTTAGTACGTCCCACGTATTAGCTTCCGCAAATACATGGGATCTGATAAACCCCACTTTGTTGCCCCAAAGAAGTTAGATCCTTCCCAGAATTTAGAAAACTACCCAAAGTAATATTACTCTTTAAGGCTACCCTTAGACCATTGCTTTGTAAAATTCTTTTAAGTTTTTCGCTTAGCCCGGGTATATATGGTAAGGAACAAAAAACATCCTTCTCCCGAGTTGTCTCCAAGACTTCCTTAGAAATCTCTAGAAACCTTTTTCTTCTTTTTGAAAAAATCTGGTTAATTAACCATTCTGGATACATGGTGCTTATTAGCATTTTCCTTAGAAAAGACAACTCCTCCTCAACAAATTTTGGAGAGCAAATACTAAAGTTCCGATCAGTTAAAAAAATGATCAAACCAATTTTTACTTGGCGAGCGTGACCGGAACTATAAGACAAAAATCTATTGTTATTTGTCGGTTTTCTGTAAATTTTAAAATCCAGACTATTTTGATTTTTCAAAAGAAGAACATCAAGAAAAGGAAGTTTCCCATTCTCTTCCAATTCAACTGTAAATTTTAAATCCCTCTCCCCCCAAACAATTAAGATGTTTCAAAAATTCTTTTAATTCCTCCTCCCCACAATCCCATATTGAAATAATGTCATCCATATACCGGCCCCAGAAAATATGTTTCAAAAAATATGAATCTAACGCAATTGTTTCAATATTCTCCACAAAAATATTAGCTAATAAAGGGGCCCCCATAGGTAAACCATTTATTTATTCGAAATACTCCCCTCTAAATTGAAAAAAAAAAATAAGAGAACTTCCCGAAACATCATTAAAATACGTTGCACCGATAATGCCAAAATAGACTTGGTTCAGCTTAAAACTATCAGGTCGTCCGTATACGCAATATAAAACACATCAGATAAATTATAAAAATACGTAGGCTTGATTCCTAATAACACATTTTAAATGCAAGCATTAAATAGATAAGGTGATAGCACCCCACCCTGTCGTACTCCAGATTGAACTGGTATATTACCGCAGTACACTGTACCATATTTTAAACGAAGAAACAAATTACTTACCAAAATTAAGTACATGTATGACAGAAGGGTTCACTCCAAACTCTGACAAAGAGTGCCACATTTGTGCATGACAAATACTATCGAAGGCTTTAGACAAATCCGAAGCGCAAATATGTAATTCATAACGTTTAGACTGAGTATCATAAAGAGTTGAAGCTAAGACTTTATGCGCATGTTGACACCCAACACGAGGTTGAAATCCAAATTGGTTAGAGTCTTTCGCAGTTCGTTCAATACTATATGGGAGCAGAACATATTCAAAATCCTTGCTAACATTGCAAGCAACAGTGATGGGCCTATATGAACTGCACTCAAAAGTGTCTCCTCTGCGTTTAAGAATCTAAGTTACCATTCCGCAAAGGAAGGCATTAGGCACCCTTGACAAACATAAACAGAACTGAAAAAGTAACTGGAGCTGAGGGACTGGTGCCGGACAATCACAATGTAAATGGTGAGCGCTAATCCCATCAAGATTTCTTGATTTAGACTTAAGTTTAAACAAACAATTAACAATACTTTAAGTTGAGACGGGAATAACGTGACGTTGCAAAACTTTAGGTGGCAAAATTTAGAAACTAAGCATTGAAAATGAAAATGAACACTATACTCAATCTTACAAAAAATATTTTTATAATAACCAAGCCAAGACGAATCTGGGATAACATCACTAGCCTCTAATGAGTCAAATTTAGACGTATTAATGACCTTTTTCCATTGTACTGCACTTTTAGGGAACTCAGCACCATTATATCGAGCCAAACGAAGATACCGTTTAAACTCAGCTTTTGTCTTACTTTTTATGTAAAACACTTGGCTTCGCAAGGGCCGCCCACACGCAATCCAGGTGCAAAGCCACAGTTTAGCATAGACGGTCAGGTGTACAAAAATTGTGGTTCAATACCGCTTTTTAGGGCTATAATAAGAGAAAGTTTCAGATGGCTAGGGCACGTTCTGCGGATGAAGGATGCCATATTGCCAAAGATTGTTTTTCTTGACCAACAGTTAAATGCTAAACAAAAAGCAGATCGTCCACTGTTGGGGTGCGACGATGTCGTCACGAAATATCTAAGAAAAGTAAGAACTTCCAGGAAGGGTTTAAACACAGACTTTGAATAGATTGGTATGGAGGAGGAGCGTGTGCAGCTGTGTTGGCCTTAGGTTGGCTGGTGCTAGAGTAAATTGTTAGTAGTAGTAGTAGTGATGGGGTCACCAAACTGATGCACTTGGACTCAGAGGAGTTCTTAGGAAGTTTTCCACCACGATCTTCATTTTAGTCCCCCCGCCCCCCAAGCAGGTCTATCTACAGGTCCTCTCTACACCTTTAGTCACTAGAATAGCACTAATGGGTAGCTCAGAAAATGTGGGTCTGGTCTGAGAGAAACATATTGTTGGAGAGAGAATTCTTAGTTTCAGAAGAGACTCAATGGCAAGATTTGAATATTGCAAGACTGACGTGGCAGCTATTTTGAGACCTTTATTTCCTCCTTCGCCTCGATTTGAAGATATGCTTGGTTGGGTTGATAAATAAAAAATGCCTGAAGTCTGCTTTACGGAGACGGAGGAAGTGAGTCCAAACGCCAAGGTTGATGTTTAGGGACACTGCTGACGGTGAATGACCTTGTGCAAGATGCAAATGACCAAATCTTTCAGCTCCTCAAACAGGCAAAAAATGATCTGTATTGGAATTTCGGAAAAGAATGCTCACTCTTTGAAAGCTGGCCAATAAAGTTTTCAAAAAGATATTACATAACCAGTTGTGCTTGTCACTGTGCTTATAAAGTTCTTATCACTATGTCTTATAAAGTTTCTTGCTGTGCAACATAATTCTTTTTCATTTGTGATGCGGAAGTCTATGATAAAGGTAAGTTTAAGGTATTACTCGTGAACTCTGCAGACTGCAGCGCATAACGACAACCAGCAAGTACTAAAAGCGACAATTATCTTAAGGGGTGAGTTTCTGTAATTTATTAGGTGCTATATTTGACCATAGGCTTCTCTTCGCAACGGGCTTACGCGAAATTATTTATAGGCTTGAAAAGCCTATTACACACTTGAAAAGCTGAAGGTAGGGCAGCTCATCTGCTTTAAGCGATGTAAATAGAGAAAAATTTACGCAACGCAAATAAAGGACTGTTTTATGACGTGAAAAGTGTTGGATTCAAATGAAGCGTGGCTTCTTCAAGAAAAGTAATTTTCTCCCGATTATTACTTATGTAAAAATAAGCCTGGTTTTAAGGTGACAGCTGAATGTAAAAGTTTTCCTGCCAGTCACCATCAAAGTACGCCAGTTTGGCAAAAAAAAACATTAACACTGAAAGTCGGTTTCCCAGCGAAAATTAAGCAATTATGCTACAAAAATGGTTTTGCAAAGTATGATCTTACAGATAGGTTTGCCACTCCATCGAAATTTACGGTAATGTTCAGGGTCTCTTAAAAGTATTATCACGGTTCAAAAGTACCACCTTCCAAAAATTTGGCACATCTTATTTGTGCATCTTTTCTCAGCATCATAGTTTTTGGCTCATCATATAGCAATTTTTGGCTCTTTGGCTTATCATATAAGCCTCAGGTAATTTTTTTTTCTATAGCTAGTTCTCCTCAACTGACTTCTGATATGACAGAAAAGGGCAACTTATAAGGGATGCAACTACAAGCTAAAACCTTTTATCTTTGGATGATCACTTTAAACGATCCATGATTGCCAAGTGTGGTAATACCGCGTTCGGACAATCTATGTTTAAATACATATGTACAAGTTTATCAATTATCCTATGAAAGATGTTTTATTTTTCTGAACCAAAACCTGTAAAACAAAACAAAAAACAATTTTCAAGCGTGCATCATTTGACAAGATACCCTTTTTCTATTGAAACCAAACTAAAAAGCTATTTTTACTTTATATTTTAAAAAGGTATTTTATAAATTACTATTTATTGATTATTGAAGACTATTCCGGTTCAACTACTCCCCCTCCCAAATATTGCCTGGAAGTGTTGCTAAATCCCAACAATATAGAGGGAGGGGGAGGACAAAACATGCCTTAAACGTCCTTCGCGCTAGGAAAGGGGGCAAATTTTGCCATTTTGATTTTTTTCACTGAATGTAAAAACGGACTTCTATAAAAAAATGTTCCTCAAAAAAGTTTCCTTTCAAAATATAAGGAGAAAAAAGATCAAGGAGGGATGGCCTGTTCTCCAAATTACGTCATTGATACCTGGATAAAGCCTTTTCTATGAGTGAAAATTAACTCAGATTGACAGTTTCCACCATTTTTTGCAGTTAGTATATTTCTCACTAGCAGCTGTTCATAATGCAAAATAAAAAACAGCAATCTTTTGCTTATAACCTTAGACTATATCCAAGAATCAAATTAGGAGGGGAGGGAGGTAAACAGTCAAACTGGAAGGGATTAAAAAATCTAATAAAATACAAATCTTGAGAAAAAAATTTCCTGAATATAGTGCAGTAATAATTTTGTAAGGCAGATTTGGCTAACTAAAGTTCAAAATATTTTGTAAAACTTTCTTCAACAAAACAATCAGCGGTATTGGGCATAACAACCGGTTTTAAGATTTTTGATTTCAAGAGAATGTATAATTAGTAAAGGATTACAGGAAGAGGGTGGGCCCTAAATTTATATATTTAAAAATCTGGGGCTAACAAATCGTTCTTCTAGACAGTTCGTACTAGTTCAAAATAGGCTGTCCATGGCTTCATATAATTCTGAGACTTATCAAATTACTCTGACATTGTTTTGTGTTTTTACTTAATAAAGAAATGTTTAATCACCAGGTGTTTTCCTATTCACATCAGCTTATCGAAGAAAAGGCATTTGGAAACATTTCAAGTGTCTGCAGTTCAAAGCAGTCAATTGAAAAATTCACTCATAACTGTTGATTTTTGAATTATATTATTAAAATTGTTTATGCAAAAATATTTTGCATAATACACCATAACTTGCTTAAATTTTCAGATCAATGTCTAACGACGGCAAAAGAAAGTACTTTTAATAAACTATTTGTAGAAATGAATTTGATAAAAACCAATAAACTAAGTTTCTGCATTAAACTTAAATTTGAGTATACAAATTGCGTAAAAAGTAATTTTTGATATGCTGAACTGATTGAAAACTGAAAACCTGATCTTCTCAATCAGCATAAGAACAGGGTTGACCCAATATCCCTGAAAACTGATAAATTGCTCTAAAAGTGTTCTTTCATCAAATAATTCTTTTCACAAGTAGGTTGGCGTTATGTTGTGTATATCTTACGCTGAATGCCCGAAATCATGTTAATGTCGACATTCATCGGTGAATTTTCGAAATTCTTTTTTCTGCTTCAATTCAATTAGCTTTGCTCGTCACCTTTTTCAGTCTTATGCAACCTATGATGGTAAAAGTTAAGTTAGATTACATTAGTTTACGTTAGGTTAAATTAGGCTCTAAACATCAGAAATAGGTTAACAACCTAACCTTGTCTAACCAAATCTAATCTAACCTCTCATCACCAAACCTTGCATTAAATTGAAAAAACTTGACCGGCAACGGTGACTAAATCCAAGGAGAAAAAAGGTATTTCGGACATTCACCTGTGGATGTCGACATTAACCCATTTGCGGATATTCACCGTAACATATACAGTAGTTTCATTTATTTTATATGATTAACATATCTGAAATATGTGTTGTCGTCTTTTGACATAGGATTGAATTGGTTTAGTTTCTTGCGATTAAAAGTTAAGAAATTAAAATTGTATGTCTAATCCGAGTAGTTTTTTTTAAGAATATAGTTTTTAAGTTTTTTTTAAGTTAATTTTTCTTAAGTTAATTTTTTAAGTTTTTTCTGTATGTGAGCTGTGAAATACTGAAAATTGGTATAGACGAAAGTTAATATGAAATAAAAATCGTTAACTTTTGTCAACATTAATATACGGAGATTTCTGCTGCACTGATATTTTTCGGGAGCCCTTAAGAATTTTTTCTGCCCTAGATTATAATATGAGCTAAAACAACATTTTAGCTAAAAATAGGTGAAAATGAAATAAAAAATTCGTAAACATTAATATAAGAAGATTTTTGCGGCCCTAATGTTTTTCGGGAGAACTAAGAAATTTTTTTTAAGAAACCCTTCTTCGTTTTTCTTAAATTTTTGACCAATAGTCTTTTTAATATGTTAGTTAGTCACTTGATCATTTAAAAAAAATATCGAGTATTCAATTTCCAAATGTATTCGTCATTTGTAGGCAATGACATTCATATTTTAGGAATCTAGGGATGTTAGGGGTCTTTCTTGTGTTTTTAGGTTTATTTTTAGGGGAAGACAGATATATCTTGGGATTTCAGGAGGTTAGCTACATTTTTCCAAATGGTGTTATCTGTCATTTCAAATCAACTATTGATGGGGTTTTCTTTAAATTCAAGGCAATATTGCCACTCAACTAAACATGCAAACGCCTCTTTCTCCTTCCAGTATAAGTCTTATTGCGCCCTTCCCCCTCGATATAGTCAGAAGCCCCCGAAATTTTTGCCTGGAGAAGTTGTGATGTTTTGAGTAAAATATAATATTAAGCTTGAGAATTTTAAGATCTTTTCTGTTTTTTTTTTTTTAAGTATTCTGGTTGGCCTAAATCGTTTGGTAGAATGTCTGGTAAAGGTGAACTTTACCTTTGTGAAATGTTTATTTAAATTTTTAACCAAATAATTTTGTTCGGATTTGGGTTAAGGTTTTTCATAAATGCTGTGACATTTTCATGTTGAAAAAAAGGGCTAGCAGCTTGGCCTATAAACAGCTCAAATTTTCAAGCCTTTAAGGGATTCGTGTGTTGAAAAAGAAGTTTATTTTGATGAGCGAAAATCGTTGAGAAATGCTAAAAATAAGGCAAAAAAGAGACAAAAATATGATTAGTGTCCCTCAATTTTAGAACCAGCCCTTAGGATATATTGTATTTTTCTTTGTAAATATGAAATTTGGCATTTTGACACAAGGGGTAGAACAAGTAATATTTAATGGCCTGTTGAGCTCAAAATTGAATTTAGAGAAGGGAACTAGAATCTAATTTACTAGAATCTAATTTTGTAGTATTTAGGGTGCTTTTTGTAAAACTAGAGAATTCCATAGAAAATGGTCTTTTTTCAACTATCCCTTTGTTCTTCTTTTGGGTATTTATACATTCTGAGTGGGAATTATGATGATGCTTAATCCTTAGAGGCAAAAAAGTATGTTTGATTATACATATTGATTGATTGTTGTTGTGGCATTGATTTTATCGTTGGCAAATTTTCAACCCAATATGCTACTTCCCTAAAGGCAGTAATTTTTTTGCTAGCTATATTTTTTTTATGAAACTCTTCCTTACTATAATTGGGTACTAAATTCCATGCGATTCCGTAAAAAAAAGTTATTCCTACGCTGAGAATGGGGTATTTTAGTTTGACAAAAATTGTGATTTTTTAACTGACAATAAGTTAATTTCGTTGATTTCTTTTCTTTCTTGTTCTGAAAGTTGTTCACTGTCAGTGCAGTGAAAAAAAAAACAACTTGTTCAAACTTTTTCCTGATAAAGAGGTGGGAGAGGGATGTAGGTGACAGTAGTATGCTAAATATGGATTCTAGCACACTAGGTTCCTTCCTGTGCTATTTGGGGAGATTACGTTCCTTGTCACCTTTCCAAAGCATGTACTTATGGATTCTAGCAGACTATGTTCCTTCCTATGCTATTCTAAGGGTTTATATTTCAGTAGTGTTTTTTCGTGGTTTACCTTGTCACACTTACATTCTCTTGGTTTTTCAAAGTTCATTTTGGATTTCTTTCGTTGAAATGCAAGAGTTGGAATATTTCAGTAGTCTTTTTGTTATGGTTTACCTTGTCACAGTTACATTCTATTGATTTTTCAAAGTTCATTTTTGGTATCAGTTTGATTGAATTCTATATCATCAACCCTTTCTCGAATACAGGGGATACAATTGACAAAATCTAAGTATCGGATTGATTAAATTCTATAACAACAACCCGTTCTCGAATACACGGGATAAAATTGAAAAAATCTAAGCGTCAGAGTGAATAAATTTTTTATATCAACATGGTTTACATTGTCACAATTACATTCTATTGATTTTTCGAAGTTCATTTTTGAATTTCTTTCGTTGTGTTTATTTCGTCGGGGGGGGGGGACTAAGACATATGCCGGCCGGGACAAGGAGCGTTTGCATGTTTAGTGGAGTGGCAATTTTGCCTCGACATTTATGAAAACCCTATCGACAGTTGGTTTGTAATGACAAATAATACCAATCCGAAAAAAGAATTATTTTTTTATAATAATATTTTTTTTATAACATTATACTAACAATGTAATAAAACTTTATAGCAATATAATTTAATAACGATTCAACTATAATAACATTTTAATACTTTTTTCTGTCAGAGTCATCAAACCCCCTAATTTCATCGCTCCCTCGTTTTAGGTATTTTCTCTCTTTTTCTAAAATTTTGCCTAGTTCTACATTCACTGATCGATCGCCTTATTTCTAGTGCTTGTATTGCAGCGTCTAATTCGTTAGTGATGGAATCCAACTTAACTTTAAGTGTCAGTTTTTTTTGCTGACCCTGCAAGCAAAAAAATAGCCAAGAACGTAATATCAAATGACCATGAACAAAATGATTTCACTAGTACACCAGCACTAGCATACCAGCAATTAAGTAATTAAGAAAGTATTAAGAAATTAAGAAACGGAAGTTGATTTTTTTTGCTGACCCCGTCAGCAAAAAAATAAACATAAAAACAAATCATAACAACCATAACCATATTAACCATAAACAAAAAAGAACATAAAATCAAGTATGATCTCACTATGCGCTAATTTAATTTAGCTAAGCTAAATTAAACTAAACTAAACTAAGAGCTGAACAAAAAGCTAAACAGAGTTTAGCTTTACCGAAGGTAGGGTTAAACCACGTTTTTAATTCAAGTGAAGAGGCAACCTAATTTTAACTTACCGGATAAAGCAGCTGAACCCCCTCATAAAGCAGCTTTAAAATGACCTGATGATGATCACTTCTACTAGGAGTTTGTTCCACGTGGCAACTAATTGCTGGATGAAGCCTTGTGTAGCGCATTGTCAGAAACAAAAAAAGCAAAACCAGAAGAGAAAAAAAGTATGCCGATTATGGAAAAACTAGCTAGTTTCTTCGATAGCTCAAATTGCTTAAATAACACGCTACAGTGATAGGGTGGTAGGATCCACAATTAAGCGGATCCTTTCCTCGCTTCAGAACAGAGGTAACAGTACCACACAGGAAAGAATTAGGCACTAGTGAGCTACTAACACACATCTGAAAAAGTAGTTGCAGATGGCTAATCAACTCGGGAGAATCGATTCTTAAATGTTCAACACAAATTCCATCCAAATCAACAAACTTAGATTTTAGTTTTTTAATGCTTTTCACAACAGACTCAGCAATAATAGGGATTATATCTTTCTGGCGTAGTCTACACGGAATAACTGAATCAAGCAGTCTACATAATCTGGAATGGACTGCATAATTTACTATACTGAAAATTGTCGAGTAATGACTAACCCATGAAAAATAATACTAAACTGGAGAGTTTAAAATTTGACAATGTAAAAGATGGATGGAATCAATTTTGGAAAACAGTTTGTGAAGTCGCTGATAAGGACTTAGAGAAGAAAGTTAGAAACGCAGCTAGGAGTAATAGTGAAAATGTTTTATGTTTAATAGAGAGAAGGAGGGGTTTGTACAAGAGTGACAGTACTATAAGGATGTACAATGACAGTACAAAAAGGATTATAAACTAGTAAGGCCCCGCGTGCTGATAGCGTGGTAAATGAGCTTTTCAAATATGGTGGTTACGAGGCTAGAGATAAATTACTGAAGATTATGAATATGATTTTTGAAAAACTGAAGCACCTAGCAATTCTAGGAAAACCATAACTAGACCCTGTATAAGCATGGTGATAAGAGTGAGTGTGGTAATTAAAGAGGCATTAGCATGGTTTCTGTGTGTAGCGAATCACTTAGGATCATGATACTTTTTAGACTGACAGAAATGATAATGTCGACACAATTTAAGAAAATAAAAATGCAGTTTTAGGAAGAGTAGAGGATGCGTTGATCAGATTTATACTCCTAGATGAATATTTGAGAAGTGCCTTATTTATCAGGCACCCTTAGTCCTCAGTTTCACAGATTAGGAGCAAGTGTTTTATCCAGCTGATAAAAAGCTTCAGCAAAGGTCCTATCCTTGTATGGTAAAATAAAAAAAAAAAAGTTTTTTAAACTGAAAGTAAGGAGCGACATTAAAGCTTAAAACGAACAGAAATTATTCCGTATATGAAAGGGACTGTCCCCTCCTCAACGCATCGTTCTTTACGCTAAAGTTTTTTATTGTTTTAAAAAATAAAGTTGTGAGACAGAGTCAAACTTTAGCGTAAAGAGCGAGGCGTTGAGGAGGGGACAGTCCCTTTCATATACGGAATAATTTCTGTTCGTTTTAAGTTTTAATGTCGCTCCTTACTTTCAGTTTAAAAAACTTGTTTTTTTTTATTTAATTTTTGAACGTTTTTCAATTAATGCAGGTTTGATCTTGGCTCACCGTACATGAATAACTAAAACAAAATTTTCATATTAATTTACTTTTATTTAGTTAAATGGCTTTCTCGAAACTTGTTTAATTTTATTTACGAACGTTTTTATTAGTAATAAATATGCGTAACTTACGAATTAACTTACGTAACGAACTTCTATATTCATATATTTTTAATACGTTTATTAGGGGGTTTGCCCCCTAGTCAATACCTTGCTCTTTAAGCGAAAGTTCGAATTGTGTTCCAATTCTTTAAAAATGACCGCTTAATCACAAAGGCCGTTAATTAGAATAAATAGCTCTTATGAAACTACTAAAAAATCTTTGGCTTAAAGAGCGAGGCATTGACTACGGGGTGAACCCAATTATATATGTAATATTTTCTGTTCGTTTAAAGTTCCGATGTTGCTGCTGTTGCAGTTGAAATACTTGTTTTTTTATATTAAATTTCTGATCTTTTTTTAAATAATGCTGGGAAGTCCAGCGTCCCCTTCATAGCAATGTCCCTTCCCCCATGAAAACTTCCTTCATGGGAAGATCCTCCCACATAACCCCCAGACCCACCCACTCCCCCCCCCACTACCAGGAAAAATCTCCCCTGAAAACGTCTGTATACTTCCAAATAACCAATACTATATGTTAACATTGGGTAAAGTTCATAACTTTCAGCCCTCCCCCCGGGAACTTCGGGGGATTAAGTCATCCTAAAAGACATACTTAAATATTTTCGAACATGTTGAACAAAATGGCTATCTCAAAATTTTGATCAGGTAATTCTGGGAAAAAAATGAGCGGGGGAGGGGGCCTAGTTGCCCTCCATTTTTTTTGGTCACTTAAAAATGGCACTAGAACTTTGAATTTCCATTCCAATGAGCCCTCCTACGATATTCTAGGACAACTGGGTTGATACGATCACCCCTGTGGAAAAAAAATAATAAATAAACACGCAACCGTGATCTTTCTTCAGGCAAAAAATGCAAAATTCCAAATTTTTGTAGATGGGAGCTTGAAACCTATACAGTAGAGTTCTCTGATACGCGGAATATGATGGTGTGATTTTCATTAAGGTTCTGTAATTTTTAGGGGGTCTTTCTCCCTTTTTTCGAAAATCAGCCAAATTTTCTCTGGCACCTAACTTTTGAAGGGTCAGATTAAACTTTATGAAACTTATATATTTGAAATCAACATTAAAATCTGATTCTTTTGATGTATCTATTTGTATCAAAATACCGTTTTCTAGAGTTTCGGTTACCATTGAGCCGGGTCGCTCCTTACTTACAGTTCGTTACCACGAACTGTTTGATTCCTCCACTGTTTCCACTACCTTTGCAGTTCCGTTATCCGGTACTTTTATGCTCTTAATAATGGCATAAGTGTATGCAAATTTACACACTTCTAGGGGAATACAGTCGAAAGCATATAAGCTATCGTTTTCAAGTAAGTTTTTAGTCTTTTGGCTTGTTCCTCTGTAAATATTGATCATGGGTTGTAACAGGGTGTAAGGAAATTCAGGTCCAGACTTTTTAGAGGAATATTTAGCTTCTCAACTTTTTATTTATGTTCCTCTTGCAGCGTACTTCCAGAGAATCCAACTGATTTCTTGTAGAATAAGACAGAAAAAACTGCTATTTTATTTTCTTCTGGATCACAGCCACCTTTCTTTCTTTTCTCTTCTGTTTTACTTTTAATCATTTTATCTTGAATGAAGTTTAACAGAAAAAAAAGAACTTCAGTTCACCTGCTGTTCTGACAGGATTAAACAACGCCAGAAATAACACAGTTTTGGGTATTAAGCTTGCCTTCAACCTTTAAATATGCTGTTTACACAGCTTTTGCAAGCATAGCCCACTTTTGGACACCTTGGTAAGGCATGCCGAATTTACCCTGGGTATTGTGGCCGAACATGGGAGTTCACTATCCCACAGGATGAAAAATACTAACTGCAAACTGGTGAAGCTGGCACGTCTCGGAAACTGCCAAAACAGGCAAATATAGGAGAATACAATGTGAGTTTACAACGCGAGTTTTCTAGTATTCGTAATTAGGCGTAGGCTTTCAGACAAAATTTAACAAATTCCAGAGTTAATAACCATAAAACCTGATCCAATCTGAAATTTTTTGGTAAAAGTATTAATTAAGGTCAGACTTTTAAAAAAATACACTGCAATCTGTCAGAGCGTTTATAATCCACCAGAAGCCCCATAGGTTTTTGTATTGAAACTGTTTGCTTTAGATAGACGTGGGCCGGTCTCCCCTATACCAATTTTAATATTTAATTTTGCCCAACTGTAAACTTTTGAGTTGAATTCTTAGAAGAAGCTGTTATCTAACCATAATGTGATTTGTGTCAAATCGCTTTTGTGGTGTTAATGCTTTCTGGAAATTGGAAGAAGATAGTGGGTCTCTTATGTTATACTGTTGCACGAAAAGTAGAACATGGAAATGTTAAATGCCGAGTTTTAGTGAAATACAGAATGACTAGTTTCTAAAGACCTATATTCAAAGGACCTCGGGTAGTATTAGTAAGACCCTCCCCCCTCCATCACAGAAGCGGCTGCCCCCCCCCCCCTACACAAGATGCTGCCTACGCTCATGTCTCCTTTTCAACCTATATGCCCGACTCCAAACATTACATTCATCATTTGGCCGATGTTTTGATCATCTAACTATATGAAAATCTGAGACGGATATTGACTTTTTTCGAAAATTTATTAATCCATGTAAAAGTAACAAAAAGATTATATGGTATATTTTGATGCCTGTAGTAATCTTCCGCGTGGTGGCTTTTAGTGTTCCTGTGCATTCAAATAGTAGCCCGTCAAACAAAATTGGCTAGTGTACGATTAAAAGCCTTACTGCCAATTAAAATGAACGAAAATACTTAAAGAAAATGGGTAAGAATTTTAATAAGACATTGAACATTATAAAAAACAAACAATTTTGTACAAATAATAATAAAGGTCTGAATTTTTTCGGCTTCACATCCGAAAGTCTTCACTAACGGAAAAAAATGAAAGAAAAACAAAAGCTACCTGAACAACGTAGCGTAAATATAAATATGAGAGGAAAGAGCAAAAACACAAATTAGCCTACTAAAAACAAAAAGAGAAACAAAAGAAAAGTTTTACTTCAGTTGCCAAGCCAAGTGCAGAAAACTATTTATTTGTACCTGTAAACAATTGAGATAGTAAAAGGAAGCCCCCTGCCCTATTTTTTTTTAGAAATATGGCTATTATAAGGATTCGGGGGGATTTTAAGATATTATAACATCAAAAAGTGTCTATTTAGAAATGAGACCATTTCCCTTTCGAAAATCTCAGGCCCTCCCCCTCCAACGGTCAGACCAGTATGTAGCAATGTGCACTTCATCCTTGAAAGTAGTGTTGGACAGCGTGTCCAAATTACAAGTTCAGCGGTACATTCTAAGCAATTTATTTCAGGGGGCTGCAAATCGTGGGGAAAGGGGAATTCAAAGAAGGGAATAGTAGAATTGGGTAAGAAAAACACAAAATTATTGCGGAGAAGTTAAAA